>NW_004624879.1:1734671-1777304 GCF_000247695.1 Heterocephalus glaber | reverse complement strand
CATCTCGTTTCCCTTTGGGGTTGCTGAAGGTGATCCAGAAGTCTGTTTTTGAGACTTGTTTACGTGTCTTCTCATTTCCAAAGGGCGGGGGGGGGGTGCTTCTGGCACCTACGCGGCTCACCTTCTCTGCCCTAGGAGCTTGGGATGGCGGCGGAGGAGCTTCCTTCTGGGTTCTGGGACACATATCTATTTTTCTTGATGAAAAGTTCACATTAACTTTGGGTTTTTTTGGTACTAGGGATTGAACTCAGGACTTGCAAGGCAGGCATGGTGCCAATGAGCTAAATTCCCAGCCCACATTAACTTCGTTTTTACTTTGTAGATATTCTATTTTTCTTCATGATAGCTTTTATAATTACCTTTGATGATATACCACTGTTAGTTTATTATATTTTAAAATATAGATTCATTTTTATCTGCTTAGCATTATGCTTCCTATTCTTGTAAAGTCATGTATTTCATCCATGCTGGAAAATTTTCAACTATTGTTCTTTTGAAAATTGTTGCTCTGCCCTTCTGGAGAGCATTCCTTACTTCTCTCATGCCTGTTAGGACTAGATTGAAGCATCTCAATCTACTTTGCATATGTGTCTTCAGTGCATTTGCATAGTCTTCATCTCTGATCTCTGTAAATTTTGTCAGAATTCTTCTTGCAATTAGTTGATTTAATCCAGTCTACAATTTAATACAATTTTAAAATTACATTTACTTCTTTGTTTCCAAGATTTCTGTTTTTTACATATTCTTTGTTCCACATCAGCCTGTATTGTTTCTTGATTTAATTTTCTTTTTAATCAATAATATTCCCCTTTTAATTTCCTTACTGAACTTACACATATACTTGTTGAAAGTGAATTTCAGATAATTCCACAGTGTTCTTTTTGCATAGAGTGAATTCCTCCACCAACTGTTGAGCCAGTTGACCAATTTTCTAAGAACTAGTTTGCCTCACATTCCTTGGGATGGACTTTAAAGGGTAATCTTCAGTGAAATTTCTTCTCCTCTTTCTTAGCTAAATATGACAAATGGTTTGCTTATTACCTTATCGCTTCTCACAAGACTCCAACCCACATATAAGTAGTGCTCTCTCTCTCTCTCTCTCTCTCTCTCTCTCCTTCTCTCTCCTTTCTTTTTTAGACAGGGCCTCACTATGTTGCCTAGACTGGCTTCAAAGTCACCACCTTCCTGCCTTAGCCTTCTGAATAGCTGGGATAAGTATGTCTATGTTTGTGACATAGGCCGTTTGTCTTGAGATGTTGGAAAATACACATGCAACAAGGATGTGGACAGGGGGAGTATTCTGGGCCCAGGTTCTGGTTGAGAAAACGTATCAATTTTTACTATTCATGAAAGTCACCAAGCTTTATCTATAATTCATGAGCCTAGGTAGAGATTACAAGGGGTTTTTTTCCAGGGCCCCCCCTTACAAGGTGACCCCTGATTTCAGTTCCAATTTATATTTTATTTCACATGGGTCAAAATCCTTTCCATTTCTCTTCTCTTTTGAACCCTTTGGATTTGCTACCACCAACAAATCACAATCCCTGTGGAGCTAAGCCACAGGGATTAGTCTTCAAAATGTACAAAGCACATCTTAAGTTGTGACAATGATCTTGACATCTGTGATGTGATCATCATTCTCCATTTAATCTTTATACCCCTTCCATCTCTGTTCTCTCTCCTTCTGGAAAGAACCCACTTGGGCTGCTTTGGGGGCTGGCTTCCAGTTGGTTTAGGAAGGGGAGGTGACAGGAGATTGATCAGTGAGCGGGAAAATGGGACTGGAATGTGGCTTCTTTTTCCTCCCCTGCTTCAGGGATGCATGTCTGATATTCATTGGATTCTCTCCCATCCCATGACAACAGCTCTTCCTTCTCACTCCAGCTCTCATAAGCACCAAACCTTATCACCTTGTCGTTTGGGCCCAGTGTTTGAAATAACTTTCTATTATTGACAGTTGCTAGGTCTCACCTTCATGGGATCATCCCATACTCCAGCATCTTTGAGAAACCTGACTTTTTTTGTATGATGTGAGTCAGTAACAGAGATTTTCTCCATGCCTCAGAACTAGGAGGAACCTAAGCCATAGTTTCATCCACTCATTCCCTCCCTCACTTACTCATTCACATAGATAATAGTATGCAAAGGCTCTGCTATAAACGCTGTGAAAGACACAAAACCTGCCACACATAGGTCCACACATCATGTCAGAGTTTCTCTCTCACCACTTCCTTCATTCTAGCCAGCATCCAGATAGCATCATGGTGCTCTATTGATACTTCCTTACCTAATACTCCTTATCTTTTTAAAAATTAATTTTATTGGTACATTTTTAGGTACAAATTAAATTACAATACAATGACATTCATCACTGGAAATTTGCACCTTTACAAGAGAGGTTCTTATTTTTTCCCCATTCCCCTGCCCTCCCTCTAATCCCTCCATCCCTCCCTATTTACAAAGACTTTCTTTCCATTTTTTCATTTTCTCATATTAGTTCCATTTCCTTCTTTCTTTTCCCCTACCCTTCCCAATTCCCCTTCCCCTCTGCCCCTTTTCTTCTTATTTCACAATATCTGTTATACCTTTTAGTCCTTATTTACACTTTCAGTGTCTCACAGTAGAGAAACTATTGGTATTTACACGTGTGTCCTATTTATTTCACTTAAGAGTATAGCCTCAATGTGCATCCATTTAGCAATAAATGTCTCTAATTTCTCATTTTTATGACTGACTAGTACTCCATTTTATTACAAACCCCACATTTTCTTTATCCAGTCTCCAGTTGATGGGCACTTGGGCTGCTTCCAAGTTTTAGCTATTACAAATTGAAACTCCTTGTCTTAATTGCTCTTCCTACTTCATCATCTGTTCAGTTGTTGTTTACCCTACAAAATTCATTAAAGCAATCTTTCCACCAGGAAGCCACTTCAAATTCTGTGATCTGGTTGACATTTTTATGTCATACAATTATTCTCAAAGCATGTTGGTGCAGAATATACTAGATGTTCTGTTAAGTATTCTGCATGGGCTGTTGTAATAATCTTCACAATGACCATATGAAGGAGATGCTGTTACATCCCCATATCACAGATTTGGAATCTAAACTTCAGTGTGTTTAAATGGAAGGTCCAAATTCATATGGCCAACAAGTGATGGACTTGGGATTCTTACTTAGGCAATGTGACTTCAAAGACTGTTATGCAAAAACCTTCTATGGGGTGTGATTTAAAAAAATGGTGAATGGTTACATTTAAAAAAGTATTTATTACAGTAAAAGACACATTGCCACCAACCCCCTCAAAATACTCCTCCTCACTTCAAACATACTTATCCTGTCATGCTTGCCATTTTCTCGAGCTTTCTAGAAGTCCTCTACCATGAATGTCTTTCATTGCACTGTTGTGGCTGTCCCAGTGCCTGACTGTATTCAAAACATTTACCTTTCATGGTCATTTTGACCTTGCAGAAAGAGACAGAAATTCAGTGGTGTCAGATCTAGTGAATAAGGTGGATGAGGACCCATCATAATGTTTTTATTTGACAGAAATTGCTGGAAACAGAAGATCAACAAGGAGTGACCATAAAATATGGTTAATATTTAAAATTAGAAAATTATTATAGTAAAAGACACTTTGCCATTAATCCTCCTAAAAATATCCCCTCACTTCAAATACACTTATACCATCATTCTTTGCAATGTGTACAATTATTCTTGAATCATTTGATGCACAACATAAGTTTTTAAAATATAAGTTTTAAAAATGTAAATATTCGCTGTACATTAGCAAGCCATTTATTATAATTCTGGTTTTGTTTTTGTATCCATTTCCACTATACTATTATAATCCAAGGACATTCTTTCATTTCTCTATGCTTCTTCAGTGACCGCCACAATGTTAGGGCAGAATGAAATCATTCTCGATCTCAAAAAACAGCAGAAAGACCAATTCTATATTCCCAGATGCTTCTACTTGCTATGGAGGTAGTCACAATTATTGGGAGTAGATTATATTTGAGAATCAGCTTTTTAAATATTATAAATGAATCTTAATCACTCCTAAAATACACCCAAAAAATTTTTGACTTTTCTACTAAAATGATTTCTTCCCTTTGATTTTTTACAGCAAAGCTTAAGTTATAATTGAAATAATGTAAGAAAAGACCAGTGTTTATACCATTAATTTTGTGTCTTATCCTCAGAACCATGTAACTACATTGAATGAATATGTAAATACTCAATATGCAAACACATCAGCATTTGATGAAATAGTAAACATGGTATGCATGAGTGTGGCTTGGCCAGTGGTTAGAAAATAGCGAGTTCCTTCGGAAAGAGTAAATAGAGCTATCTTGCCTCAAGATCCTCCCAAGGGCTTTCCTATCAACTGGCTACCATGGCCTCTCCTCTAAGACCCCTCTTCCCCAGAAATGCCCATGATCCAGCAAATAAAGAGTCAATGCCTGGTTCAGTATAGGCCTCCAGGATCCTATTCCAGGTCCACAATAACACTCCCGTATTTGTTTTGATTACCAGGTGAGTGTGTTAATACTTTGAATATCATTCCACTTTCACAGGATTGTTGGTCAGATGAAATTATTTACTAATTATGAAATTTTTTGCACAGTTCCTAACACATAGAAAATGCGCAGTGCATGGTTTCTATAGTGGAGGTTTATTTTCTATTTGAGCTATCATACATTAACCTCTTCCTCTGGCCATAGACCATGCATAATCATAGGAGGGGCATAGCAAAGAACAATCTATAGTTTGTGATCAACTAATGCTGTAACTATACTAATTTGCCTAGTTGATTGGCAACTTTTGGGTATTATAAAGCCCAATGCCCTAGTAGCCACTTGGAACCCTTCAGAGGCATCTAATTCAATTATGAATATAGGCAAAGCCCTGGTTTCTGAAACGTGAGTGTTTTTTTTCCCCTGCTTTTGGGCTTCATAGTAACTAAATCAGGTCAAGCATGTAGCATTCAGTCAGTTCTGCAGTGCCCCAAACAACCCAAATCAACTGACTATGGGAACTATTCTTCAAGTGATGACTGAAGGGAAAATTATTATGTACAAGCTTTATTTCCAGGCCACACCCTCTACCTACTGGGCATTTGGGTACAGAGTTACCATGCAGGATTTCTTGGCAAGCTTTCATTCAATGTTTCTAGGACTCATTTCCCCAACCATTCAACCAGAGGACTGCCCTCTCTGAGCATATCCCAAGGGGAAAGTTTTAAAATTTCTCTGCTGAGTATTTTCTGGAAAATAGCAGGTGGCATAATTCTCACAGGTAATAGATCCCCAAGAAGCTATTGTTTTTAGAAATCTGCTCACATTCATTGGAATTGCACTAGGGAATAAAGCTATGTAATATTGCATAGAAGTTCTCAGTCCATTTTGCTGTGCAGTCAGGCAAAGGACAGACCTGTGATAACGCGGAGGCTTTTATACTCTGCAGAAGGCCCCTCTCAGAAATGCTTTCTCTCTTGGCAGAACCCTCATTCAGACCCCTAATTTAATTATTACTTTCAGGTGAGTATTCTGCAAAAGAGATTTTGATCTAGAAGTATTGTAAAGATGAGTTGCCAATTATACCAAGTTCCCTGTGTTGTCCCAAAGAGTGAAGATTGCATACATAAAAAATGAATCGGCAACAAGTACCACTTTTCTCCCATGTGGAAACTAAAACATGGGTACCAGAGCAGCAGTGAGTAAAATAGAATCGTTAGGGGCTGAGAAAGGGAGGGGGCTAAAAGGTAGAGGGGGTTGGATGATGGATACCAAAATATTATTAAGAGTAATAAATTCTGACGTTTTACAGTGCAGTGGGGTGACTGTAGTTCCCAAAAATCTATTTCACACTTGTGAAGATCTAGAAGAGAGGAACTTAAAGTCTTCAAATATAAAAAAAAAATCATAGGGAGATGCAATGTTAATTACACTGATTTGATCATTACAATACATGTATTGAAATATCACACTGCATCCCACCAATAAATACAATTATTATGTGCAAATTAAAAAAGAAAAAATGGTGAATGCAAAGAACAGCTCCCCGTTCTCTGGATAATATATAGATAACTCTAATGTAATACAATAAAGCAAAGCAATAAATACAACATGTAGTATGTTTTCTTCACAGACAAACCTGATAACTGGGAATTTCTCAGCTGAATTGTGTGAGGTAAAAGAAATCATAATAAAATATCATGTAGAAGGAATCTCAGTAGACTCACATTCACTCACACAGGGTTTGTGGGAAGTTCTCTGGCAAATAAGAATTCTAAATAAGATATTCCACCTGAACATTTGAAGTATATGAACATTTGAAGTATATTAACATAGATATTTAAATTCCTTAATTACTGTGTTCCAGGAAGGACACATTATGGTGTTAGAACTGTCTCCCAATCTTTACTTTGGGGAATGAATCTTCCCACATTTGCTTTTCATCTTTTTTGAGAGAAAGAAAATCAGATGAAAGGCATCCAGCCACTTCTAATTATGCAGAAGAAGGAAATAATACACCATTCTTAATACAAAGGAGGAAAATTACAATCAACTCCATATTTCTTTGCTGGAAACAAAGTCTTTCAGTTTGCCACTGCAGGTGAAGTTTTTGGAAACGTATTTGTGAATATGCAACTTTTTGCAGATAAAAGTCTGGATGAGCTCCTGCTTCAAGAAGCGTCTGGGTGACAACAACAAAAAGAAGCAGAGAAAGTGGGCAGAGTGCTGCAGTAGGGTCACTCATTCATTTCGATCTACAGAAATTAAATTGCTGAACAATGAAACCAGACATATCGCGGCTTCTAGAGACTGGTTCATAAGGCTAACAGGGGCCTTGGGCTTTGCTACTGGAAAATGTGGAGAATCATTTCTGAGCACTGAGTGGACTTAACTTATTTGAGAGGTCTTCCAAGGAAAATGGTAAGACAATATGGAAGCCACTGGTTTCATAGAGGATTTCATGGTTCCTCAATTCTGCCTGTACAAAAGGGTTACTGGGTAGCTTTAAAATAAAGTTAGAGTCTCAAAAAATTAGTTCAGAACATGATTTGAAGAGCAGTCATTTTTTTTAAAAAAGCTCTCCAAATAAATTTATTAGATGTGAATCCAGCATTAAGAACCACTGACCCAAAGACTATCTTAGAACTTTCAATAATGAAATTAATAGATCTGAGAATTCACCTAATGCACGTTTCAGGTGAGACTTTCAGCATTTAGAAATTTTAAAATCTTTGTGACATAGAAGCAAAAGGCACCTAGGAGCAAGGAAAAAGTAGATTTGCTTATTGATACTACTTCTGTCTAGCACTGGATTTGGACAAGGCACTTCTTTAAATCTGTTTTGTCCCTCAAATAGGAATAATATCCTAAATATTTTTAAAGGAAATCAGATGGTCAATGTAAAACATCTAGCATCATTCTCTGTTCTTAGTAAGCACAGTAGATTGAAAAATGACCTGCAAAAGATGCCCATGTCAAATTCCTAGAACCTGAGTGTTACCTTGTCTTGCAGATGTGATTAAGGCTTTTGAGATGAGGAGATAATCCTGGATAATTTACGTAAGCCTCAATTCCAATGACAAATGTCCATCAAAGAGAGGCAGAGGAAGATTTGAAACACATAGTGAAAACACACAAAAGAGAACCCAATGTGAAGCCGGAGGCAGGACTAGAGTGATGTGGCTACAAGCCAAGGAACGCTAAAGATTGTCAGAAGCCATCAGAAGCTGGAGGAAGCACAATGGATCCTTTTGAGGCTTCCACAAACCCACCCTGTCAGCACCTTGATTTCAGACTTCAGCGCTCCAGAACTGAGAGAAAGTAGATTTCTTCTTTTTGGAGCAACCAAATTTGTGGTCATTTGTTACAGCAGCCCTGCAAAACTCCTAAGAGTAGGTATTCAGTGACTGCTGGTTTGTTTCAGGGATGGGGCAGAATAAGAAGCCCCAGAAAGAAGGCATTAGGGATCATCTTCAGTCAGAAGCACTGTTTTGCAGTGGGTCTGAAGAGGTTTCTGGAGGCAGAATAGACACTGCAACACAGAAGAGCAAGTCCTCCACTGGAGAGGTCAAAGTCGGGGTGCCAGCAGTGCTCCCCCAGGCTCTCCTCCATGGGGGGCCAAGATGGGATGCAGAGGCATGGCCCACAGGGAAATATCTACATGTCCTCACCAGAGTGACTAAATGAAAGACAATATACCAAGTGAGAGCAAGGAGGTAGAGAGACTGGACCGCACAGGCACCATTGTGGGTAAGTAAAATGGAAAAACGGTTCAGTATTTTCTTAATAACTTATACATACCTCTAGCATGTAACCTAGCCATTCCACTTTTATATATTTACCCAAGAGAAATAAAAACATCTGTCCACACAAAAACTTGTACTAAATTTTCACAGGCATTTAATTTGTAGTACTCTCAAAAGGAAAACCACTCCATGTTCATCAACAATGAATAGAAAAACAAAATGTTACAAATCTATGCCACAGAATAGTGATTATCAATAAGAAGCCATCTACTGAGACCTTTAGCCACTTGAACGAATATCAAAGCCATTATTATGTGTTAAAAAAACCAGACACAAAAGAGTTAATGTTGTGTGATTGCATTTGTGTAAGGTTTTAGAAAATGAAGAGTAATCTATAGTGACAGAAACCAGATGAATGCCTGCCTAGCAGTCAGGAGGGGCTTGGAGGGACCCTCAAGGAAACTTCTGGAGTGATGAAAATGTTAGTATCTTATTAGCAGTTGTGGCTTTATGGGTGTAGAAAACTGTCAAAACTGTCCAAAGTGCATATTTGAAATCTGTGCAGTGTATTTCTTATGAACTATGCTTCAGTGAAGTTGTTAAAAAGAAATTTCAGCACCCATCTCTTGGAGACCAAATGGAACAACTAAAAGACCAGTGGCACCCGCTGAGTCGATGGAATGGACTGAAAGGGGTGAGCCAGGGAAGGTGATGCAGGTTAGTGGCTGCAGAGGAATGGTGAACATTGATATATGTATCATAATAATGACTTGTATGAGGAGTTGAATGGTGCCCTGAAGCATGGGCTCTTCCCATGTTAATCAGATAAGCTCTGATTTCTCAGGGTCAGGACCTGGCCTGTGTTGCACACACTTACACAGAGCATGTTGCTCAAGTCTGTTGCTTGGTGCTGCCGAGAGGCTCCTGGTGGTGGATTGGTCTTATCCGGGAGAGATTCCCTCCACTGGCCCTTGTAATCTCTGCCACCTTCATGGGTCAGGCTTAGCGCTTGGCTAGGAGAGCTCCCTGGGTCCCTGGACACAGCTCATCAAGTCTCCTAGGAGGGGAAGGTCCCAGGAATATGACTAGCACCCCACTCCAGCTTCTCCAGCTTGTGGTTCCCTTGTCATTGTGTTTGTTTATCCTGTTCTAGAAACATCTTCAGACCCTCTGTGGGTCTGAAGTACTCTGCCTCAAGTACTTTTGAGCATAGCAGAACAGTCATTTTCACTTTTCGACTTTAAAATAGTTCCTGCTTGTAAAAAAAGTTTTAATTAAAATATTGGAAAGTAGAAATAACCATTTTCTACACTTGATCATAGCCAAAAGGCCGAGAAGTTACTTTTTTTTTTTTGTACAGGGGATCGAACTCAGGACCTTGTGCTTGAGAGGCAGGCAGTGGAACCATTGAGCTAAATCCCCAGCCCAAAGGGAACCATTTTCTTTTGCTATTCCCACCATTTAAATATAAGTGCAAATAGGTTTCTACTGTTTTCAACTCTTTTTATTTAAAGTCTTCTTTAAAATGTCATCATGTTGTACACACAGTTTTTTTTTTTTTTCCTGCTTCTTCCCTTATTACCCCTGGCCACGTTTCTGTGTTACCACACAGTCCTCATAAGTACTCTAACAGCCATGTGAACTTGTACAGAGAGGGTGCATCATTCTTAATCACAGCTCTATTAGCACAGTGTTTGAGGCTCAAGTAGACAGTGACTTCACCCAAGATAGAGTTTACTCAAATATAAAAGGTAGAAAACTGATGTGTGGAAAGATCCCCAGACTTGGAGTGGGCCTGAGACTAAGGTTCAAGCTAAGTTACCTGCTGCTACCCTGAGCATGTGTTCTTACTTCACTATGGCCCCTGCCTACTCATCTACAAAACAATGGACCACTTAACTGTTTCAAGTTCTTTCCAGCTTTAATATTCTGGTATTCTATGATCTACTCTACTAAACCTAAATGCCTGATTTGGGACATCCAAGCTCCCTGCCAATCCGTTCATTCCTAAAGCACCTAAAAGAGAGTAGTTGCCTGGCATGATATTTTATATCAATCTGAAGTCAGCTGAGTTCAATTTAGCCCATTTCAGAAGACCTCTTAAGAAACAAAAACAATTTAACTCCCTTGGTTATGGAAATAACTGTCCTGAAAGATCTGACTTGTTTGATGCATATTCACCTATGATGGCTTTAATTCATTTCATGTTCACACCATAGAGAATGACCAAAAGCAAGAGAACAAATATCAAGCAACATAAAAGACCAGGTGAATAAGAACATAGACCAAAAAAAATGTATCTTATTAAGTCTGCAATTAAAATGAATCTTTGGGCTTGGAAAAGCTCCTCTATGAATTACATGTAGATCACTGGATTCATTCCACACTTAACACTACATTTCCAAGGTTGAACACCTCTGAAAATAACAGGAGAGACTCCTGCCTGGCAGTCTGGAGCCTGGTAAACAACTCCATTAATTAAAAGATGCTCCTCATTAGCATGAATTACTACTATTATTTTGTATTTTCTTTAATGTAAGTTACATTGCTTCATCATGCCAAATTAAACTTTCTGCTTCATGTGAGCCTTTTAGTTATTTTTAAATAGCAGTTTCTACTTGATATTTATTGAATAGTATTATTAGACAGAATGGTTAATCTCTATTTTTATATGAAAGCAAATTCGACCTTAATAATATAATGACTACTTATAAAAGTTTAAGATGCCTGGTAAATAATGGTTCAAAGGCAAAAGCATTAGTGTTTAGAAATATAAATAAATACAGGCAACTAGCTATTTAATCAATACTCCACGTGAAGTAAAGGAATTAAAAACTTCATGTAAAATATTCCATCATCTCTGCCTGGGCAACTTAATAACATAGACCCTGTGTAAAAATAAAACATTAAAATTTTAAAAATAAAAAGGGCTACAGGCCAGGGATTTAGCTCAGAGGTTCTGCTGCCTGCCTTGCAAGTGCAAGGTCCCGAGTTCAATCCCCGTACCAAAAATAAATAAATAAAAAGGGCTTTGGATGTAGCTCAGTGCTAAGGCCCTGGATTCAATCATCACCCCCACCCCCCACCCCCATCACATCATCATGACTAGAACAGTGTGAAAGTATATAAGAGTATGTAACAGATACCAAACAATGAGAAGTGGTAGGAAACAAATAAAAATAAAAGTCCTCCAATTGTTTTATAGTTTTAATAAAACACTTTAAAATAGAATTAAATTTAGTGTAAAAATAAAATAACCTCTTTTTATTTTAGTCTTTAGTTTGTTCTTCACCAAAGCTTTGGAAAACTGAATTCATTGAATTACTACAAAAGTCTATGTACTTTCTTTCAATTCTGGAAATAATTTTTAAATTAGAAAAATCTTAAGAAGACCACCATTCATACTTAAGTTCACTAAACTTTCAACAAGCTCCCTCTTCTCTTTGCCAAATGAGTTCCAGTTTATAAAGAAAATTACATTTGAGTTGGTTGAAATGATAAGAAACGATATAAGCATGTTGAATTTCAAGATGTGAGAAAGAAAAAAAATCCAATATTCCTGCAGCTCTGATGACTTGAAGACGTCTCTGTCTGTTACAATAATGCAAGGCATGGGTCCTCATTCAATTACTGAAGGTACATCGGGGTAGGGATTCATTCACTCAGGAGAGGTATTGATCAATAAGAAAGTGGGAAACCCATTCAATGAGTGTTTTCATTCAATATATTTATAGAGTGCCAGGTACGCTAGAGGAAAATATTTAATTTTGAATCAATGCAGCACAATTTAATGCTCCCGAAAAATACCCACAAAACCTTGCTTGACACTGCCTGTTATGACTTGTGTCTAGATGCCCCCCCAAAGCTTCATGCAGTCATAGGTGGAGCTTTTTCAGAGGTGGCTGAATCTAGAAGGTATGATGGATTCATGGTGCAAGGCTAGGATTAAGGGTGGGTCATTACCAAACAGTCCATTGATTGGCTTGGGAGCACCCTAATCCTAGTAGCCTGGATACAATATAAGGGACAGAAAAAGGCTTGTCTTGTTCCTTGCTTGGTTTGCCACCTCTGCCCACCATGAACTGTTTTTCCTCTGCAATTCTTGTCTGCCATGTCACCCTGCCTTGGAGCCAGCTGATTGTGGACTGAAATGTCTACAAACTGTGAGCTAGATAAACCTTTCCTCCCTTAACTTGTGGATGTTGAATATTTTGTCTAGCAATGAGCAAAGTAACTAAGACACTGCCCAATCAATACTATTTCTCAGAAATAATTCTAGCAATTAAATTGCTTTCATACACATATATAATTAATTGTCTACTAAAAACCTCCTATGTACAAAAATGAGTAGATGAGTCATAGATAAGTAAGATAAAGTCCCTACTACCTACCTGATGGAGGAGAGAGACAAGGTACCCTAATAATAACAGCAATAAGGATTAGAGCATGGTAAGTGTGTAAGAGGGACTGCCAATGCTCAGGGTAGGAAGAAATGGCTTCTGCTTGGGATTAGATTATAAATGTTGCCAGGGATTTACCTCAGTGGTTCTGCCACGGGCCTTGCAAGTGCAAGGTCCTGAGTTCGATCCCCAGTAACCAAAAAAAAAGTAGTAGATTATAAATGTTTACCAGATTTTCTTTCTTCCCACTGTAGTGTAAGCTCTGTGTAACTGATTTGTCTTAGTTGAATCCTTAAGAATGAATGCATGTCTGGTGCATATCTTTTGCACATAATAGATGTGAAAAAATATTGCCTGAATCAGCACATGAGAGAAAGACTTGGCATTTTATTTATATCCTAAAAGATTATGATTCAGTTATATGAACAAAGTAGAGGGCATTCCTGGTGAGGGGAAGTGTGGATTGCAAGGGAAACATGAATGCCCAGTACAGTTCCACAATCTCAAGTGAAATGAGTCAAGGTAATTGACACCAGGTGCTGCAACAGACAAACCCCCACACCTTAAAGCCTTACTTTATATAATAAGGTTTTATTTCTCTCCAGTCAAATCCTATGTAGGCTGGACAGCCCTTCTCTACTTTGTAGATATACTTTCTGGAATATATAGTCTCCAAAGCTGTCAGGGCAGGGGAAGAGAAAGAAAAGCCACCATGGATCTTAGCTGGTTTGATTTTTGTAAACAGTCAATTAGAACTAATGATGTGGCCAATCTAGCTGCAAGGAAGGCTTGGAAATGTGTGAAGACCATGGAATATTTGGCAAACACTACTTTTCTGTCACTCAAACCTGTGTGTTTATGGTTGTTTGCATATCACTTGTGAATATATTTCATACATCTTATACATATATATTTTATACATGTATTTTATTTTCATCTGCCTCCATTTCCTCTTACTTCCAATCTTATATCTTTTGTCATTCCCCAAAACTAAAGGTAAGTGCTTTGTCCTCTTTAGCTACTTAATAAATACCTATAAGTAATAAATACATTCAAATCTAAAACAGTATAAATGAATGACTTGAATTTTTCCTAAATATGAATAATAGAATTGCAATTATAATTTATCAGATGCACACATGTACCTGAATTAGAAATATGACTTCAGGGAATTTTCATTTGAAGGCAGCCAAGAGAGAGTTTTAGCTAATGTTTATGACCAATCAATCTTTCCATTCCTCAGTTTTCCTCACCTGAGTAATGACATTGCTGCTAAGATTCTTCAGGGCTCTGATCAAGGGTGAACCATTTAAATTTTTCGTTTTTATGCATTACATATGAACATGCAAAATAGCCAGGAGGATAACAGTAAATTCCATGGAAGAGGTTAACTAAATATATCTGATATTTAAACTGAGTATAGTATGTATGTGATCTGTGACATCTTCCAGTCCTTGATTTTTCCTTTTTTCTTATCTTAAAAAATTTCTTCTGAGGATGGAAAATGAGCTAGATTTACTCCAGGAGTAAGAAGTGAATGTTCTGAGAACAACAACAAGATGGTTGGATAAAGATTTCTTTGCAATATATTTAAACTCAGGAAATGAGAATTGGCCAAGATAAATTTACTGTGAACTCTAACTAAGCAGGGTTAGCTGAGCGTCACAAACATACACAAATGAACAACATCTCTATGAATTTTTAAAATCTCAGATTATTAGCCTTTGGATGCAGGGTTTGTTGTTAAATAAAAATCTTGGTTGCAGTGTACCCCTAGAAGGGAAGCCATCAAAAGAGGGCCAAACAATGGATTCATTTGCTTCTAGCCACCTTACAGTGGAATATTTCTCTAACTCAGTAGTTTTCCAGCTTTAGGGAGAGTCAGAGTCCTACAGAAGCTGAGGACCCCCAACCCCAGAATTCTGATTCTCTATGTCCAGGTGGAACCTGAGCACTTTCACTTCTAATATATGATGCTGAAGCTACTGTCAAAGGAACATGCTTCAGGGGTCACTGTTTCTTTGCAACAAGGACTTAATGAAGGTAATAAAGAGAAACTGCACCAGATAAATGTTTCTGGGCTTCATGTCCAGGTTGTATCTGTTCCTGGTCATCCTGTTGGCTATGGAGGGTCTACTTGGCTTATTTTGCTAATTTAATTTCTGCAAAGGTCATGGGATTGGAAGGATGGCAATTTAGATTCCTTATGAATAGAAACAAATGAGCTCATTCCACGTATCAGTTATTTCACAGAATTTGGGATCTGAGAAGAATGCAAAACGTTCTTTGATGGATTTGGATATCCAGGAGGGTCCCAGAACCACCACCACCAATTCTCCACCAGATGTTGAGGGCCAACTGAGAGATGATAGAGTTGTGGTTACAACAAGGTCCTCATAGTCAGTGCAATGCTTGCAACATTCTGTAGGACAATAACTCTAAAAGATATCTGGATAGAAGTCTTATATATTGACTCGTGTTCAAATAAAAAATAGTGGGTTCAGGGTACATCAATTAATGATTGAGATAAGTTTGTCCAAAGAATTTGGTAGAAATCAGTCACTCAGTACAACAACATCAACAAAAACTAACCTCCCAATTATTAATTAAGTCATTATGGATAGAGGAATCTTCCATCCTGCTGATGAGCTAGGCTCCTCTTACTATAAACAAATACTACTACTTAGTAATTTTTATTAATAGGGTTTCTGTATATACAATACCACTTTTAAGTTTGATATCATATTACTCAAGTGGCTTGTAAAGTATGTAATAAATGCCTAAATTGAAAGGAATGTAGAAATGCTACAGCAGGCTTGCAAATCAGTATGAAAATAAATCAGGCCACAGAAAATTTTAATCACTCTGCCACCCACCAGGATGTTCACATGGAATAAAATTATAAAAATGATATAGAACCTGTTGACATAAGCTGTTACTCTCTGAGAGCTTAGTGTGCACATATTCAGAAGCTAAGCAAGAATATCTAGCCATGGATTATTTTTAGGAGGCATCTAAAGGGATGAGCAATTCTTGTCTTTCACCCAAACCCATACTGGACATTAATTGGCCTAAGAGTCATGTCTATAAATTCTTTCTCTAGGCTTCAAGAAAAACCCATGGGCAGTAATGATATCTTCATAGAATCCTGAAAGATACTCAGGGCAAAATTCCAAATTCCATGCATGGTTAGGCTTTTAAAAGTATTGCACATTACTGCTCATTGGTAAGTTTCTCTCTGTCTCTCTGTTTTTCTCTTTCTCTCTCTTTCCTTCTCTCCTTTCCTCTCCCTTTCCTTCTCTTTTTCTTCTTCCTCTTCCTCTTCTTCTCCCTCCTCTTCTCCTTGTCTTCCTCTCTTCCTCCTCCTCGTCCTTCTCCTTCTTCTTTTTCTCCCTCTCCTTCCTGTTCTTCCTCTCTCTCCTGCCTTTTAAATTCATTGATTTTGAGAGAGGGTCTCACTAAGTCCCCAAGTTGCCCAGGCATGGCTCAAACTCGACACCCTCCTGCCTTACCCTTCCAGTGTGCTGGGATTACAGGCCTGCACCACCACACCTGGTGGAGAAGATTCTTAGAAGCAGTTCCCTGTTCTTCCATCTTTGCAACGATGGTTCATGTGTAAACAAAGGAACCAGAGCATGAACACACACACATAAACATGCAACCTGGGCAGATTAAGATTAGGCAGAAACTCCTTCCCTTTAGTTTAAGGGTATCACAGGACCTAATTAATGCAAGTGCTTCCTTCACAAAAATGCTGTGAGATTCTTGGCACCCTGCCTTTTAACAACACTTTCGGTCCACCAACTTCCTTCCTTAGATCTTCTAGTATCCACTGGCTCTAACAGTCTTATGTATTTGTCTTGTGGTGCCAAGTCCTGCCACCCAGGCTTTTAGCCCCACAACCCTGTAATTCTTATAAAAAGTTTGGCAGTCATGCCCTACTTCTCAGCAAGACTTAATAACAGTGATCTTCAGTGGGGCCTCATCATACTAGGTCATCATTATTTTGATAATATATACTATTAAGAATTATCATAAATAAAATGAAACTAAACTGCACTCATAAATAAGGGCAAAAAGTAATTATTGCAGTGTGGCCATCAGGATGATTCTCCCAGACACTGGGTGAATGAAGCAAGTATCAAAGGAAGGGGAGAATCCAATAGCCAGGCACTGTTTCATGAGCCTGGTGTGGGAAGTGGTTTTGGTTTGCTGAACTTGGCTTTGGTTTTTATTCACTGATACTTAAAAATAATATTGTGGTATTTGAAACAGATAATATCTTAATAATCTACACCTGAGAATGCATAATATTTTGTTATGAGACATTATCCAGTTTCCTTAGAATATTTTTCTGAGTTAAGGTCAATGGTAGTGAAGTAAGAATGTAATGTAAATGATCAAAGAGCCATGAGCCAAGGGCTATCAGAACATTGCCATGGGACATCCAGTCTCATCAATGATATCAGTCATGGGCACCTTCTCTGAGTACTGCCTAAGTGTCATTTTGTTTTGGGGAAAGTGAAAGTATAGACAAGATGATTTATCTCAGGTCACATAATAAGTGGTGGAGCTGGAATTTGAACACAGATAGGGTTGAATCAAACCTTGATATTACTAACAGCAGTGTACCCTGAAAGAGCTCCAGGTGAAACAGGAGAAAGCTCTGATGCCATTACCAACGAGGCCCAGGAAAGGAACTTACAGAAGCGACCACCGCTACCTTCATTAGCCAAGGAAAGAACAGAAAGTAGTTTTAGTTTGTCCCCAAAGCCATTATTTCAAAACATTGTCATGGAAGACTAGGACTGGCTCTGCCAAGGTACTGGGAGCTAGACACAAAAACCAGATCAAACCAGATTCTTTGAGGAGGAGCTGGGAGAGAGGATGGAATGAGAATCATTATATATACATCCTCCAGCTCACCATGTTCATAGCTCACCAGGGGAGGATGGCAAACATGAAGCAGATCCCCATGTGCTGGGTTCATTAGGAGAATGGAGGTGGGAAAGTAGGGTACTACAGTACACCTGGATGCTGCCTTTCTTCTTCTGCAGTAATGTAGAAAGTTTGCTAAATAAACGCTCTTGTGACTGGTTTGGTCTTACCCAACATTCGTTGTTCATGGGACCATGATTCACTGTAGTTCAAGGAGCATCAAGAAATATAAAGGATCTAATGTTCCCCAAGATGGATTTCAGGAGGACCCTGCCCTCCAACAGTCATTGCTGATACACCTTGATTTCTCAGATTCTGGCACCTTCCCATGGATGCTTTACCAGGCTGAGCTAACTAACTCAGTGGTGATGCGTGTATTTTCCTACAAAATGCTTAGCATTTCCACCTGTCTAGTCCGAAGCACCATTCTTCTTGCAGATTGTCAGTAAGGTCAGAAGAATAATCCTTTTCTCCTTTATGAATTAACATCCTTTTCAAGTCCCACCTGCCTTAAATACCTTGTTCTGGTTGGCAGTCTTTGACCATCAGCTCACCTAAGATGGCCCTCTTTGAACAACCCTCTGAATATGTTTCTGCCTTCTCAGAAACTGTGTAAGAGCTTTCACTTTCTATCTCAGTAAATGACACTTCTGGTTGCAGGCCTGGCTTCTGTTCTTTGTTTCACTCAAACAATCTGCTATCATTTCTCACACCCCTCTCCCTGTCTTCTCTGTAAATTTGTGGCTGGCACCCAGCCTCCATGTAATCCCATTCTTTATTTTAAAAACACTTCAATAAATAAATAAATGAGGCAAGAGAAAGCTCTTCATAGCTTAATTCTGATTAATCAATGTAGGAGGAATGTTGGAAATAGAAAATTACCAGTTGGCAAACACCACAGTAATACCTGTCGGCAAGAATCCTGGGTAGGTAATAAAATTAGTGTGTAAAACTATAATGAGAAACAAGATATTTGCATGATCTCAAAGTATTTCCCCATAAGAAACTAGTTAATTACGGGGGGGGGGTGGCCTTTTAATGGAGAATCTTGTCCAAAACTGCGGCAACCAAACGATCAAAGCTAATGTCATCTGTAATGCAGCATGGCAACATCATGTGTTGGACCAGGAATGGTGCACCACTGAGCAAAGCACAGCATTGTCTTGATGGCATTCTTGCCAAAAAAAGACACAATTAAACTTATTCAGGAAGACACATCAGATAGATCCAAACTGAGGGGTACTCCACAAAATCGCCAGTCCTTTTCAAAAGTACCAGGGTCATGAAGGGCACATAAAGACAGATCCAGATTGGGGAAAGGGTAAGGAAATATGACAGCCAAGTGTCATGTGTGATCCTGGGTTGCATCCTAGGTCAGAAAATGGCCAGCAGTGGGACATGTGGTGAAAGTGAAGTAAGGCCTGTACATCAGCGCTGGAACTCTGTTATCTTCCTGGTGGTTACTTAGAAACTAATAGGTTTTAAATTCACTCTACAAGTCAACTCAAGTCTCACCTTTCTAAAATGTGCCTATGTAAACTTCAGGCAATCAAATCACACACACAATCATCCTGGCAGAATGGAATTTCAGGATTGGCAATGAATAAATAACAATTAATTTTCCTTCCCTTCCTCTCCCCTTCCCCTTCCCCTCCTCTCTCCCTTCTCCCTCCTCCCCCTCCCTTCCCTTCTTTCTTTTTTGAGATAGAGTTTCCCTGTGTAGTCCAAGGTGGCCTGGGACTTGCTAAGTAGCCCAGGCTGGCCTCAAGCTCACAATCCTGCCTTAGCTGAGGTGTGCACTGCCCGTTTATAGATATTAACTTGACAAATAAGTATTGAGCATCTCCTATGGATCCCTAAATAGGACTTCATGGTTGGGTGCTATGTACTTATTCAGTTGAGCTAATACGACTTGTTTCTCCACTTATATGGAGAGCTCCTAGAAGACCAACTTAATATTTCTTATTTTTCTAAAGATACCCAAGACAATGTCATTGGTGTAACAGTCCTTTGGTAAAAACACATTGGACATTCAAATGAATATTCTGTTATTCTCTTTTTATGAGTAAGGATGGTTGGTGACTGGTCAGTCCAACCCTCTACTTAAAGTCAGGCTCTGCTGGGTCCTCTTCCTTCTGGTATCAAGGTGGTCCACCAGGCTCATTTTCTTGCTCTCTTCTGCTCATAGCACTGTGGGACACATCATCTTCCCCGCAATTCCAGGCTCTGTGAAAACACTCCAAGGTGGAAAGGTATCTTCTGTCCATGACCTTGGGCAAGTTGTTTGACCTCCTGTGCCTCCTTTGCTCTGCCTCTACAGTGAGAATGCTCAAGAATATTTGTAGGACTTTGGCATGCCTCTTTCCCAAGGTTAAGTGCAAATTAGCCCTAATTAAGAGTAAGGATAAACCAGGGTTCTTGTGGAAATCCACTGCTGGGGACAGCTTCTTGTGCTTAAGATGTTTTCAGTCACACTTTCTCCTGGGTAAATCACAGCTGGTAAATGGCTCATTTGTTCCTAAGAAACTTTCTGTAGAAAGAAAACAAAATCATATATTGGATTCCTACTGGGACCATAATCATCCCAGCAAACAGAGTAGACCTTGCGTGGTCTTTATTAACTTTACAGTAGTCTGAAAAAACAAGCAAAAGAGAATAGTTATTTTGAAAGAACACTGAAACAAGCTTGTAACCTTACAGATTAAACTGAAAAGAAATGATGTGTTGTGCCATTGAGAGGGAATTGAGGGTCAGAGCAGGTACCCCTAGTCCTGCCCTTCTTTCCTTGTCCTGAGTTTGTCCCTGTGAGGAGACAGGCTATTTATAGAAAAGCAATCTGCTCATTGTACACCTACAGCATCCAAGCCTTAATTCTCAACAGCCCCTCTGTTGTATATAGAAAAGGGTTCAGTGTTGAAATAGAAATCTGCCACTTTACAGAGCCGTCCTAATACTGGCAGCTTGGAAATAGTTTCTATTGCTTTCAGCAAGAGGTTGGTGTAAAAAGGCCCACCTGAAACAAATAGGCCAGGATGTAGAAAGAAAGAGGCCACACATTTTAGAACAGCTTGTGAGCTGCTGTGCTTATAGAAAGTGCAGCAAGAGATGCAGCAGGACTGAGCCCAGCCAGAAGACACAAGAAAAGCATGCCTAAAATAATCACATTGTCATGTGCCAGGATTCAAAGCAGGCAGGAGCATGTTACTGTTGTGGGGGAGCTTTCTGTAGCCACTCTGAATAGACATTCAAAGATGAGTATTTCAGGAGCTGTAACAGAAGAGGGGAAATCCAGAGATTTTGTTACTTAAGGAAGAGCAGGGCAGAGAGAGAGAGAGAGCAAGAGAGAGAGAGAGAGAGAGAGAGAGAGAGAGAGAGGATTCCCTAAGGACTGGAAATCAAATAAACATATGCATGCTGTGGCTGCCGATAATAGAGACTCAGGCTGTGAGAGTGGGCTAGCCAGTTTCGAGATACAGTATTCAGCATATTCAGTGTGGGCAAGAGTGATAGAAAAATAATCTGGTTAACACCCTGGGTGGAGGCCGAGATGCTAAAGATGCAGCTGGATCAGCAGTGTCCATCATGTGGTGGCGGGGATGTGGACTATCCCTCACCAGTGTTAAATTCATGGCGACAGACAGCTAAAGATGAATATTAAAGGGAAGGAAAAAAAGAGAATCTTTTTAAGTAACTGTAAAAAAAAAATCAGCACCCAGCATCAGATACATATGCCCAGTGGAATGAAGGCTCCAAACATTCTGTTCCTGTGAATAACTCCTTAAAATTCAGCTAAGCTAGCTTTATTTTGGCATAATTCTCTCACCTCCACTGTCTTGGAGACCAATAGCTGGACAGCAGAGCCGCTTTTGATCATGAACCTGAAATAGCCCAGAGAGTAAAGGCAGGAGATTAAACACAGTTCCATCAGGCCCAGATGGTACATTGGGCCATCTTGCCAGGAATAAAAGATGGCAGAAGAAGGAAGGGTTACTTTAAAAGGCCCCATAGGAAATGGAGAGCTGAATGTTTCTCTTCCAGTGCATAAAGCTTGATAATGCCATTATTTATGTGTTTGAGCAGATCCTGGAAGTTTTCAGAGGAGGCTCTGGCAGCTCAGCGAGGAGCCTCCATTGGTTTCTTTGCAGAGGTAGGACGCTCATGGCAGCTCTCTGCATCTTAGGTGCATTCGGTCTCCGTCTGCAAACTGAAGAAAACAGTAGCCTCCCTTCCACCACACTTTAGTAATGCTATGAGAACCAAAATGGGAGAACTTTTGTGGAAGTGCTTTGTAAACTGTAGAACCCACCCAACATACTGCTAGGATGACAGAAAATTTTTAGCCCCAGGTGGCTGGTGAAAAGGAATACAGTGGGTTTGGAAGCACAAATGCAGTGATGTGGTAGACCAAGGCTCAGCTACAGGGAAAAGAGCCAACCTACTGAGTCACCTTCACTACGGACACAACTTCTTACAGCAGGCACTATGGGCAGAAATGTAATAGAAATGTAATTGACAAGAAACTAAGTTTTTAGGCTAGGAGCTCAGCATTTATTCGCTCAAAGCTGTGATGTCACTGCCTGCTCTACCAATCAAGGTCCAGGAGAGAATCTCCCTGCAGCAATAGCATTTGCCCAAGTTCCAAAGATTCATTGGTATTTTCCTAGGGTTTGGTAATTATATTGCTAAAATTCTTTCTGTCCCAAGGTTGTGCTTTGACATTCACATAATGTTGAACTATTCCAAGAGTTACAGAAAGTGATTATAAAGAAAATTTAGTTTGTAAATTTTGTGGGGTTGTACAAAAGGTGCAATCTGTAAATAGCTGGAAATCATTCAGATGGTGTTCTCATTCCAATTGAGCTCTCTTTTGGAAAGGTGCCTAATTAGAAGAAACACGGTCTTTAACATGGTAGACTAACAGACACAGCCTGGATCAGAGGCATTAGCTTGAGAATCCAAATTTGCCTCACAGGCAGAGAACCTGGGACAGGAACCAGGCAATGCAAGACACCCACAAATAGAAATATTATTATCATTACCAGACAATTTCTATAACATTCATTCAAATGAAAAATAGGATACTTAGAAATAATTTCACTAAAAATAACAAAATGATCATCTTTCTTTGTGTTTAATCACTATAAAAACTGATATTTTTGAAATAACCTAAGAACTAGTGGTGGACAGATGGTATACCTTACACATATATAATACCTTGCTGTTTATGAGTTTAACTTGGTGGATTCTCCTGGTGGAAGAGGACAGACTTGGGAGAAAACTGATTTAGATTCAAGCTCTATGCTTTCTGCCAAGTCACGGTATGTGTTGAATAAGAAATCTAACACTCTGAGCTTCAGTTTCCTCATCTGTAAGAAGCTCATAATACAGCAATGGGATGCTATGTTGTGTGTTTATCAAGCTATTTCTGATAATCCACAGCCTATGAGTGGGTACTTGAAAATATTAATTTTCCATGCCCATAGTAAGATTTGGATAGCTTTTAGGGCCTGAATTTGGATAAATCAATGGGTAAAACACCATTTGGAATCTCTTTGATTTCATTGGCTAGGGGTACACTCTAGTTCTGAAGGACAGCAAAGAGTTAGCAATAAATTGTGAATTCTTTTTTTCTCTCCTCTGTCAACAGCAACTGATGGGAAGCATTACTTTTACTGAACACAATGTCAGCTTCATTTGGAAGGATCTGTATCCCCCACTCTTGATTAGTGCCCAGAGCTAGTAGGGGCTCAATAAACATTTGCTGAACAAATGAATGAATAAATGATTCCCAGCGCCCGATGTCTTTTTTCTTCCCTATCCTTTTCATTTGGCATTTCTGTAATTTATACGCAGACCTTTAAAATATTTTTTCCATATATTTCTCCTGGGTTTTCCTTCCTCCCTGAAAAAAAAAAAAAAGGTTGAAAGAGCTCTCTCATGTAGACTAAAAATGAGCAGGTCCTCATTTAATTTTCTGCAGGTTTTGCCAGTGCAGAGTCCCTGCTCTCCACACTTCAGCATTCAGCAAGCTGCTTGGCCCTCTGCCCTCCGGAACTCGGGAGCGTGGGATTCCCTCTGCAGAGCTTCTGGCCTGCGCCTCCTCTTCTCCACATGAGCCCTCCTTTTCTGGACTCTCCTCCTTTTCTGATCAGTGCAATGACTCAGCCCTTCCCTAGCAGACTCTATGTGCTTCTTGGTTTGGAGGTGGACAGTCAGACCAGTCTTTGATTCAGAAATATTTCACCAGGAGAACCATTTGGGCTGTTTCTAAATAAAGTGTAAAAATTATGCTGGAAAACCCAGCTCCTAAAACACTATTTCCCATTTTCCAGTGTTAGATTTTAAAAATCAAGGGAGATGAGTATTTCTGTGTTATATGTACTCAGGCGCATGGTTTGTTTCTAAAGAATATTGGAGGGATAGAAGAAAACACCCACTAGGAAAGGAATTAAGTAAGTCTCATACCAAGAGCAGTGACCTCTTTATTATTTCAGTATTTCTAATAAATTCCTCCCAAATTCTTTTTACTCAATATCTAAATCAGAAAAAATGGCCATTTAAGCATCACAGCATACTTTAAGAAAAAAAATAAAGAAAATACAGGGTGGTGGTCGGAAGTTGCTTCTATTTTTCAGTGCTAATAGTATGTCTTCCGAATTGTAAGACTTCATTCAGTACAATTCACTGGACATTGAGGAAGCAAGAGGGAGGAACACAAACCTACCTTTGATTTTATTATATAACAGTTGGACTATTAGTTACTATTTTAAAGGGGCTTTGCATTTGTTAAATATCCATTTACATATACTGTCATAGGTCTGCATTTTCAAATGTGCAGTTTTGCGTGCATTTTTCAGACTGAGAAAATACAGAACTAATGGGCTCAGCTTCTTGACATTCCTGGTGAAAGGGTTACTTTAAAAATCAACAGCCAAAAAATAAATTGATTCAGTCATTTTTAAAGCAAAGATCAGAACAAGCATTGCTGTTTCTTTTCCCTTTTGAGGTTTGCATATAATTCAATATTTTAAAATTGAAAAATGTGCTGCCTCATGGCCCACACTGAGATTATGGCCTGTGGAAATTTTGGAAAAAGCAAATAAAAGGACTTTAAAAATGTAGGCATGCAATACAGGAATGAATGTGTAGTCAAAATATGTTCTACATGAAAACTCACCAGAATTCCCAGCAGGATGACCTATTACAGTTAAAGTTTTCAAATACTACATTCAAAAGGCCGGAACTCCTAGTATTGAGCTGAGGATCCACCAGGCGGTACCTAGTACTCAATAATTTGTGGAATTCAGTCTTTAAACCGTCATTGACAAGACAGTTCAGATGAGTTATAAGGAAGCTTTTATAACCAGTTGGAGAAGTCATGCATATACTTAAAATATATTAAGTATTGTTATGCAGTTTACTCATTGCTTCCAACAAAACAAAATACTTTTTTAAAAACTTCTTGAACCGTGACCGGTTCTGCCTAGTTTAATGCCTAGTGCCCATCATATATTTAATAAATGAAATAAATCCTTGCTAATACTGGTGTAAAAAACCAAAACCAAACCGAGTTCTTACACCTCTGAGTAAATGGAAGGGCTTTGACTTGGAATCATGATCATCCGGTAGGCTAAAGGGGGTTGTCTTTAAGACTGAAGAGAGGAAATGGATCCAGAAGTTGGCACCCCAGCACCCCCCTGCACCCCCCCCCCCAGAACTGTTGCTAACCTGAAATAACATCACCAGCTCAAGTTCAGAAATTCAGAACAAAGGCTGGGTGCCGGATAGAATTTCAATCTCAGTCTTTGGCCAGCACAACTGACTTTTGTACCTTCCATCCCAAGGCGATTCCCCGGGTCCCGCGCTTTGTGTAGACGCTTCTTAAATTACGGGGAGTTTCAGCAAAGGCTATTTATCTCTAACAGAGCCTAGATGACTTCCTTGGCCTAGGCGCTCGAGGTTATCTTTAATTTCTACCCCCCCCCCCGCCCCGGGACGTGACATAGATGGAAATTCAGGGGGCGAAGATCGGGGGTCCGGGAATGCAGAGCGCGAAGAGCCGAGGTTTGCACATCGCCTGGCTTCGGGCAGTGGAGCGGCCGTACCCGGGCTCGGGAAGGCGGGAGCCGGACAGCTCCGCAGCGCCGGTGCCGGGTTTGCAGAGCCGCGCCTCGGGCGCACGGCGGCCGTGCGGAGCCCGGAGCAGGGAAGGGACGGGCCGGGGGATCACCCAAGCCGGGTCTGCTGGGTTACAACCAGCGCGCCACGTCCCACGCGCCTCCCGCCGCCTCCCCGCGCGCCCTCTAGTTGCTGGGCCTGGCACCGGGAGTTCCCGTTTGGGGGACCCCCTTCGCCCTGGGGACCGGGCAACTTCGCTCCTCCTGGTACCCGAAGGAAGATTCAACTCGCTGCCACTCCTAGCATCCCTCTGGCCTTCCACGGCTGCACCCTGTTATACAGAGCCCCAAACTCCCGTATCGCCCACCCCAACCCCGTGGAGGAAAGGGGAGGGTCGCGCGCTGGGGCGAGGACACTCGGGATCCAGGGACGGTGCCCCGACCGTGCGGGGGAAGTGGGGTGGAGGTGAGGGTGGGACCGGCCGGGCCTTCAGAGACGGCCCCGACCCCGTGGAGCGCGGAAACGCCAAAAGGCCAAGAGGAGCTGCCTCGGTCTTCGCCCCCGAACTTCGGGCTTGCAGCCGCGATGGCGCGCGGGGAGGCCGAGCGTGCAGGGCTCCCGGGCCGCGGGCCGGGGCGGGCAGGGCTGGGTGGGGCTGCGGCGCGGGTGACCTGGGCCCGGGGCGCCACCTTCGGCGCCCGCGGCCGGTAATTAGGAGCCCCGCCACGTTGGCCCCCAGCCCTACACTTTGCGCGGCCCGACCTGGCGAAGCGCAGTGTCATCAGTCTGCGGGAGCGGCCAAATGACAGAGCGCTCGGCCGGCCCGGCGCCCCGAGTCTCGGCCACGCAGCGCCTCTCGCGGGCGCCCGCCCCGGCCTGCAGCTGGAGCGCCGAGAAGGAGGCAGCGGGAGCCCCGGTGCGGACTGGGGCGCAGGGGACCTGTTGAAAACTAAGGCCGACTTGAAAGACAATCAGATCGCCAGAGCAAAACCCTCTCTCCAGCCTGATACTTTGAAGTGTCATAAACGCTGCATTGCAGTAAAATCGCTGCTTCCTTAAATGGCCCCATAATTTCCAGCTCTCTCCCACGAACTCCTTCAACCGGGGATTTCAATGTAAAGTAATTCAAATAAGTAAAAACCACTTTATTGCTGTTGGAAAATTCGCATGCATTTATTCTGCTTAAAATTTGATATAGGGCATTTTTTTTGTATTCCCATTTATCGCTTGCCAAGAAATAATTAAGAATAGGAGCTCGAAGATTAATTTTAAATAAAAAACCTTCTCAAATGAAAATGTCAGGTCATAAAAATTCCTTTTAAATCATAACAGCATATAAATCTTTGAAATTAACCATGTAATTACAATGTCTATCAACTTTTACCTTGAGCTTTGAGCCTCTCTTTTTAATCTTCCATTCTTTTTTAATGAATAGCTATTTTGAAATTAAAAAGTACTGTTCATTACACATGCCCCACTATAATAGGGTTTTTATCATATTTGCTCTATGTAAAAATACTTGCTACTTTGTAATTATTCACACGCCGATCCTTTCCTATATTGAGTGGAAAATAAAAAATGAAATAGAAGTCAAAGGTGCTTTAGAGCTGAATGATTTACACAATTCATTAAGGACGGTGATTTTTCAGTTAGCATCAGATTAAATGGTTACTTACTCTCAAATAGCCCTTGGGGAGTTGAATTGCTGGGTAGCAAACAGATTAAAGTTTGCATTGAAAGAAAAATTGAATTCAGAGGTAATCAATAGCATAATAGGGGCAGTGAGTGGTGCCTGCTGCCTGAAATGAAATTACCATATTTTTAATCTTAATTTTCCACTCTGTTTATCTGACAGTGTGGATGTGCAATCCAAACAGATAATGAGAGAGTGGGATATTGACACCGCTGTCCTCTGGAGAGCTTGTTTTCAGTGATTAAATGCTGTGATCTGTGATTACTTTGTGCGCTGATGTCGGGGCTGCTGGCCAGAACCAAGGGAGGGGCGCTCACTGAGCAGCTGGAGCTTCCGACTCTCCCAGGTCCTAGTGTCTGAAATTCATTTTCCACTGACGATATTGAAAAATAAAGATTGCCTATTTGTGTATATACTTAGGCTGCGCAAATTACAATAATTAATTCCATTATTATTGTTGTCCTGACTCAAAAACGTTTTAATTAGATCAATAGGTAGTGAACCCTCTCTGTAAGTTCTGTATTAACGAGCCAACAAACTTGCTTGTTACAGGAAGATGTGAGTTATAGAAAGCAATGCTTTGGGAAACGTTGAAGGGAAAGTGTTTTGTCATTAGTGGCAGTGGAGAGAAGAGAACTAGGGACATTGTTAGATAAATCCAGCCCCGGTGGCTGCAATTATTTAACAAGCTGTGATAATTTTTTAAAGGCAAATACTGTTCTTTGGGTATTGGGAGAAAGTTTTCTTGTACATTTATTTAATCAAATTATTATGTCTAGCTAAATAAAAATACCCAATCGCAAATTTTAAAGTTACATAAATCCTATATGTCAAAATCTGCTAATTTTTGGTGCCTAAATGTGCAGTGGTGGTTAATATAGTTCTGTTGAATACCCTATAGTGAAGGGATTGTTCTGTTTCACAATGAGGAAATTTACAATACTTCGCCTTAGACAACATATTATGGACGCACCATTTGAATTTGAATTCACTTAATCCTGCAGTGGGAATAGGTTTTACAATAGATGGTAGCTATCTACCATCTATACCGGTGGTGGCGAACCTATGGCACGCGTGCTGCAGCTGGCTGTTTGTTATCATTGAAAACTTTAAAAGATTCGTCATCAGTGAACAGCTTACACACTATGTAAAGTCTGAATGTGTTTGGAGAATTTGGTAATTATGCATAGCTAATTAACTTATCTTCTCTTGATACCCAAACAGAAAATCATGAAGAGAAAGGGTGATGGGCAGCAGTGGGTATTTGTTTGGTGACAGATTATTATAGGCCTGTGTTTTCCCACACTAGAGTGTCACAACAAAGAAGTGGCAGTACCACGCCTCGTACAATTGCTCCTTAACCTTAGCTACACATATTGTCTTCAGTTCTTAATTCACATAACTTTCATTTTTTTCTCAATTATTTCCATATGCACAACTGTCTGGTAGGAGAAAGGGAGCCCTAGGTAAGAACTCAGAAATGAAGAGTGTAAAATAACTTCATGAAAAAGGTGAATGAGCTTTACAGCAGGGAGTAAATTCAAGTTTATTAACTCTCTGCTTGGCAGCATCCCTTACAAAAACTCCATTCTGTAAAAGGCCAACCGGTTGAAACTGGAAATTTTTAATAAATCCTTATTTTAACCCTTGAGTGGTGACTGGCAACTTTGTTTTTCTAGGACATATTGACTGGGTAAAGAAACTCAAGAAACTGGGGAGGCATCTATGCTCATAAATATTGACCGGTGGACATCACTGAGTTTCACACTGTACTTACAGACTACTGAAATTCCCGTGTGTTATATAAACCCACAATGAGAACCGCACATCTTGATTTTACCTCCTTCCTTAGATGTGCTGTATGCTGAGTTATTTGTAAATCGCTCTGAAGAAAAGTAACATTAAACCCACACCATAAAGGAACATAATCGAGTTCCAGTGGATCTCTATAGTAGTGCTGGAATGAGCTGAAATTTTTTGCTTAGAGTCTTTAAAAACCACAAAAAGATGTATCAGGCAGATTAACAGAGTTTGGACTGACTCTTTCACATGGAGTTTTAGTACCATTTAGTACAATTTATTCCGTATTCAGAAAAATCCATAAACTTGAATATAAACTACTTACAGTCCTGTCTTCATTACAACAAACTCATCCAATTTTTTGATAACTTGCATTGTGTTCTCTAAAAAATGTTTATCAATACTTAAGCATGCTGATTCTTATAGCAATGGAATGTGGTTGATACATATCCATTGACATGGAAAATAGTTAAAGTGCTATTTGAACTTCTTTCCCCTATCTCCTGACTACCTCTGTAATCTAACTGAAACCTAGGTTTTCTAAGGATACAAAAGCTTTCCTCTACCCCTCTACCTGCAGTCACCATTCGAAGTTTATTGAGCTTTTGAGCTCTCAAAGAGAAGGAGAAAATCCAAACCAATCTCTTTTCACTTTCTAAATCCTGACATGGTCCATCACCTTTTCAAAATAGTAAGCTGGCCTTCCCTAAAAACAAGAAAGGAAACAAATCTAGTGGAAAACAATGGAAGAAGGATAATCTAATCTCTAAACAAGGAGACATGTTTCTGAAGGCTTAAGTAAGGCAAATTTCACACTGATGTCAGCTTCTCCTGAAAAATGTGAGCCCTCCAGGAGGTGAAGAGGGAAATATTAATGCCCTCCATCCATTGTCCTCCAATTCTCCCTAAATAGATGGGACTTGAGGGCTCTAGGTCGCAAGAAATGGAGTATTCATGGAAAACAAATGGCTCTCTCCTGATTGGCATTTGGTTTGTTCGATCAGTAACAAGCCAGTCCCTGGGAAAACCAGAATGTCCCAGAGAACTATACCCATGAGCAAGAAGCTATTACTTCCTTCAGGTCACCCGCATTTCCCTTGCAAGCCAGACAGTCTCTCATGGCCCAGGGAAGAAAGAAAGTGCGCTTATCACAGACTCTGGAAATCAGAGTCCATTCCAAGGCACTGGTAGGCTGAGTAATGTCTCAAGTACATTTTTGTACTTGGAAACAAACCCCAAAGGGTCTCCCTGGAGGAGCAGTGGCTCTATTGGATCCTTCATGACAGCACCAAATACATTCATTAATTTTTTTCACCTTTAGAGGCCAGGGCTTTTTTTGGTTAAATTTTGAAATCTATGCTTCCCTGTAGCATTGGAGACAATCATGGCAGTTAGAATTAGAAAATCAAGCTACGCGTGACACGACGAGAGAAATGACCATTTCTGTGGAGTGAACGGGATGAATGGATGGTGAGCTTCACAAAGCTTGCGTGGGGACACGTCAGAGTTATTTATTTACTGCTTTATGACAGGTGGGGCATAATAGACAACAAATACTTGCTTAAAGAATGAACGTACCAGTAAAGCAAAACTTTGAGAACTCTCAGATCATTTTGGTTTTAAGTATCACCAAAGTATCTAAGCTCTTGTGAAAAGCCAGTATTTTCAGGGCTTGTGATATTTCCTAGCTATGCACTTTCTAAAAGTCCCTGACTTTGCCAAACAACTTGAAAGACAGAAACAGTTGCCTCGTGACTGACTCCGTATCTTTGTAGATATCAATAAAACACAAATGGTCACATTCAAGACACTCTTATCCCCAACTGCTCCCCACCAGATGTGTGGGTTCCACTCACCCAAATGGCCCTGACCTTCCACTTCCAGAGTTCTTGGAACACAGGAACCAAGACCTCTGAAGGTGTCCAATGAATTAAATATAAGTCTCGTGAGCTTTGCTGGCAAATCTTCATCCTGAGCTGTCCCTGGGTAAGATGTAAGTATGAGTATTGTTCATGGCTGCGTTTCTCAGTGTTCCCTGGGGAAGGTAGTCACCCTTTCCTCCCCTGGAGAATATGGCTCCAGGTCATCACTTCCAGCTCTAAAAGTCTATGATCAAAGATGCTTTCCTTGGAACTTAGCACCTGACTAGATTTGCTGACAAATTAAACATTTTTGGAGACAGCGGTAACGATAGGTGAAAATTGAGTTCCCTAAATCATCTTTGCTTTCATTTCACATAGAAAAACCATCAGATGAATGCAGAGTTCTCCCAATTACAGATTCTTTCATACCATCTAGAAAAGTCACAGGAACAAAACAGGAGCATAATTCAAATGTGTATCTCCATAAGTGGCTTCATAGTTAAATATTTGTGATATTTAATATTAATATTCGGCTTCATGGTTAAATATTTCTCCAAGACGCTTCACATAGCCATGATCCTGACTGGGCCAGAGCAAACCCCCAGCATCCTGTAGTCTTAAAACAGAGGAGAGACCTGTTCTACAGTCAACAGCCATGGCTCACAATAACTCCACATCCTGCTCTTCCATCTGGTGTCATTTCTTTCACACTCACTGTATCAGAGTTGTCTGTGTCATTAACAGAATAGGTGGAAAGAGTGCCATGTCGCTTCTACCTAAGCTTATAAAAGACTGGCTATAGGTCCCCATTCATATTCTCTCTCTTTCTCCCCCCCCCCTTCTCCTATAGTGGAAGCCAGCAACTGTATGGAGAAGACATTTTCAGGCCACCTCTGGAGATTCTCAAGAAGCAGAAAACTGAGATCCCTAACAACTACGAGGATGAGGAGCTTGGAAGCAGATCTCTTTCTTCCCAGTCAAGCCCTCTAATGAGTCCACTGCCCTGCTCCAAGGCTTGACTCCACCTCCAGGGGCACCTGGGGTCACTACCATCCACCCATTCAGCTCCCACATTTCTGTTTGCAGGCACTGGGAGATGTATATTGTTGTTAAGTGGCTAAATTTTGGCATAACTCGTTAGACAGCAAGAACAAGTATCGAAGTACTGATATCAAAACTTTTATTTAGCATCATGCAAATACCAGTTGTACATCTTCAGGAATCTTTTTTCTAGTTAATGAACCTTGTCTTTCTGCCTTAATAAATGTGCAGTGTAAGTATTCTAAGGTGTGGAGCCTCCACAATCTAGATAATTGTTTTTATATTTTGTGGCAAAATTTTTTTCTTGCCTTTATGCCTCTAATATTTAAGTCCTAGAACCACTTTTCTGAAACCTATATTTATAAAATCTCATAGACTTGCAACTTGAATCAATATTGATTTCTCTGGCGGGTTAAAAAGTTATGCTGGCATCCAATAGACTTAAAACTTTAATGAGAACAGGATAAACTGTAAAATATTCATGGGTCCGAGTTCTGTACTTTTGTACTACATTTTGGAAATGAGGGTAATAGACTCATATGGGGCCAGGCAGGTTGTGAAAGCAAGATGTACTCCTAAGTGGAATCCTCAATATTATTAAAGAGACTGGTTTCCTCTGAAATTAAAAAAATGACAACATATGAATATTTACAAAAAAATTTAAAAAATACCACTTGAGTTTTGATGGGATAAATGTAACACATTTGTTCAGAATATAAAACTAGAAACTTACTGTACTTTGAATATGAGCTATTTTCCTTATCATCTTAGCCTGAATATTAAATAATAACTATAAATTTCTGACAATATTAGTAGCATCCACCCTCTGAACAGGCATGTGACTTATAAACACATTTTCATATCAAATGCAAACTTCCCTTTGAGTGTGAATAATAGGTAAGAATGACTTCTCCACTTTATGGATACACAGTTGAACCTGAGAAAGTTTAAATAATTTGCACACAGTAATAATGGACCCTGAGTCTGAAGCCAAGTCTTTTGGAGTCCAAGATTCATGTTCTTATTAGTACTCTGTATTGCCGTCCCATATTATTTATATTAATTTTATTAAAGATAATGCATTACTAGTTATTGAAGTTTGTAGTACAGATTTATAACAAATCCATAGCCACAATTAACAGTGAAATCCTCCTGTTGAAAAAGATTCTGCATGAAGCACATGATGAGAAAAGGAGCACCCACACCCTGAGAGGACACGCAGCAAGGACCAGGGAGAGGGTCATGCTTTGGGCTCAGAACCCTCCCTGCCCATCTAGTGAGGAAGACGCTGTCAGCATCTCACAGGTACACTTTCACCACTCGCCTGCATTTTGTAACTGTCACCATCTCCAGAGTTACAGAGTTGGCCTTTTGTCTCAGCGTATCATTTCCCTTTCAATTTTCCTATTGAAGGAAATATGATTTTAATATATTTCTGAGTATTCAGTGCCAACCTTTAAAAAAATCTATACACATATAATTAGATTTTTTTTTTCCAGGGGAGAAGGCCATTTATGTTATTCATCTTCCCTTAGAGTCTGAGCGAGAGTCTTTTGGGTTTTCTAGTTAGGATTCAAAGCAGGCACCTTCTACAGAGAATTTCTGGGCAGCTGTCACATCGGCGGCACTGGGTAATGCTTGTTACTCGGACTTTCGGGGGAGTGGGTGAAAAGGCAGATGATGGAGCTCACCAAGACCTCAAAATACTGCTTGTCTGCCTTCTTCCCAGTGACAAAAGGCATCAGAGGAAAATGGAGAGGAACAATGGTTTATGGACTCATACATAAAAAGGAAGTTGCTGATCACTTATTAAAATACTGTCTGTACAAAATAGGGGCAGTTATCCCACTTCCTCATCAGTTCCAATAAGAACAGTTTGTTTTTCAAAAATCCCAGAAAAACGGACTCAGTTCTTTGGCCTCTGTGTGTGTGTGTGTGTGTGTGTATTTCTTTAAGATGTGTTGCAAATTCACAGAACAGTTAAATAATACGATTCTGAGTGTTTATTTTTCCTTCACATTGCAGTCCGCTGCCCCATTTTGAGGATGATTTGCTACAATATTACTGCCACTGTGATGCATAAATATTTCTGGCAAATTGAGAAATAAGTGTTTTTCAAATAACTGTAGCTGGCTCATCTTGCTATATGGCCTCTATCTCAGACTTCTTAAGCTCATTCTCTTATTTCCTACAGTTTTATTTCTTGTTACTTTGTTCTTTCAAATTAGATGTTTGTGTGCACCTTCCTGCCACTGTCCCCATTTTAAGGACAAGAGAAAGGTGAAAAAACGTGAGTACTTTAAGATCAGGAAAAAAATTTCCTAGCATAGATTTATAATATCCTGATTTACTGAGCTGTGTACACAGACATAGACAGTTTATATATGCTGTATGTACCATTGCTGCAGAAAGGATAAGCAATCCCTGAATAATCACCAGCAGTCTCTAAGAAAATATGTTATCTTGACTCAGACAACTATTATAATTGCATTGACAACATTAAAATAGAAAACCAATGATTTGTAATTAGATTAAATTAGTATTAGAATGCAACTTTTATTATTTCTGTCTTATAAGCCAATTAAGTAAATTTTGCTTTTGTCTCATTTTGGGGCAGTCTTGATTTAATCATTAAGATAGCTCATTCAGCTTAAAATACACTAACACACATTGCTATTTTTTACATTGACATACTCTTACAAAAATTTGCAATTTAGGTTACTGAGTTAATAGTTATTCAACATAGTTTAAACTGGAGGAAGGGGGTCCCAAATATTTTAACAGTGTGTCTTTATAATTCAGGAAATCTGAGCATGCACCCGCAACTCAAGTGTGTTTATTTTTATGAAGTAGACACATACTGTTTTCTACAGGAAATATTAGTGAAGATTAATTCCTTTCTTAACTTTTAGTTAAAAAAAATAGCAGGATGAGCTATATTTTTTCTTCTTATACCTGAAAGGATATTTTGAGCACATCAAATTTTAGAGACAAAAGTGATGTATTTTGTTATAGAGTTTCTACTTTTCAAGTGGAGATTCCTTTTTTAACTTTATTGGAAATATTTATATGCTTAAATTACACACATAGCTTTTCAGCTGTGATTTTGGGATTTCTATAGAATATGAAAGTACTGAAATGCAGGGGAGTCCTCTGATCTATGATTAAGTGAATGGACATCAGAGCCACTACTCATGAGGCTGATGTTAGGAAAGAAGGAGGAGAAGAAATAAGAATTGCTAGGCCAGGGATTTAGCTCAGTGGTGCCACTGCCTGCCTCAGAAGCACAAGGTCTTGAGTTTGATCTCTGGTACCAAAATAGAATTGCTAAACATCCAGAGTCCTTCTATAAGAAAGAGGCTCCAGCTTATTCTATATCTTTCTAGAAAGACCCTTTGGGGCCCAGTGGAAGTTACTGGGAGGCAAACGTTACCCAAAGAGGGATATTTCAATTTTTGGAATTATTTACAATAGAAGTTGCTTTACCATGGACCACCTTGTCCTCTGACACAACCCATCCTTATCTGAATAATGTTTGGAGCCATGGTAAATATGACAATAGATCCCTGAACAGGACAGAAGTTGGAGTGAATCATCTCTAACATTGATCTTAATTCTTAACTCCTATAATTTCACAATAAGCAAAGAACAATTGTCCACAACACTAATAACTTGGAATTCCATTACCATAGAAAGGTGCCTTCAAGCATGTGAAGTAAGAGGAGAGGCAGAGGTTGAAGTGATGTTCTACTAGTCTAGAACCACCAGAAAAAAAAAAGTCCAACTTCACTTGGGCTAATTGGGGAATGTGTTAATCAACATTCTCTTACTATAATAAATATTTGAAGTAGTGAACTAGGGAGAAAAAATTAGGTTTAGCTCACAATTTAGGAGGTTCCAGACCATAGCCACTTGCTGTGGGCCTGTGGCAAGGCAGCATATCATGGTAGGAGTGTGTGGGGGAGCAGAACCACTCCCCTCAAGGCTAGGAAGCAAAGAGAAAAATAGCAAAAAACTGGAGTCCTATTACCCCCTTCGGAGGCACAGCTCCTGTGACCTAAGGGTCTCTCATGAGGTCTCAGCACTCACAATGCCACCCTGGGTGCCCAACATTCAACACATGGGTGTTTCAGGGACATTCAACATCTCAGGTATAGCAGTGAGAAAATTTGGGAGCAAAAGTGTGACAGCATTGGGAAAACATCAGTCATGAGATACTGTATTAAGTGAGTTTGGGAAAATGTTCTCGAAGAGATCTTTACAGTGGAAGAGAGATTAGCCACCTGAGGAGGTCAGAACTGAATTGTCAAGGATGAGATGAGCCCATCTCACAAATCCCTTCTGGCTCTATGACTCTGTGGGCCATTACTGCCATTTGTTCTTATTAACTCAAATTATTCCCTCGACAGAAAAGGAAACTTCCAGGAAAGAACAGAAGAGAAAGTGTCATTTGAAGGCTCTTTGATTTGCTCTTTGGGTTATAGGAAATTTACTCCGACTCAGTGGGCAGGAACAGGCTAAGAATACATTATTGTTATTATTATTCTCATTATTTTAAATAGTGAGATATGAGGTTGCATTTGATCCAGAACCAGAGGCTGTGTGTGGCTTTCTGAGCTGTGCGATATCTTACAAAAATACATACACTGGAAAATAGAGATGAGACAGAAGTTCTATCACTGGTAGGCAGAGTACGCCTAGCCCCGGCCTCCGGGGTGATGTACAGGGCAGTGTACTCAGTGAATAGTTCTCCTCACTGAGGGCTGCTGGGAGCAGAAATCAATGCTGTTGCTTACAGGGCAGGTGCAGTGCAAATAAAGCCCCTCAGTGCTGTCCCCAGGCTCAGAGAGCCATGAGATCACACAGTTCACACAGGCGCAAGGAAGCTGCCAGCTCTGCCCATCTGGAGGCCACTGTTCGGGATGAACTCCCCCGAGGAGGGGCGTCCTGCTCCTCTGCCTCTTCCCTGACCCAGCTCACAAATTCCTTCCTCAGCACGGGCAGGGAGAAAGCAAACACACAGTCACAGGACGTGTCCCCGGAGTTTTGCTTCTGGCTGTTAAGAGATTCGGATAGAGGAGAAGGTGCCAACTCTACCCATTGGACAGCTATGTTGGCATGGTGCTATGGTGGTTTATAACCAAAGCCAGGGGAATTTATTCTGCATAATGAAACACGCATGTCTAATGCATGCCAATGACAAGGGTAGGCTCAACCAACATTTTGTATTCAATGATTATTTAAATCATTGAATTTAAGACCAAACCAAGCAAGGATTTTAAACTTATATTCATTAAAATGTTGGTCAGAGTAATTTATTAATGTTTAATTAGCTATTGTGGGAACTATTGTCCAAATTTGTTTTAGATAATAATTGTTTTCCAGTTGTACCTAAAATAAATCTTTTATGCCCAGTATATGGTTATATTCAGTTTATTGAGTTGATCTCAAACATTACTAGGTTAGAATTATTTCTGATTTAGGATGTTAATGGCCTTTCATACCACAATGCCCAAATAGGGAAATAAACAATGAACAAAAATATGGAAAATAATAGTCAAATCTATTGTCTGTTATTATTTCTGACCTTGATGATTATTAAAATTCTGGGTAGAATGGTGTGTTTTAAAGTGTAATTGAGAAATTGTAGTGATTTAAGCAAGAACTGTTTACTTTTATGTAGCCTATAAAAATATTTTGGCAAACTGAATGATTCTTGCAGGGGGCCTCAGAATTGGTCAAGTGTAGTAGGGTTTAGTTATGCAAACCAAACTCATAAAAGAGTGACATATAAACCGTGGTGAGGAGGTCACAGCTTCAGATACAGAATGCTGTCATGTACCAGTGTCATGCTCTTACACTGCACTGCCTCCCAGTCTTCTTGGACAAATCCTTTGTGTCCCATGTCTTACATTTTCAGTCTCAAAGAGTAAGCTCATGTCCACTTTCTGGGGCTATCATATTTTATTTTAGATAGTAAGTGATACTATTAACAGAGACACCTCAGGTATCAGCATTGAACAGAATATAAAATTATCACAGTAATAGTCATTTTAAAAAGCAGGTGTAATTTCCTTGCCTTAAAACTCACCCATTCCCAGGGTACAATTCAATGATTTCTAGTAAATCAGACTTGTGCAAACATCAGCAGCATTGGTTGTAGAACATTCCCATCACTCCAAAAAGATCCCCACTCCTGCCCCCCAATCCTCTGGCAACCACTCACTGGCATTTATTTCTTTGGATTTCCCTTTGGGACCATTTCACACAAGTGTCATTATACAATATGTGTGCAGTGTTCCGCACTTAGCTTCTGTCATTTAGCATTATGTTTTTGAGGCTCATCAGTGTTGTAGAATGTATCTGTGCTCTTCTGTTTTATTGCTAAATAAATGCACACATAACAGCTGTGAGCACCATGCCCAGGGCCACACACTTGGCAGGTGGGGAGGTCTGTGTTCAATCTGTCCACTGCATTTCTCAGCTGGTGGCACTGGTGTGAGCTCCCCATGAAAATAAGGACCCCCAACACACCGGGAGGGAAGACAGGACAAGAACTTCCATTGAGTAGGGCATGGTGGTGCATGCCTTCAATCCCAGCACTCTGGGGAGCCTGAGGGAGGGGGATCACAAGTTCAAACCCAGCCTGGGGAACTAAGCAACTTAGCAAGATCCTGTCTCAAGATAAAATTTAAAAAGAGCTGGGGGTGTAGTTTAAAGTGTTGGCCATGGATTCAATTCCCAGTACCACCAAACAAACAAACAACAAGAAGACAAGTGTACATTGTTTTTGGGTGTGTTTGAGAGATGAAAAACACTTGCCTGAGGTTTCATGGGGAAAGAGCTAAGGGGAAGATGTGAAAAGGATATGGTGGTCTCTTCAGGGACCTCATCTTTGGGGCTCTTGCAGACTTTAAAGAGTACTGAGGAGAGAACTATAAGTCAGTCGTAAGGAAAGCCAGGGAGTCAGCATTGGAAGGAAAAGCTCTCCTTGTTCAATGTTGTACTCTGCAGGCCTTTCTGGGGACCCAGCTCTGAGATGACCCTTGGACTGCAGCACTGGGATCCATGATGACTTGTGGAAATCCAGCCTCAGTCACGTGTTGGGGAGAAAGACTGTTAGAGCCTGGTGGGATTGGGAGGAAAGGCCTCAGAGGCCACTTGGAGAAACTTGCAGAGAAGGGAAGAAGAAAGCATAGCGGAGGAAAGAGTGTGCTTAGAGGAAGGCTGGGCTCCCTTTTCCTGTGAACCAGTGGGAACACTGACTGTACTTATAGATGAATGTGTGGACCCCATTTCTGGGTCTAGGAACACAGGGCCTGAGTATCACACCATCAGACTCACTGAGAGCTGGACAAGACAATGCAGAAGCCAACCTGACTCATCCAAGAGACAGCCAAGTGACCAGCTCTTCTGCTCTGCTATTGTTTTTTCTTTATCTCTTCCACACTTCCTGTTCCTGCAGACTCTGACCTTGGGCCTTGACCCCTCTCTCCTCTTCACCCGACAAAGTGGCCAAAGCAAGTTAAAGCCACTTCTGCAAATCAGTCTACACTAACAAATGCTGCTTTCTGAATTCTTCTGCTATAGAGGAGTGAGTCCAGGGAGTGTAGGCCTTAGCCACAAGGTGCTTCTGCAACCTCTTTGGGCTCATAAGGGTCCTTTTGTGCCCTTCCTACTCTTTGCTTCTGTTACACAAAATGACAGCTGTTCCCTAGAAACATACCTTCAAAACTCAGCTCAAAATATTACGTTCTAGCCAGGCATGGTTGTGTACACTTATAATTCCAGCACTCTGGGAGCTGAGGCAGGAGGATCACAAGTTTGAGCCCAGCCTAGGCCATGTAATGACTTAGTGATATCCTCTCCCAAGATAAAAAATTAAAAGAGAGGAGCCTTCCAGGCCACTGTACCACTGGCCCCAGCGCTGAGGACCAGAGCCACCCAAAGCACCACAGAGGTGAGCCACACGGGCACCAGAAGCACACCCCCTGCCTTGAAATGAGAAGACACATAAACAAGTCTCAAAAACAGACTTCTAGATCACCTAAAGCAACCCCAAAAGGAAAGAGATGAAACAATCTGATACTCAAACACCTGGACTCCCTCAACTGGCAACAAGAGGATCTGGAAAAAATGAAATCAGAAATAATTTCTCAGATAACACCAGTGTTTGTGCCCATAATGCAAGACATGATTAATAAATCTAGAGAGGACACAGATAAAAAAAATAGAGGAGCTGAGGAACATGATGGAATACCAACATAGGAAACAAATGGAATCCATAAAACAGATGAAAACAGATTTCCAGAAGATTAAAAACATCATGGAAAGTTTACACAGCAGAATAAGCCAATGTGAGGACAGAATTTCAGATATAGAAGATAAGACTGCAATTAGTGACTAGGAAAAGAAAAATTTCTCTAAAATTGTAAGGGACCACGAGAAATCAATCCAGCAGCTGCTAGATGATGCAAAGAAGAATAACATAAGACTGATTGGAGTTGATGAAGAAACAGGAGAGAGTGCAGATGACATAAAAAAACTGTTCACAGAAGTGATGGCAGAAAACTTCCCAAGCAGGGGAAAAGAACTTGACATACAGATAAGTGAGGCATATAGGGCTCCAAATAGCCTTGATCAAAAAAAATCTACACATAGGCATATAATAGTTAAGATTCCAGACACCCAACAGAAGTATAAAATTCTACAAGCAGTTAGAGAAAAGAAACAAATGACATACGAAGGAAAGCCCATCAGAATCACAGCAGACTTCTCAATGCAAACCCTCAAGGCAAGAAGAGCTTGGAGTAAAGTATTGCAAGCCTTAAAGGAAAACAGCCTCCAACCCAGATTGATGTACCCTGCAAAACTATCTTTCAAAATTGATGGATAAATAAGATACTTTCATGACAAAGAGCACCTTAGGAGCTTCATGAATACCAAACCAGCACTCCAAAAAATTTTAGACAATATCCTAGGAAAAGACAACAAGAATCACAACTCCAGGAAGGCCAGCAGAATGAATCCATCGGGCATGACAAGTAATTAAACACAAAGGAGGAGAATCCAACAAAAAGAAAAAGTTATGACAATGATAATACGTATCAGTTATAACCATCAATGTTAATGGTCCCAATTCACCATTCAAAAGAAATAGACTGGCAGAATGGGTCAAGAAGCAAGATCAGTGTTTGAAAGTTCTAACTGGTTCACATCTAAGCTGACATCTATTCTTTTAAAACTTTTAACTTCATCTCCTTAATGAGTGTATAATATGATCTAGTTATTGTACTGATTAGTATTTTTCTGATTCTAGTGTTGCACACCTTTCCTTGTGCTGTACTGGCTATTTATCATCTTCTTGGGTCTGTTTTTTAATTGTGTTGTCTAGTAATGAGCTGTAAGGGCTCTTTATATATTCTGGTCATAGGTTATATGTATTATAAATATGTTCTGGTTAAGGACTACTTTTCCTTTTCTTAATGATGACATTTAAAGTTCTAAATTTTGATAGAATCTCATTTATCAATTTTTTTCTTTTATACATCACGTTTTTTGTATCCTAGGAAATTCTTGCCTACCCTAAATTCATGAACATTTTCCCTTACAATTTCTTCTTAAAGTTTTATAGTTTTAGTCTTTCCTCTTTAGGTTCATAGATCCTTTCAAGTTATCTTTATGTATGGAAATAAAGGGTGGAGATTAATTTTTTACATACAGACAATAGGCATTCTAGTGCCATTTGCTGAAAACACTATCTTTTCCTCTGCTTTTGAGTTGAGTTTATGTTCTATAAAATCTTAATGTTAAATAATCTTTAAAAAGTCAGTGGACCATACATGTGTGGTTCTTTTTCGAGATTTTCTGTTTTATTCCAATGATCTATATGTCTTTCATTGCACCAACACTGCCTTGATCACTGTAGCTTTAGAGAAAGTCTTAAAATTAGGTAATGAGATTTAGCTCAGTGGTTCCTCTGCCTGCCTCACAAGCACAAGGTCCTGAGTTCGATTCCTGGTACCAAAAAAAAATTAGGTAATAAATGTCTTCCAACATTGTTTTTTTTCTTCTTTTTACCAAGAAGGACACTACATCCTTGTAAACAGAACAATCCAAGAGAAAGAGATGACAATCATAAATATATATGCACCAAACTCTAGTGTGCCCAACTATATAAAGGAAATAATAATGGACATGAAAAATCAAATAAGCACGAATACAATACTAGTGGGGGACCTCAATAACCTACTGTCACAAACAGATCAACTAAACAAAAAACAAACAACAAAATACTAGAACTCAATCAAACTCTTGAACAAATGAACTTAACAGATGTTTACAGAGTGTTTCACCCTGAAAAATCAGAATACACATTCTTTTCAGCTGCACATGGGTCGTTCTCCAAAATAGACCACATACTTGCTCATAGAACATGTTTAAGTAAGTGCAAAGGAATTGACATTATCCCCTGTATATTATCAGATCATAGTGCGATGAAATTGGAGATCAATAGC
>NW_004624879.1:1713020-1731881 GCF_000247695.1 Heterocephalus glaber | reverse complement strand
AGTTTCTCTAGTGTGAGAAACTGAAAGTGTAAATAAGGACTAAAAGGTATAATAGATAATGTGAAATAGGAAGAAAAGCGGCAAAGGGGAAGGGGAAGTGGGAGGGGTAGGGAAAAGGAAAGAAGGGAATGGAATTAATATGAGAAAATGAAAAAATGAAAACAAAGTCTTTGTAAGTAGGGAGGGCTGGAGCAGTTGAAGGAGGGCAGGGGAAGGGGGAAAAATAAGAACCAAGAGAGATTATGTAAAGGTGCAAGTTTCCAATGATGAATGTCATTATATTGTACACCTAAAATGTGCCAATAAAATTAATTTTAAAAAAATAGAAAAGACTGGAGCTGTTGCTCAGTTTGAAGGCCCTGGGTTCAAATCCCCATTACTGCAAAAGCAAAACAAAACAAACCATGTTGTCCCCAGGGAGTTAATGCTGCTTCTGCTCAGTTCCTTCACCACAGCGCTTCTTTTCCTTTATGCCACTGACATTTTGGGCAGGGCAGTTCTTGGCTCTGGGAGCTCTCCTGTGGGCCTTGAGGTGTGTTTCAGTATCCCTGTCCTCTTCACTCCCTTTTCTGTCCAATTTGACAACTGAAAATGTCACAGCCATTGACAGAAGCTTCAGGGTTGTAAACAAGTTGTAAAGAACCCATGTTTTGTGACCAATGAACACACGCTCATTACAGAACATACAACAATGTATTGACATCAAATGTCCAGGACTGGGCCTGGCATTCCCAGTGGACAGAGAATTCAAACAAGTGGGGAAGCTCAGGCTATGGTCTTCAGAGCCAGGCGGGTTTTCATCTCTTCTTTTGCACAAGCTCTGTGATCCTGGAAAATTCTTTGACCTTCTCAAGCCTCAGTGTCTTCATCATAAACTGGGGTAACGGTGCCCTTGGGAGTGTGGTGTGGATTAAATGACATCGCTATCCTCAAGCTGTTATGTAGGAGCAGAGAGAAACTGCTGAAGAATGGAGATGTACAGGGTACTCTCCACCTGCATGAGTGTAGAAGCCCCGTTTCAACCCCTTCCAGTTGCATGGGCTGTGCGCATCACCTGGTACACAGCACAGTCGCTTGGTACAGTTTTTGCGATGGGACTAAAGTGACACAGAGAAGACACTGAGCACAAAGCCTCTGCAGTGTACAGGGGAGTCAAAAGCCAACCTGAGCAAGGAGGGGAAGTGACAGGTGGAACTTTGAGTAGCTGGCCTCTTCCTGCTGCAGGTTCTTGCTGTGGCTGTCCTATTGTCACCTGATCCATCAACTTGTCCGTGTGCTGCTTCAAGCACCCTGCAGAGAAAGGAACTAGGAACCAGCACCTGAACTAGAATCAGAAGGACCCGGTGGTGAATCTGCCTTTATTCACATAATAAGTCTTACTTTCCCTATTAGATTATAACCTGGTAAGTGTGGGATATGCTATGCTTGTTTTGTTTAAGTCTCTCTTTGCCAGAACCTATGTTCTTGACCCAGATGATCAGCAGATGGGTAAAAGACTGTCTGACGCTGATGTACCCGACGTTCGGTAGAGCATGTGTTTCACAGAGCTCTTCCCACTGTGGGGAGGGCTCGGCTATGACCGTGGTGAATTTCTGTCACTCACCCTCTGTGTCCCCTTGGGCAGGATGGCTGACTGGAGTTGTTCCCAGGCAGCATGTGGGGCTTCCCCACAGCTGATGGGTTCCGTTTCTACAGAACCTGCTTTTGCTGGTTGGCTAGTTTTCGGGGTGCAAAAGAATCCTTTTGTTCATAAGCATTACTGCTAGCAAAGCAAGTTAGCAGGCAACCAATATGACCCAGAGAACAAATTAAAAAAGGACATTCAGTGAAAACCAACCAGAAGGTAAAGGTAAGGAATAGGTAGGAAGGAATCTATATTTTGAGGTATGTTTTTCTAAGAGCAGTCTTTGGAAAACCTATCTGAGAATGACCTGGAGAAAGGTACTTAAAAATGTTTTCTGTTCCTCCACCTGCCTCATATGGCTATGGAATTAGACTATGTTGGGAAAAGAGCTCTCCATACTTTATTCTGTTTTAAATTTTTTTTTTCTTTTTCTTTTTGCAGTACTGAAGATTGAATCCAGGGCCTTCATGCTGAGCTATATTCCCAGCCCTTTTACAAAATTTTCTAACTTGAGGTGAAGTCTTGCTAAATTACTAAGTTTCCCAAACTGGGCTCATATTTAGGGTTCTCTTGCCTCAACTTCTCAGAGTGCTGGGGTCAAAAGTGTGCCCCAATATGGCTGGCTCAAACTTCTTCTCTCTTTTCTTGCTTTCTTTTTCTTTTACTCCTCTCTTCCTCCTCCTCCTTCCTCTCTCTCTCTCTCTCTCTGTCCTTGTCCCGCTCTCTTTCTTTCCTTCTTTCTTTCCACACTAAAATTTGAGAACCTCTGCTCTGAAGAAAACATAATTTAGTGTACATAGCCAGCTTCTACTGCAGCCTTATTTGACATGGCTCGTGTTAGTAGGCAGTTACACTAGCCTCTAAGAATACTTTTCTAGGTCTTAGGAGACCTTTAGGGTCATAGTCACTTCTTAGCAAATGAGCTCTGGTTTGCAGTAAAAGACCTGGTTTCTTCCATATCTGTTTCATAAGCAAACGATCACAGCAAACCTTTACATACACTCATCCACTTACTTTCCTAGCAAGCTTTTATGGGAGGGAGCCCCACATGGAAGCCAAGCACACACTCAAAGTTAAACAGCTAAATAATCCAAAAAGTTGTTTTTTTAATTGAAATTATTTCTCTATTAAAAGTAAAAAACTATTCCTACGTTCAAAATAGCAAAAAGCACATGGACAGGGAGTCAGGAGACCTGGGTGTGAGCTGAGCCACTCTTACTAGACATGTGACTGACTGGTCATTCAATCCCTCGGTTCTCATTTCTTCTCCCTCCGTGAAGTGACATTCCAGAGCATTCCAGGGTTCTGTCTAGCTCATAAAATCTCCTTGTGCATTCCTTACTAATCTTCTTTAATGTATTTTGTACATTTAACAAGTCTTCTTAAAAAATGCTTAGTACCCATCAAAGAATGATTATCATTAAAGATTTGCTTCAACATTAAAGTACTTTAAATTCCCATTTCACACACATCCATATAAATTAGTCTCTGCTAGACAGAGGGACAAATATTTTAAAGACGGGCATTATATTTCCAAGGGTTTATTTAATTATTTTTTCTTTATGCACCTGATGCTCAAGGAGGGGACACCTCGTGTCCCTAGGAGATGCAGCCAGAAATGTTGAATAGCTTGGCTAATTCAGCCCAAGTAAGGGCTTCCTGCTTTAAAATGAGGTGAAAGCTTATACAACTATTCATTTTGCTGTGAAAATTTCCTCTGTTTCTGTCGATGAGTTTTCCCAGTGGATGGTACAGAATCCTATAAGCAAGCACACCCCAAATGTTTCCTTTTCATAATGATCTGAAGCACAGAGGAGTCTTGAAAAGACAATTGTCTGGCTCCTTGTGTTGCTTCGTGGGCCTTAAGTGCTCACAAAGAGGATTCCTTATGCTTTAATTTCTCTTTATTTTTCTGACTGTAAAGACCCTTGGGGTAAATGCCAGCCCCACAATCCTGGCGTTATATGGTTACTGTCAGCCTGCTCATATGATGCTTCCTGTTCATTAGCCCTCTTTTCATCGGACTACAATGTCCAGGCTTTGCTGCAATTCTTCGTCAACGCCCATCCCTTCAATAGGCTGTGAATAGTATTAAATGGTGTTTATGCTAGCTATTGTTGCCTTTTGTGTGGTTTGTCTAATTCACAGAGAAAAGTCTGCTTTTGTGGTGGAAGACCAGCTACGTCATGGCACACCATGTGCCTTCTGATGGGACCCAGTCCTGCTGAGTGATAACATTACAGGCCTGAGCTTTGCAACACAATCCCGTATTCTTGCCGCCGTCAATACCCTCGCAGGCAGACTGGTTTACTCTTTTTATTAAGAAGTAGGGGGAGATAAAGCACAAACAAATACCAAGCCCTGAAACAAAGCCGAAAAGAAGGATAAGTTCAACTGATTTGCAACTTACTCAGCCAGCCAGGCAAGAAGTGAGAGAGCAAGTGAAAAGAAAGATCACAGATTTATTCTGTTAGCCACCAGACACACCAGGTGTATGCGCCACAGCAACGAATGCTTCCCATTTCAGGACTAAGACTGCAGTGTGGTTTCGAGATATTGTTTAAAATGACATGTAACACCGAAGTCACTGCTCGGCCGGGCTTTCTCGAAAGTGCTCACAAAAGAGAGAGGATATTGTATTGATGATTGCATTATCCCCTGGTCTGTGAGTCTTTGCAGGGCAGGTATGTTGCTATGTCTTGAAAGGGCTTTTGATGTAAGAAGATCATTATGGCCTCAGTGGTAACCGATCCCTGGCAGCTCTGGCTTTTGGTGCTGTGGGTTATTTCATCCTGTTCCACTGCGTAATCCCTTTTCCAGCTATCTACGATCTTCTTTATACCCCTAATGGTAGCTTATATTGGAGTTTATTTATTTATTTCTTCTCCTTTGAGAAGAACAGTGCTCCTAAGACAGAGAAAGGTTCATGGAAAGGAAAAGATTTTACCGTTAGCTGATGGTACCTGTCCTTCTGCATTGAAAAGACGTGTCTGAGTGGTGGATTCCCCTAGCTTTCCTCATGTCTGCCCACTTTCTAACATAGAAACCCATCCAAGTTTAAAACTGAGCCCAGGCATAGGCAAGAAAAAAGAAACCAGGAGCCATGGCTAAACAATGTTACAGAGTTCGTGTTTCCTGGATGAGAAAGTGTATAAACAATATGATGGCACTGAAAAATACTGACAAAGTGGGATGATTTTAATTTCTATTTTAAATGCTGAAAATTTGGTTCTTTAATTAGGAAGTTAAAGTAGTAAGTGTCAAATCCCCCATCTTACCTCCAATCTGAGAAAAGCACAAGAACTGCTTCTCAAAGAATCCAGAAGTTATTTTTCTAAAATGATACTAACCCATGAAAAGCTATCCTCCACCTCAGGTGTCAAGTATTTATTGTACGTTGAATGACTCCAGCATTGAGCAGGTTGCTATGGTAGGATTCCAAGAAGCAGTTTGCCAAATCTTGGGGTGGGGGGAAGTAACACTAGAAAGAAATCAGGATAATGATGTACCATTGTGGCAAGAGGTGACAAGCCCAGGTCTGGAGATGGAGCAGCCAGCACAAGCTGGGATGACAGGAGAGCAGGCTTCTCCTGCGTTTGTCTTGGTGACTTCAGACCTGAACCTTGAGTGTGAGATGTGAGAGGTTCTAGGTAAGTGTTCACTGCATTTAGATGAGTCACTTGCTGGAAGGACAAAACACTATTTATATAGGGAAGGGCAGGTAGGGGTAATTACCAGTAAGTAAGTAGCAAAGGCCATTGCTTGGAGACAAAATGAATTTGGGGGGACAGGATCTGACCCTTGAGCATGGGAGTCCTGAAGAACTTACCCTTTCCTGAAGAACAGTTCTCTCCTGCAGGAAAAACTGAGATCACTGTGGGTGGTGAAGCGAGTCAGAAAGGGGGAGCCTTGGCAATACCTGAATGAGCAGTCACACCTGGTGATCAGTGGATGGGAAGGACAGAGAGAGGTGGTCCTTCCATCCAAATCACCTACCTGCTTGGCTGGACTAGCCAGTGGAGGGAGGATGAAGGAAGTAGGTGAAGAAGCCAGACTCTTCAGTAGGACAGAGGCCAACTAAAAGTAGGCACCTGAACTCAGGTCAAACAACCTGCGCTTGATAAAATGGATCTCCATCCATTCATTCTTTCTTTCTTTCACATACTTGTTCATTCATGTGATGTGCATTTTTTCCCTTAAATTCTTTTATCGGTACATTTTAGGTATACAATACATTTACATTTCTCATTGGGATCTTGTACCTTTACATGATGTATCTTGGTTCTTATTGTTTCCCCCTTCCTCTACCCTCCCTTCGACTCCTCCACCCCTCCCTATTTACAAAGACTTTGTTTCCAGTTTTTCTTTTTCTCATATTTTTTCCTTTCCCTTCTTTCCTTTCCCCTACCCCTCGCACTTCCCCTTCCCCTTTGGACCTTTTCTTCCTATTCATGTGATATTCATTTAATACAAACCATCATATCTACTTGACAAAACAGGGTGCTAGGGACTCTTGTGACTATGAGGAGAATTTGAGAATCCTTACAATAGCATGCTAGCTTCTTTAGTGCAGAAATATTTCAATCTGTATAGTTAGGGTCAGTGAGCCCACATGAAGGGTTTCTCCTCATTATGTTTAACTAAAGGAAGAGGACATCTGCATCCAAGCAGTACACAGGCTTTGCTCTTCTGCTCTTCTTTAATTGATTGATTAATTCCTTCATTCATACATTCATCAGCCAAGTAATTATCAATCCACAAATATGTATTTGGAACAATTTAAACTCTGGTGACAGAAAAATCAATAGAACACAGTTGCTAGCTTTGAGACGTTCATGGTCTAGTAGTAGGCTCAGACTTATGAAGAATAATTATATGAATAAAATCATTATATAGAAGGTACCACTCATGAACCACAGAGGATGAGGTGCCTACCTGTACCTGGAGAGCCCTGGGAAGGTGTTGCAAAGAGGCTGATGTGTGAGCTATGTCATGAGGAAAGATTGGTTGGCCCAACTGACAGGGGAGAGAGTGGCATTCCAAGCAGAAGGAACAGCATCTGCAAAGTGAGCTCTCCATGTGTTCAAGGATCTGCAAGCAGGTTGGGCCTGATGGGGCGAGGTGGGAGGGGATGGCAGTAGGGAAGGTAGACAGAGTCAAAAGCAGAGGGTCTTGGCTTTATTGGACCTTACAGCCAAAGGGTCAGTGCTTGTTTTCTTCTATGTGGTCAAGCTCTACTTTTACCTCTGCCTTGGTTTGCTTATTTACTACCTGGTCCCCACCTTTCCTTCTCGAGAACTTGGCAAAGCCATTCCTCACCTCCGAGGCCAGCTATACCTTTCCTAGACCTCTGCCAGCTGTCTACAGTCATCTTCTCCAGCTGAAGCCCTGTAGCTTTTCCAAATGCAGAACCTTAAAGCCTCAGGAACTGAAGGAATTTTTAAGGTCATCAGACTAGTGGATTTTCAATTTTCCCTACCTTAACAGACACAATCGATTATTTTTCCTGCAAGATACATTTGCCAATGTGCACTCGTATCATTGCTATAGTAAACTAGATAGGCTAAAGTCCTGTCCCTCACTCTCCAACTCAACTAATGCCCAAGAAAATGCCAGTAATGGTGAGTGGCATCATCATAGGACTGACAGTGGAGCTGCAGACATCGCCCTGCTTCAATCATATGTAACAGATTCCTATGACTGAGCTTGTATCCGAGCTTGACCAATGCTTGGTCTACTTACAACACCCTGGAACTTCAGCTTGAATATTCCCAAGGATGTGAATCTCAGTCTCATAAAGCAATCATTTGTTCCAAAGTTAGACAGTTCTTCTTAAGTGGAATTAAAATCTCCTTTTCTGTGACTTTAGTTCACTTTTTCTGTTCTACTCTTTGTAACTACATAGAGTAAATATAAGCATGCCTCCACTTTATGGTCATTTAAATACCTAAAGATGATTATTCCCAAAGCAATTTTCTTTTTCCAGTTTAAATATCACAATGACATGGTTTCCATTCTTGGAGGGGACTCCATTTCACCAATGTAGCTCTTAAAATGTGATACTGAGTTCTAAAACAGTACTGTCACTGTTGGCATGCCAGCAAAGCATACAACTGGGACTATTACTGTTCTTACACTGGATGCAATACTTCTATTAATGTAATTCAAGGTTTCATTAGCTCTGCTGGTAATTTTGCCTATTGGCCAGAATTGCAATTTTCATTAAACTCCTAAAACAATTTTATTTGAATTGCCAGTGGCTCAGGTGTCTCTTGTCTTCTAATCGGTCAGGCATTTTCAACCTCATTGCAGAAGTTTACATTCACCCCTATTAAATTCCATCTAATTCATTTTCCCAGTTGTTTCAAATTGTCAAAATCAATTTGAATATGTATCTGACATCTAGTATATTAACTATCCTTCCAACTTTGTGCCATTACTAAATCTAGTAAGCATGCCTATTTTATTCTAATCCAAATATTTAATCAAAATATTGAATAGATGGAACTAATGATATTACCATCTTCTCTAAGTTGCATTAATCTTAATTAGCATTAGAAAGGCAAAATATTTTAACCAATTTTGAATCTACCATACATACCTATTCCACTTGGCCACTGATATACAAAATGATATGCAATTCATTTGAAATAAGTATTCAACTAATTTGTGATAAAGTTCTTTCAGAAATATAGATTAAGGTTGCCATTTTAGTTCCATGCACCCTCATTCAGGGGAAAGAAGGTCTTTTAAATTTTTATTAAGAGAGGCAGGAAGAACAGAAGCTATACAATGCAGACATGCCTAAATTGTTAAATGTTCACATAGGGAAAAATATCAAGTCAAAAGACAAATAAAAACCTGGGAGAAAACATCTGGAACAAATGTAAGAAAGGGCTAATTTCACTAATATAAAAAGAGCTAATATATGAGTCAGTTTTTATAAAAGAGTGAACAATCGAAAAGAAAATGGGCAAGGGATATGAACAGGCAGGCTATTCATTAACACAAATTATTAACATACAAAGAAATGTTCAGCCTCAATCAGATTGGAAGCCAGGGAGATCAGAACACAGATGAGTTACCATTCTGCACCTGTCAGCCTGGCAAAGGTGAAAACATGCTATTTAGGACAAGCGCAAAGAAATCTTCCAGCTGATTCCTTGCAGATTGGCACCACCTCTCTGGAGGTCAACTGGAAATTATTAAGTGTTAATATACACAGACTCTTTGATTCAACAAATTTGCTTCAGGATTTTATCTCACAGGTTATAAAGAAATAGACAAGCTGACGAAGATGGACCAGAACTGTGATAGTTAATTTTGTGTCAACTCGAATAAGAAATGCCTTGCAGATTAGTTTAGCACAGTTCTGATGTGTTTGAATGATGGACCTACTGAAGAAGGGTGGCACCAACAAATGAGCTTGTGGCCTGGATGGACTAAAAAGGGAAAAAGGGAAAGAAGGAAGTCAATCTTCTGCTTCTTTGGAGGAGCTCATCTTCACCATTGCCCTTGGATGACTTTGGGGTGACTTTTGGATGACTTTCTCCAGGCTGCAGTAGATCCTTTGGCTTCCTGATAGGGACTTGCACGGAACTCTGCAGGCTTTCCTCCTTTGACTAGATCCTCTGGATCTCTAGCGCACACAATCCTTCCCAGTTCCTCCCACCCCACCCCAACACATACCACCTTCTATAAACTCGGTTGTTTTCTGGCAGGCACTGACAGGACTATGCACCACATTTTGGATGGCCTAAAATAACAGAAATGTACTCTCTCACAGTTTTGGAAGCCAGAAGTCCAAAGTCAAGGCAGAGCCATGCTCCTCCTTGTCTCTTCTCAGCTTCTGCTGGTGACTGGCCACCCTCGGCATCTCTTGGCTTGAGCAGTGTCCCTCTGATCTGTCTGCACTTGACCTTCTCCTACTGCTATGCAGGTCAAGTTGGTCACACTCCAGTATTACCTCATCCCAACTTACCTGATTACATCTACAAAGACCCTGTTTCCAAACAAGCTCACGTTCCAAAGTACTGGTACTAGGACTTCAACACTTCTTTTGGGGGGACACAATTGTATTGGTAACACAAACCATATAATCGATATATTTCATTAGATTTACTGTTTCTATTGTCTGTCTCTCCCCATGGACTATAAATTCCACAAGGAGTTTCTTTTTGTTGTTGATGAAACCCAAGGGCCTGGAGCAGTACTTGGTGACTGGTAGACATGCAATAAGCATCTTTTGAGTGATGCCAGCTATCATCACATGACTGTGCTGTTCAGTCAGATCAGTCAACTCCCTGAGCTCTCACTATCCAACTGCTAAGCCTTCTTCAGTTCTCTGCTAAAGAAAACACAGAGCAGCTGTTGAAATATCCTAGTTTCCTAATGGTTACATTTCTCATTGAAAACATACTCTGGACGCTCAGCCTCCAGCAATTCATCAAAATTACCATTTGCAGGTGCCTACCGCTTACAGCTCTAGCAGCTTCTCTCCAGCAAAACAAAGAGGAAACCTGTTCTGTCAAACTCATAGGATTGCCACAAAAGCTCCTTCAGCCCACCGCTTTCTATAATGCCAGGGACGCAGCCTGTGATCCTCAGTGGCTTTACCTGGCCTCCATTTATTGTGGAGAGGCAGAGACTGACTTCTCCTTGGAACCAAACAATGAGGTGGTGACAATCCCCTCCCACAGACAGCACCAGTAAGCCCCTCTCCACTCCAGGAGCCGGACTTCTGTTCATCACCTCCTACTCTGGACTTGGAGCTTGGTTGACTTGTATCCTCAGGCCTACTCAGAGTTTTATTTTCTGTCCTGTGTCTGATGCAATGGAACACTTATTTTGTGTTTGAAGCCAGGCAATTTTGGGGTTTCCTCTTTCATATTTTATTTTTTAAAAACAAAATAATGTATTGTTTTCTTATCTGATGAAAACCAACTGGATATTTTAATATTTTATCTATCATTATTACAAACTGAGTATCCCTGTTCTGAAAACCCAGAATACTCTTAAATCCTAAACTTGGTGAATGCCAACATGGTGCCACAAGTAACACTTTCTGATAATCTCGTGTAGGTTGCCACAGATACCCCCAAACCTTTGAAAGGCAAGAGATTATCTTTTCTGATAATCCAGTATACAGACTTTTGTTTCATGCACAAAATTATTCAAAATCTTTCATAAAATTACCATCAGGGTATGTGTATAAGATGTGTATGAGATAATAAATGATTTTCATGTTTACACTTGATCTTAGCCAAAATGCCAAAAAGCAAAGAATTTTCTATTTAGATCTGGCTCCCATCCCCAAGATATCTTATTATGTATATATAAATCTTCCAAAATAAAAAAATCGAAAGCTGATACGCTTCTGGATAAGGGATGCTTAACCTGTAAATGATTGGGGCAGAGAGAAAAAAACCATGACCTCCCTGGGACATTTTCAAGAGTTCTCATTTGCTTAAAACTGATGAATATCACACAATATAATAAATATAGTAAGCAAGGAAATAAAAATGAATACATAAATTTCCAAGAGAGTGTCTTAAATATATCTCTGACAATGGCAAAAATAAGGTTTATACTAAATGTTAGGTCTATTTAATTATGAAATTCCAAGGGAAAATTTGCCCTAAAATATTAAAATTGATCTGTATGATAATTTCAGAGATCTTCTGCTAATTTAAATTTCATAAAGCTGTAAAAGAAGAGAAAACTTATTTTTGGCTATTTGGCTTATGGCTCAGCTTCTTATGACTGGTTTGTGTGAATAAATCCTGGGTGAGCTGAAAATGCAAAGGTGAGGTCTTGACTTTTAACGCATGCTGTACCAGGGGAGTGGCTATGCAGAGAAAAAAACAGGTGACCATGGAGCCTCTGGAGGTATTTGAAAGGGTAGGACAGGCTGGTGGCCATGTTTTAGGATGAGTCACCTGGCTCGCCTGGCTGTGATGCAGGAAAGCTGAGAACCAGGAGACAAGCATGGAGGTAAAGATAACCTTATCTCCTGACACTGCAAAGGAAAAACGTTAAGACAGAAGTTAGGCAGTGATCCCCAGTCCAAAAATTGCAACAAAAGTATCTCATAGATGGAATTGGGCTTAAAGATAAGATGAATCTAAAAAAGGAAAACTTTGTCTTGAATAAGTTAGTACGAGATGTATATGCCTCATATTCAAACTGCTGCTGCTCTCTACTTTCTTACATTGCTGTCTGACTCCTCCTAAACCTATGGCAACATTGCAAATACTACATAGGCATTTATGCCCAGGCTTTGTCTGAAAGGAGCAGTCAGAGTTAACAAGTTGTTTCATATCATGCTTTTTGGGGACCTCGAGTTCCTAAAAGCCCCATAGCTCCAGCAGACCAGTTTGTTTTTTTTTCTGCTCAGAGATCCACTTTATTCAGTTCTGTATATATGGGGACATCGGCCCAAGCCCAGTGCACCTTAGCATGTATCACTCTGGAGAATAAAGCACTCTGTGTACACAGCCAAAAGCGGCACTGCCTGTACCCTTGGGACCTGGGTCCAGCCCTCCCCAGCCCCTTACCCCTCTTAAAGTGTCTAAAGGGGGCACAGGAGGGGCTGCCTAGCATCCGCATAAACAAGGAAATAAATAGGTGTCAGGGGCCGTGCTTGGGGCACTGCTCCCTGCTTCCTTCTTTCTAGCTTTGGGAACCAACAGCACAGGAAAGCAGTCAGCTGCAGGGTGGTCCCTTGCAGGTTTGTGATTCCCAGGGCCTCTGCTCACCACAGAGCAGCAGAGGGGAGGGGGTCTGCTCATCCCCTACCCGCTGCACGGCCGTGGTCCAGCCGGCCCTGTATTCATCTCTTGTCCATAGCCTATACTTTTATCCTTTTGAGGCCTGCTGTGTTTGTCAGGTGAGGGTGGTGGTGGTGGGGGGATAATTCAGCCCCATCAGCCTGCACACTGTGGGGGCTGGGGGCCTGTCTGTGCTGCTGGGAGTCTGCACCCTCCCGCTTCTCACTCCAGGGGCCAATGGAGCTTGCCTAACTTTGGTGAGAATAATCTCCTGCTGCTCCCTACACGCCTCTGCAGGGGAGAGAGGCGGAGAGTTGAGAGGAGGATGGGGGGGGGGGTGTATGTATTCTTGTTTCTCAGAGCAGCCTTGGGAGCTATGGGGTCAGGAGGGGCACAGGCATCCCCAGGTTGTCCGAGCACTGAGACTGGTGCTCAGCCTGTCTGTAGTAGCCACATGGAGGCATGAACACATTTTGGAAAGAAGCGGGCCCACTCTGGGTATCCCTGCTTCAAGTGCCCGCATCCCCCAGGGTAACTGGAGGTGCTGTCTTGCCCCGAGTCAGCCGGAGGGAGCGCAGGGTGGAGGGCTGGGGCGGCGTCCAGGGTTGTTGAGTGGGCTGTGGCCCTGTGGGAGGTGAAGGGAGTTAGAGAGCCTCCTGGCTGGCAGTCAGGAACTCTTCTGCCCGCTTGTGCGCCTCCAGTGCCTTGATGGTGTCCACATCCTGGGGCAGTTCCGACTTCCTCCTGAGCAGCACTTTCTTCTTCTTGATGTCCTCTAGCATCTGCACAGCCTCTGTCTCCACCGTCCTCTTCAGAAGCTAGGTGTCTTCTGCCATGGGGGTCTCTGTCTCCATGGAGTACACAGGAGGCAGTGGTGCAGGTGCTCGGAACATGGGATACTTAAGCTGAGCCAACTCCTGGATCTTTTGCCACATTTCTTCTCTTTCCTTCATTCGGAACCGGCCCTTCTGTTTCTCTGCCTTGCACTGCTGTGTGCAGTCATCGAACAGCTTCTGATTCATTTCCATGAGCAGCTTCAGAGCATTGTAGATGAGTCCGTGGACTGTCTTGTTCCAGTGGCTCTTGGAGTTCCTGTAGAGTGCAAGGAACATGATGGGGAGGACGCGGGGCAGCATGGTCACTTATCGGGTTCATGATGGTCTCATGGTTCCGGTAATAGAGAGCGCGCTCTGCCGCCTGGAAGTGCAGGCTGGAGACACACTTGGCGAGCTGGTGGAAGAGCGGCTCCATCACCCTGCTGAACTCCGAGGGCTCCATGACGTCCAGGATCTCCTCCAGCTCATTTAGGAACATCACCTCCTTGGGACTATGGGTCTTGGGGCAAAGCTTGAGAAGTCCTACAGTCACCGGCTCAGTCAGACTGCTGTCCTTCTCCAAGAATTGGACCACACCGTATGCCAGCTGACAGTGGTACACACTCAGTGACTTGACCTTGGGAAGGGGAAGCAGGACAGGGATGAGGAACATCTTGTGCTCCCCCTCGAGGGGCAGTGCAAAGCCATTGGAGGTACTGCCCAGCATCTCCAGGAGCTCAGCCATCCCGCTGTGGTGCTCTGTCTCTTGGATGAACCTGTAGAGGACGTGGTTGATCTGCCTGCGGATGTAAGCCCAGAGCCCCAAGAATCTGCCATAGATGAGGTGTAGAATGGTCTTGAGAAGGTCGGGCTCTCGAGGGTCTTCACTGTCAAACAGATCCAGGAGAGAAAGGACGAACTTTCGGTCGATGTACTTCTTGGCGATATTTGGCTGGAAATCAGGAGCCTCGAGGAAAAGCAAGAAAACCGAGCTGGAGGTGCGGCCAGGCGGCTTCTAGTGTGGGCTCGTCCTCCTCCGGGTCGAACTCGGCCCCCGTGGGATTCGACGAAGGTGGCAGCGTTCGGGAGAGGCTCACTGAAAACACAGTGACGGCCTCGGGGTAGATGGCCTCCGTGACGACGTCACGACCGTGGGTGACATACCCCACCACCTCCTTCAGTCCCGCCCGCCTCACCTCCTGGAATTTGAGGTCACTGAGTGGGTCCGACGTAAAGTCAAGAGAACGCAGCCCTGGCGCAGCTTCTGGATAAACCGCTCCTCCTGCTCCTGGGTGGGCGCATCCTTCAGGGCAGGAGCTTCCTAGCTCCCTGTTCTTGCTGAGGTTGAAGCGGGAGGAGCTCTGCCGTCGCTCTTCTTGCCGATCTGGGGTCCCCTGAGTCCTTGATTTTGCTGAGCTGTGTCGGGGTGCTGTTGCTGGGACGCTTGGTGTCAGCGTTCTCGCCTCCACTATCCTTGCCCGAGCTGCTGGGCTTGGCTGGGCCTTTGGCAAGCTTGGGGGGCTCCTTTTCCTTCTTCAGTTTGTAGGGCGTCTCGCCCGTCCAGACCCGGCCCGCTCCGCCTCCGGCTTTGCTCAGCCGCCCTCCGCCTGCTGGCTCGGCGTCCCTCCTCAGCAGACCAATTTAAACAGGAGATGGGGGTCTGAGTCCACAGTAGCTCTGAGCCTGCAAACACCACACCTTCTCTAAGCCACTAGTTAGCTCCCCGTCCGCCAGGCCATCTCCAGAAACCCTGAGGACTCAACTGACACGGGAGAAAGCTGGGACAGGTCTGTCACGGCTGTTAGGCTCTCTTGGTTCCCTATTGTATATGACTTGATTTCTTGAAAGAAGTAAGTCAATCTTGATTTTCAGAGCATTTGGACAGTCACTGAGAGTCATGGTAAGCGATGATTTTAGGTTCTGAGATTTTATGACATAAACATTAGAGTCCTCCAACACACCCCTTCTCATTATGCACAAAAATTGATTTTCACTGGCTGCAATTTGCACAATAAAGAAAACCTTTGTTTTCAATCTACTGATAAGAGACAATGTATGCAGCCTTCTCATTGATTAACTCTTCTGCTTTCTTAGATTCGCTTCTTTAGAGAAGCATTAAACATTAAGAGAAAATGATTTGTTCCCATTGATTACATGTCATGCCCATCTGACTGCCATAGTTTTTATATTAAAGTTATTAATTATGCTATTAATGTAATTTGCAGAATCAATAAATCACTCAGGATCTGACTGCATGCCTGGTGATGTTTTTTTAAATAAATAAAAGCAATTTTAGAAGAAATAAATCTGTGACAGCAATAATAGAGGAAAAGACCAATGATTCACTTTATGTATTACAAGGAAAAAGAGACTTCCTCTGGTTACTTAAATGGTGAGCTGGGTTTCTCAAAACATCCATCTTCATAATGTGAAATTCTTAGAATCATTGCTAATTGCAAGCACTGCGGAAAGATGACTTCCCACTGTTGACTGAAATTCCCTTCCTGATCTCATTCATTAAAGTTGCTAAGGTATATGCAGTGTGGTGAGGCCAGCCTTGATTGGGGTCTTCCCCAAGTCTCCCCTGAACTCTGTTCATATTGACTGGGGATTCTGTGTGCTTATCCAATTCTATTAATGCTTCTCTCCCTGCAATAATTGTCAAAAAATTAATTACAATAAGCAGGTAGGTAAATCTGCTCTGTAGTTTGGTTCTGGCTGACTGCAAAACCTTATTCTTTGAAGGAATTCTCTGGGTATTGGAACTAAGTGATGATCCCTTGGAATTTTCTAGAAAATACATGATTTCAATAAATGGCTCCTCTTTCCCCATTAGGTTTTAAGGGACTCACCTACCACTCCTGCCAGTTCTTTGGGAGCCCAGGACTGATTATAGTATTTTTCTAATATTTAACAGGTGCCTAAAATAGAAGGAAGTTTGCCTTTTACCATGGGGGGAAATATAGGTGCTAGTTTAGCTTCAAGGGGATCCAACCAGGCCCTCCATTCAGAAAGCCCAGTGCTTGGTTGTTGCCCTGCATTGCTGTCTTAAAATTCTTAGTAATTTTTGAATCAAAGGATCAGCACCTTTCATGTTGTTCTGGGTCCCACAAAGTTTGTAGACTCTCCTGCTGTGTAACACATGTTCACATGTCCAAAATCACACTTGACACACAATCTACATGCACAAATCAAATTTTAAGCATGGAATGACTGCTTCCCCATAGTGTGGATTTCATTTATTTCTTTTTGCAATAATGGAGAAATGCTCAAGTCAGCACATTTTATGACTTTTCAGAGGGAGGAGAGGCTAAATTCCAATGATTAACTTTGCTGCTAGTGGATAGAAAACTCCTGATATAAAAGCAGACTCTATCCTAGGTGAATGAATATGAATTTTTGAACTTTCCTGTTAAGTACTATAGTCAGTTTTGTTGTGTTGTTGTTAAGTATTTAACTAGCATTAAACAGTAAATTGCTTTCGTGTTCAGGTCTCCTGAGAGAGAGGATGTATAGAAAAGAGGATATGCTGAGAGGATCTATCCTCTTTTTCAATAATGTAAAATCAATGTAGTACCTATTCATTATGTGGATAAGAAAGTACAGTCTATAAAAAGATGCTCAACAACACTAATCATCAGAGAACTGTAAATCAAAAATCACAATAGAGTATCACCTATCACCTGTTACAACTGTCATAAAAAGACCAAAAACAGAAAATAATAAGTGTGGGTAAAGATGTTGAGAAGTTGGAACATTTGCACAGCACTAGTAGGAATACAGATTGATACAGCCATCATAGAAGACCATAGAGAGTTTCCTTTAAAAATTAAAAATGGAGCTAATATATGAGCCAACCATTCTACTTCTGGATTTTTATTCAAAAGAATTGGGATCAGGAGCTCAGAAAGATATTGGCTCTCCCGTGTCCATTGCAGCATTACTCATAACAGGTAATAGAGAAATAACCCAAATGTCCATCAATGGATGAATGGATGAATAGATAAAGAAAATGTGATGTATACATACACTATGAAATACTATTGAACTAAGAAGAAGGAAACACTGCTATATGTTCCATCATGGATGAAACTTGAAGACATTAAGCTAATAAAATCAGCTAGGCACAGAAAAGCAAATACTGCATAATTCCACTTATAGGAGGTATCTGAAATAGTAAAAACTATAGAGAAAGAAAGGAATAGTAGTCACCAGGGGCTAAAGGGAAGGGAAATGGGGCAATGCTATAGTCATGCAAGATGGAAAAATTAGAGTTGTTGTACAACATTGTGCTTGTAGTTGACAATATTGCACTGTACACTTACAATTTTGGTAGGAGCATAGATCTCATGTTATGGTATTTGCCACAATAAAAAAGACAGCAGAGTCAATTCCTATCATCAAAAGCCCTGTGGTCCCCTGATGCCTCTATTTCTCCAACATCATCAGTGTTTACACACTAAGATTTGGAATTGTTGACTCCTTACACTATTTCTCCCCAAAATATGATGGATTGTTTGAACTGAAGATGCATAAGATTCAGGAGCGCTTTCTGCCTTCTGTCTGATTGCTCTCAATCATGAAAAGACTTACAAAGACAGAAAGTCTTTGTATTGTGTCCCCTACCCTTTCCTGCCCAAAAACCAGAATGCAAATTCACTGTTCCTCAGACCACCCTTACCAGCTCAGGGAGGGTGGAGCCAGAGGAAGGTGTGAGCAAACTGGACTCCATCAGTATCTTCCTATGGTTTACCTTCCCCCAGTTTCCCACCTTCAGCAGCCTATGGGACTTTTCTTTGTGTCTCTTCTCCCTTCGTTACCATTCTTTGTTAGGTATACTCTATAATTCAGACTTGTAAGCCACTCCTTTGGGTCATTTTAATTGACATTTCTCTCAAGTGATGAGTGCTGAACATATCCATAAACTTGCTTGTTTTTCTCTTATTAATTTGTCTTTGTCTTTCTCTTTTTAATTTGATACAGGACTCTTTTCCATCTACAAATATATGAGGGTTAAGGGAAAACTATATTTTATCTCTATAGGGAATTGATCTAGATCACTTTAGTCCAGTTGGCATAGGTATTAGTTGGGCTAGGTTTGCTTCATGTAGAAGCTAGGTCTCCTATGCAGTTACAACCATAAATGAGTGGGGCTTGGTATTAGTTATTCTTACTGGCATGCTCTGATTGCCAGGAGAGGAAGTTTAGCACTTTGCTTGTAGGTGTTTGTATTTATCTTTGACCCACGAAGAAGTTTTGCATTTCCTGCTGTTCTCTACATCATGTTCTGGAGTGAGCATCACCCTGGGATCCATATCGGTGTTCCTAGACTCCTGAGATGAATAACTGTGTATCATTATAATCTGCTGTAATTTTATATTATTTTTATTTTTTTCATGTAAATATACTTTATTCTTCCACCGCCCTATTAGCTTTATTGGTATATTTTAGGTATAAAATACAGTTACATTCATCATTGGGATCTTGTACCATCACATGAGCATCTTGGTTCTTATTTTTTTCCCCTTCCCTTGCCCTCCCTTCACCCCCTCCACCCGTCCCTATTTGCGAAGACCTTGTTTCCATTTTTTTCCTCTTCTCATATTTTTTCCTTTCCCTTTTTTCCCTTCCCCTACCCCTCCCAATTCCCCTG
>NW_004624879.1:1640101-1686659 GCF_000247695.1 Heterocephalus glaber | reverse complement strand
TTGAGAAGTCTGCTGTGATTCTGATGGGCTTTCCTTTGTATGTGATTTGTTTCTTTTCTCTCACTGCTTGTAGACCTTTATTCTTCTGTTGGGTTTCTTAAATCTTAACAATTATATGTCTTTGTATAGACTTTTTTTTTGATCAAGGCTATTTGGAGTCCTATATGCCTCACTTATCTATATGTCAAGTTTTTTTCCCCTGCTTGGGAAGTTTTCTGCCATCACTTCTGTGAACTGTTTTTTTTATGTCATCTGCACTTGCTCCTGTTTCTTCATTGACTCCAATCAGTCTTATGTTATTCTTCTTTGCATCATCTAGCAGCTGCTGAATTGATTTCTCATGGTCCCTTAGTATTTTAAGGAAATTTTTCTTTTCCTGGTCACTAATAGCAATCTTATCTTCTATATCTGAAATTCTGTCCTCACATTGGCTTATTCTGCTGCGTAAACTTTCAATTGAGTTTTTAATCTCCTGGAAATCTGTTTTCATCTGTTTTATGGATTCCATTTTTTTTCCTATGTTGGGATTCCATCATGTTCCTTAGCTCCTCTATTTTTTTTATCTGTGTCCTCTCTAGATGTATTAATCATGTCCTGCACTATTGACACAAACTCTGCTGATATCTGACAAATTATTTCTGATTTCGTTTTTTCCAGATCTCTTTTGTTGCCAGTTCAGGAAGTCCAGGTGGTTGAGTATCAGATTTGTTTCCGTGTCTTCTCATTTCAAGGGAGGGTGGGAGGATGTGTGCTAATGGGGCCCGAGTGACTCATCTCCTCTGCGCTTGGGGCAGTGGTAAGGCAGCCCGGAAGGCTCACCTCCTCTGCTCTGGGGGCAGCTCTGTTCCTCTGCACTCGGGGCGGTGGTCAGTTATCAACATTTTAATAAAGTTTCCACCATTTAAAAATAAGTTTGAAAATGATTGGTTTATAAAAGATAATAAATTTCTTTCTGTCTCTCTGTCTGTCTGTCTCTCTCTCCCCCTTTAACTTGCATATCCAAGTAACTGCAGAATGAAAAGATTAGAATTTCTTTCCTTTCTTTTGCATTCATTCCAAAGATTCTTTTGGACCCCTGAAGTCAAATATACTTTCCTGTTTATGATTAAAAATAAAATATGAAGTCCTTGTCCTCAGAAAACTTTCCATCTAACAACATAGTTAGCCAGACCTGCAGGGGTTCTTGAAGTTATTTTAAGCTGATTGTACATAGTGGGACTTTAGGCCATGGGAGTATTATGGCCTTTCTAGGAAGATATTAAGGAGCTGTTTCAGGCCAGAAGCTAGGGTTCCAGGAAGGAGTGGCTTGGTTTATTAGGATGTCAAAGCTTTCCTGAGAAGATCCCCAACTATATTTGAGTTCCGTCACATAGCAGGACTCCCAGGAAATGCCAAAGGAAGCAGAGTCAGGTGGCTCCTGCAGACTCTAAGATCTCACCTTAGGTTAATAAAAGTGGTCTCTGTTGTCTGACAGATACCTAATAAACAGATTCACCTTTCAGGGACAAATGAAAACACAGATGCAAAGTAATAGTCACAAAAGGACCCCATTTGTCTGTTTGTGTTGCTTTACAAACACTCAGCAAAAGCATCCCAGCAAGCTTCAATCATGCCATTTTCTTTCTTTCTTTCCTCTCATTACAGTCATTATTGGTCACAAAAGGCTGCTCACAAAATAGCAGTGATTATAATGTAATGCATCTTTTCTGAAACCTGCAGGGAAATTAAATCAGGGAGCAACCTGGGGAAGAGAAGCAGGAAATGGACAGGGAGCATACTGTAGGAGGCAACAGCTTTAGGTGTTCATTGTCCAACCCTCCCAGCTCTGAGCAGGGCTGACCTTAGCTTCTGGGGAAGCTGAGTTTGCTGTCTTGAAAATAGAATCAAATGGTATGGTACTGAAGGCGGGGATCCCAGCCAGAGTCCCCTCCCAAACTGAGGAGTGTTTCTGAGCTTTTCTAGTGCATCCCAGAAATGCCTGCTGATGACATGGCAGGCTCTCAAACACTCTTAACCAGGCAAATGTGTTTGTTTTTTGGCTTCAACTAACAGGACTGCATGACATAAGTTCACATCTTCCCTGCTGGCATTGGCATTCAACCTCATTGAGCACTGAATGGATTCTCTCTCTCTATGCAGCACTCTCCCAGGCTCCCCCAGCTGGCCTTCCAAGTCACCTGAGGTCAAACCCAAATGATTTGGTAACAAAATGCAAAATTATTGAAATGAGAACAATATTCATTAGCCAATGGAAAAATACTGTTCTGATAACAGATCTGATATCAGTTATTACTTGTAGTAATAGTTTTTGCTTCTTCAAAAAGCTCTAAACCTGCAATTCTGTTACAGTAGCCATAAGCTGCATGTGTCTATTTACATATATATTAAAGTAAATAAATTTAAATTCACGTCTTCAATCATACTAGCCAATTCCAAGTGTTCAATGGTGAACTTGGCTATAGGATACAATATTGGACAGTGTGAAACTTGGTCCATCCTTAATAGTGAAATGTAGCAAAACAATTAAGAAGTGATGAGTTTTGAGTATTTGTTACCTTTGTTTTTTAATGTGATATTTAATTTTAACTTTGTTCAATTTAATTTTAAAAGATGAGAGAGTGTTTAAAATCCTTGAAATGTAACAAACATCTCTAAAAAGACAGTGAAATGAGCTCCAACATGTCGCTGGAACATTTTCATCATTGAAGAAGTTCAATTAGACAGAGTTGACCCAAACAATGCCCCAACTTACTAGTGTGGCAATAGAAGTATCCAGAATGAGAATGAGGCATACCCATTCCTGAATTGGCTGCTAGAGTAAAAAGAAAAACAAACAAACTTAAGGATCCTAATTTCCTCATCCATCCTGCCCCTTCCTCAGACCTAATCTACATTTCTTGCTATTTCTTTGTAGAAGAAAATGTAAACTTAATTGTTTCAGAGCACATTGTCATCCACTCAGATGCAGGGACAAATTCTGTCCTCCATCTTCTGATGCACTCCATAAACCACTTCTTCCTTCATCCCCTCTCTTCCTCTGAATATAAATCTTCTTTTTCTAATGCCATCATCACAGTAAGGCCTGAGGCCCATGATTATCCAAGTCACCTTCCAATCCAGCAGAATCCCTGGTGTTTTGCATAGAATTCAGGAAAATGCTGCAGGCTGAAAGCTCACCAGAAATTTATAATGTTCTTCTGATTCCCCAGGCACTCTGTTGATTGGAGCCTGGGATCCCTTTGCTTTCTTCAGATACCAGGGCTTTTTTTTGCCTGGGTCAGAGAATTCAGAGCAGGGTTTGTTTTAGAATAGAATAAGCACACAGAAGATTCTTTCTTGTCAGCAAACACAAGACAGAAACTTCTTTTTTTCCTCCAAGAAGAATATGCTCAAGAGAATTATTTGTAGGAGGTGATGCCAGTGATTTTTGTTTTTAGTTTGGTCCAAACTAGCAAACATTTTGGTACTAAAGATGAGTGTTTGCAGGGAGTTGGGCCAGAGCAGGACCTGCTGTTCTAGAGCAAAACTCAATGGAAAATGCCAGAGATTTTGCCCAACACTGAAGCTGTCGTCCCACACTTGAAATCCTATTCAACTAGTCTGATGCTATATCTTTGTTTGAATTGTGATAAAATCCATGTAATATAAAATTTGCCATCTTGTACACTTTTAAGTTACAGTTCAGTGGCATTATGTGTATCTATATTGTTGTACAACCATCACCACTATCCAATCCCAGAACTCTTTTGTACCTTGCAAAACTAAAACTCTATACCCATTAAAAAAATAACTCCCCATTCTCCACTCCCCTCAACTGTAGGAACTGCTATTCTGTTTTCTGGCTCTTTGGATTTGACTACCTCATTTACATTAAATCATACAGTACTTGTCCATTTGTGACTGGCTGATTTCATTTAGCATAAAGTCCATAAGCTTCACCCATGTTATTGCAGTTGTCAGAATTTCTTTCCTTTTTTATGGTACTAGAGATTGAACCCAGGGCCTTGGGTACACTAAACAAGTGCTTTACCCTATGCTACTTCTTTGCCCTAGAATTTCCTTCCCTTTAAATGGTGAGAAAGAGTCCACTGTATGGATGTACCATATCTTGTTTATCCATTCATTCATTGATAAATGCTTGGATAGCTTCCATTTTTTGGTTATGGTGAGTAGTGCTGCCATGACTAGGTATATAAATATCAATTTGAGTCCTAGTTTTCAATTTGTGTGTGTGTATACAGACCCAGAAGTATGATTGGTGGCTTATATGGTAATTCTGTCTCTTGTGTTTTGAGCAGCCACAGTACAGTTAGCCACAGCAATAGTTCCATTTTACATTTTCACCAAGAAGCATTGCAATTTCTCCGCATCCTTACCAATACTCATTATTTTTTTGTGTACTAGTATCCTAGTGAGTATAAAGTGGTGTCTTATTGTGGTTTTGAGGCATCAATATTTTTTAAAGTCTCTGTAGCTGATTCTAATGTGCAAACAAGGTGAGAACCATGGCTGGAAGAAAGCTGTGGATGCAGTAGGTAAGGATATCTGGTTTGACATGGTAGACTAACTCCATCCTCCAGAGAAACCAGAAGAAGGGGATTTGGCTTTGGAAGCAGATAGTTCTATGTGAATTTTGGGCAAATTACTTGGCTCTCCATACTGGTTTCCCTGTTCGTCCATGGAGCTGACAAAGCCCTCTCTGACAGCTGTTGTAATTATTACATGGCACACAATGGTTGTGTGGAGTTGAAATGTTTAGAGATGTGGACATTTTATCTTGTCTCTCTGAAACTAAGAAATAAGGAAATTGAGACCTATGATGAATAAGGGATTCTTCAGAAAATTCCACTTGCAGAATTCAGCTTCAGGGACAATCTGTTCATGCTATCCTCTCCTTCTTATGGGGTGGGAGGGAGGAATTAGGGTACTCTGCTGCAAGGTACCTATGCCATATGTGAAGTGGGATGGTACAGTTTTATTTGAAGATGGACTATGCTAGGCATTAGGTGTGATCCTTGTAATGTGTCAACTTGACTTCAATGAGAACTGCCTCACTGATTAGTAAAGCTCTAGGTGTGTCTAGATGATTGTTGTGTAGGCTGCAAACTGAGGAGGAAAGAGCCACCCTGGAAGTGGGTGTCACCCACCAATAGGCTTGTCAGTACAATGAAATAAAAAGGGAAAGGAGAAGGAAGTCTCCCTTTTTCTTCTTCAGAGGAATCCGGTCTTCATCACTGCCTTTGGATATTGATCTTCAGTTCCTTCAGCCTTCCAGCATAGACTCTTCAGCCTTCCAATGCAGGTACTTTGGCTATCTGACACAGACTCATACTGGACTCTGAAAGTACTTGTTATTCGTCATTTTTATTTCTTTTTGTTTTTGTTTCTGGTTTTTTTTTGGGGGGGTATTTGTATTTTAGAGGATTATTTTTAATGTGCTTTTATATTGAATGAATAAGTCAGATTAACTAAATAAATGTTTCTTAGCATCTTAAGAATGCAAGTAAATTTGAGTGAGGTAAATTTCAGTTCTTTCATTGCGTTGGAAATCACCTGATGTAGTGATAATCTTCAAGTATAGTTGTTCATTGGTATCCATGGATTTTGCTTCCAGGACTCTCTGTGAACCCCAAAATCCATAGATGCTCAAGTCTGTCATATAAAATGGCCTAGCGTTTGCATATAACCTCCTATACTGTGCATAGGAGGATGACTTTACATCATCTTTAGATGACATATAATGCCTCATACAAGGTAAATACTCTGTAAATAGCTGCTGTACTGTATCGTTAAGGAAACAATGACAAGAAAACACTCGGTACATGTTTAGCACAGATGTCAATTTTTTCCATATATTTTTAACCTGAGGTTGGTTAACTCCATGGATGCAGAACCTGTGGATACAGAGGACCAACTATATGCTACTGGGTGCATGACCCAGAAGTCATGGACTGGAAAGGCTTGTCAGCTAAATTAAGCACACCTTAGAACATACAGCAGGAAGCAAGAGGAAATAGATGGTGTAGGTTCACAGACCTAGGATGGGTGCAAGTGGGACTAAAGACCACACTCTCTGAGTCCTGTGTTGCACAATGGTCACATGTCATTAGTCTCCCTTTTGTTACTTTCCCCTTGAATGAGGACCAGAATCAAGACTGGGCCATAGGTTACCTGGGGGTAACACAGCACTTTGGGCCCTCTGGAGAGAAGCAGGGCAAGTGTGTTGACCAGTGACTGTTGCTGGCCACTTAGGTTGATGAGAAGCTCTGGATGTTCTTTGTTCACGTTGGGCGGAGGACAGTTGGGGCCAGAATGAACCTCACCAGAGGGTGGGCCATTTAAGTCCTCACGAATGTCGAGTACTTCTGATAACTCATATATAATTAATGCATCATGCATATTTGTTGCATTGGATACAATGTCTCTTGATCTTTCCACCCCTTTCTACATTCTGCCTTCACCCATAACTAGCAAGTCTCCTAAGCTATACTGTCTGTATCCATACGCTTAACATAAAAGAATTCTGTCCCACAAGTTACTTGCTTCTGCATTTAGTTTATCTTCTTCAGTTAGTTTCTTTTATTTTCAATGGTAGAAATGAATATTCTCAAATAACACAGCTTATGTACCCTGTGTCTGTCATTGTAGAATCAAGTATTCGTAACAGACTGAGCTCTGGACCAAGTCAGGAATGTCCACATCCTCAGTTCCTGTGCTACTTGAGGAATTACAAATTTGCCAGTGACCACAGCAAACCATCAAAAAGGGAAGAAAATGTGCTTATAGGATTCATATTTACAACCCAGCAATGGCATAGCCATGTTGGCAACAGTAACAACTTGATACATGAAGAAGTTGGCAGTAGTGTTTGGAGAACGCTGGCTCATTCTGAGTACAGGCAGATACAGCCAAGGACAGGCAGAGTTGGCATTTGCTGAACATTGCTGAGAAGTGATACAGGTTCAGAAGTCTCTTACGTCTTGAGTATAGTGTTGAACACTACAGAATAATTTCCAGGATATTTGAGAAGTGTTGCTTCTTATTTGCAGCAAGCTACAGATAGTAGTTTATAAAAATATTGCATAAAGGAAGGGAATATTGTTCAGAGGTAGAGTATGTGTATGCTTAGTGTGCATGAAGCCTTGGGTTCAACACTTGAATAATGGAATGTCCAAATAGTAAGTCAGATTTTAGCAGACACATCCTGATGTTGTGAACCTCCTTATCCCATCTATGGAAACTTTGGATATGTTTCTTGGGGGACTACAGATTTTTAAAAGGGTTACTTTGCCAATTAGCTTCTTCCTTAATGCATTTTGAAGTTATGGAAGAAATTTGATCATTTACAAGTAATCTCTCACACTTTCATGCAGAAAGTGCCTTGGGAGTCCAAGATGGTTTTCTTTGGGGAGGGCGTGTTTATTCAGTCTTCTTTTTATGCTTAGGTTCAATAATGAAATTTAATAAGCCAAAATGCTGGTAGGGCTTAGGTTTCTTCACTGCCATAAGGCATGTAAGGTATCAACCCTCACTGATTGTGAGGCCATTCTGGCTGGCTGCTCATTCATTTTTACACAAGTGAATCATATAAATTCACAATCATGAAGTTTCCTTCATCCCATTTGTGCCTTGATTTTGGTATTGGGAAAATACAGTTACAATGGAAAGAACAAGACTGGCACCAAAAGAAGATTTAAAGATGATCACACATCATAATCCCTGGAGTTACTGCAAAATGTGCTTGCATGCACCCCCAGCCCAGCACTCCTAAGGGTCTAGCATCACATGGCTCCCTGATCTTCTTTTTCAAACCTTTGCTAGATAAGTGGAGGATGGGATGGGAGAACTAACAGAAGGAGCCTTTATTGCCTCTACTCTATTTGTTCCCTCAATAAGTGATATTTCTAGTAAGAAAACTGGTCTTCACACCAAACATGATATGGGTCCCACATAAGAAGGGCAAGAGGCTCCTGAGACATCAGAGAGAGGTGTGTGTGCACACTCTCTTTGCACCTTCTACTAATTCGGTATACACTAGTCTACTTCAATGATGGGAGAGTCATAGGTTCTGAGATGCATTCCCCAACAAAATGGGAAAAGACTGAGGTCACAGGATATTGTGAGTTAAATGTTTATGTCCCTCCACAATTCATATGCTGAAATTCTAATCCCTGATGTGAGAGCACTAGGAGATCAGGCTATTGGAGGGTAATTAGGTCAAAAGAGTGGAGCCTAATGAATGAGATTATTGTGTCCTTATGAAAGGGATGCCAAAGAGCTCTGGATGTCTTTCTGCCATATGAGATACCACAAGAAGTTAGCCTGACCATGTTGACACCTTGATCTTAAACTTTCAGCCTCCAGAACTGTGAGAAATAAATGCTAAGTGTCCTTGTTATAGTATCGTGAATGACAGAAGACACAGGATGCTATAGAACTGCACTGTCAGTTCTTGTGGTGCTGCTCCCTTGCTCAAATTTATGTTTTTGTTTCTGTTTTCAATACAAGGCATTTGGCTTGCACCAATTAGAAATAAAGAGGGCTTCCTGCAGTGCCACTGTACAAGGACAGAAGAGCCATCATATTTCAAAAGACATGGAGCAGTAATGTGCTAAGACATCTATGGATTTTCAACTGTCCCTATTGTAGAGAATTGCAGTGCCAAGTGACTATATATACATTTGTCCTGTAATGCCACTTACCAGGGTTTTATAAATCCAAGAAAAACTGAATTCTAGTTTGGAAGCTAATCATATTACAGTGACTTAAAAATGCATTCGTCTATACCACATGTCAGTAAACTTTTCTCAGGAAAGACTTAGGGTTTTGCGGGCTGGATGGCCTCTGTCATAATACTCATCTCTGACTTCCTGTAGTGTGAAGTTTTCCATAGACAATATGTTTTTAAAAAGTAAGCATGGCTCCATTTCAATAAAACTTTATTCACAAAGTCAGGTGGCAAGCCATATTTGTTCTGCAGGTCTTAATTTGCCAACTCCTGGTCTATGTGTCAAGATTTTTAGCATCTTCTCAGCTACAGGCCAGTGCAATGCATTAGGGCTCAATTTTGGCTCTGCCACTTGACGAGCTGACTTATGCTATGCTTCTGGAGGAGCCGCAGTTTCCTCAGGGATGAGAACAAGATACTCTTCTGTACTCCTCTTCTCTGTGTCTTTGCTCAGCTCGTCAGAATCCCTTGAGGTGACTGTCCATAGTCCTTTAGTGTTACGGCCTGAATGAGTGTTATAGCCTGAATATTACTGTCCCCCCAAATTCATAGGTTGGAACCCAGTGCTCAATTTGGTGGTGTTATGAGGTGGGACATTTGAGCAAGTGATTCAGTCCTGGGCTCTGCACTCATGAGTGGGGACAGTGCCCTTAACAAGATGTTCACAGGCACTGCCTTGTCCCTTGGGCCACATGAGGATGCAGCAACCAGGCGCCATCTGGGAAGCAATGAGCCCTCAGCAGGCACTGATCAGTGGCGCATGCTCCATCTTGGACTTCCCTGCCTTCAGAATTGCAAGCAATGCACTCTGCCATCTATGAACCACACAGGCCCAGATACCTGGCCACAGTAGCCCAAGAGACTAAGACAATGAGGTAAGGTGGAGGTACTCAGAATTTGGCTTGAGTTTGACTCTCATTTCAGTAACTTAAGAGACATCATAAGCTGAACATTTGTGTGTCCAAATCTGTTTTCTCTTCTTAAAAATGTTTATGGAAGTGTTTCTTGAGGTACTTAGAATTAGAAATAAAACATGTTGTAGAAAAAATTGTAGAGATATAATTCCACAAGTTCACACAGCTGTCTTAAGTATGTAACTTGTAGTTTACTACATGTTCCTAATGCTTTCTGAATCACTAATACAACAACTAAACCTGAGCAAAATACCAAGCTGACCATGCTCTTAAAAAGAAACTCTGAGTGGAAAATAAGTGTGTCTTTTATGGCTGCAACTGTAGATCTGCATGAGAGGGATTTTTTTGTGTGTGAAATTAATTGCAGAAAAAAATGCAATGTAAAACTCCAAAGGAGAAAAAACCCAAATAAACAGATGAACAACTAACACCCCCCCCCGAGCCCCTCTAAAACAAAAAGATGTAAATTCCTTGAGTACTTGCACACTTGAATTAGAAGTTGTTACTGAAAGCATCCAATAGAAATTTCCCAGCTGAAAAGCAAAATTAAATGAAAGGTTTTGAAAAAGTCCAAATCCATTTATATTACTATTGGGCAATACAGGTAGCAGAGTTTGGCTGGCAACTCTCTGCAAACATAGAAATCCTTGGCAATTTGCGGGTCTCCTTGAAGCCGAACCACTTGAATTTTGTTTTGAAACTAGTGCAGCTGCCAGTTGGCACGCTGGTGGCTGTGTAATGCCCTGGCAGTGAGTCATGCATGTTGCCGAACATGGCATGGGGTGCTCTGCATAAACGATGAGGCTTTGCACCATGCTCTTCACAATTAGACAGGAAGTAGTTCACGGGTATAAAAGGAAGCAACTCTAAGATTATCGCTTATGAATGTTTGTTTCCAACTTTTAAATTTAAAATATGCAAAACTTCAGACTGAGCGAGCTTGCTGGTAACTAGGGCAAGTTATTATTTAAAAAAAATGTTTCATCACATTGTCACAAATTCCCACCTCATATCCAGAAAAGATGACTTCTCATCTTATTTTCATAACTGAATTGCTTTTATGGACTTCCATTTAGGAGTTTGCCGAACTCTTTCCTTGCAGTTAACAGTGAATTAAAAGAAAGAACAGGGTGCTTCTTTTCTGTTGGACTACATTTTCTCTGAGGCATTTTTCCAAGATTCAGCACTTGGTGTTTCCTCCAGGGTCCTCGGATGCTTAAGGTATATTCTTGGACGTCTGAGAGTAATCCACAACAATTTTATAGCTTTATGTTTTCATTTTGATGATAATCAAATTCATTGCAAAATCAAGTGTTTAAGGAAAGTGGTAGGAGAATGGAATTAATATATAACACGTGGTCTACATTACAGGCTGGACTCGAGAAAGAGTCCATGTTGTGGCAATGAGGATGTTTTCATAGTACAAATCTGCAATAATGTTTCAACAAAATAATGTCATACTTGAATGTTACTAGTTGCATTTTTATTATTTCTCATTATACTTAATTTGTTATGAAACCACAAGCAGTAGGAAGTTACACCTAGTTTTATATTTGCTCATCATAATAATCAAAATCGTGTCAACCCTTAATGATCCAGTTTCCCTCTTGGAAGAAGTCTGGTCTGCCCAGCCTCTGTGTGCCCAACACCTCAGTGCATGGGAGGAGGCTCTTGGGAGAGTTTGCTCAAGGGAGAATGATAGGAATGGATGTAGGGTGCCCTCCTGTTACCTGGCCTTCCACATTGTAGTTTGTAACGTGACTCCCACTGGACAGAGGAAGAATATGAGGGTCAGAGAGGTGATACCGTGTGTGTGACCACATGGGTCTGCGTGGCTGGGCCTGGATTTGAACTTAGAGCCCATGCTGGGAACTCTCCCATTGGGCAGCTCCAGGTCACGCACGGTTCTCCATGCACCAGACACAGAGCTGCCTTTCATCTCACTTTCTCCTGCTCTTTTCATGCTCTCGAAATGAAATTTATGACTAAGGAACCAACCTTCGGATTCAGTTAAGGATGCACAATGGTTTTCTTGTCCTATGATATAAAAGAAATTAAAAGTAATGGTATATAAAAAAGAAATCACTATACAATTAAACTTAATCTAGATTTCTCTCCAACAAGCCAATGTTTCTCTGTTGTTCTACTTAATAACAAAGTCAGTCCAGGAAATGAGACTGCCCATGTACAGAAAGCTGTATGAAGGTTCCTTTAAAAAATTAAAACTAGATGCTACCATATGGTCTAGCAATCCCATTTCTGGGTATATATCCAGAAGAGTAAAAATCAGGATCTTGAAGAGATATCTACACTGATTTCAATAGTATTCACAGTAGCCAAGGTATGGAAGCAACTTAGCTGTACAATCATGGATGAATGGATAAGAAAATACAATGTGCATACAAGGGAATATCATTCAGTTGAGAAAGAAGGAATTCTTGCTGATTGTGGCAGCACAGGGAGCATTATGTTAAGTAAACAAGCTAGCCACACAAAGACTAATACTTCACAACACCATTTATATGAGACATCCAGGACATTTTGGCTCATAGCAGCAGACAATAGAATAGCAGAGAGAGAGAGAGAGAGAGAGAGAGAGAGAGAGAGAAACAGGGAGATGTTAACCAAAAAGTACAAAGTTTCAGTTTGAAGATGAATAAGTCCTAGAGATGTCCTGAACAGCATAGTAACTATAGCAAACAATACTGTATTATATACTTGAAACTTTGCTAAGAGGGTAAATCTTAAAAGAATTCTTATATGCACATAAAATAATAATAATAATAATAATATGTTTGTTTGCAGCATAGATTATGACAATAGTTTCACAGGTATATGCTGATCTTCCTACTCAAGTTGTGTACATTAAACATGTATAGCTTTTTATATATCAATGATATTTCAGTAAAGTGGTTTAATTAAAAGGAAAGGAAGGGAAGGAGAAGGGGAAGGAAAGGAAAGGAAAGAACTTAGTCTCAAAATCAAAAATAAAAAAGAGCTGGGATCTAGCTCTGTGTGAAGGCCTCACAACTGAAAACCTAATGGTAATGTTTTGTCAGAAATGTATAGTGTTCTTTGGCCCCAGCCCTCTGTATCCCACAGATGGTGGTGCTAGCATCCTGCGATTTGGGTCTACACTAACTTGTAGTCTTCCTCAGTTCAGTGGCGTCTGAGCTGTTTTGTTGTTTTGTTTTTTGGTATGAGGTCCTTTTCTCAAGGTAAATGTCAGGCTCCCATTCAAAATATAATTGCCCTTTTAATGGAGAAAACTCATGGCATAGGTACAGTAAATTCAGAAATGCTATCAAATGAATTTTAGGGATTTATTCATTTATTTACTTAAAAGTTTTCTGAGATGGTGTCTCACAATGTGCTTCAGCTGGTCTTGAATTTGCAATCTTCCTGCCTCAGCTTCCTGAGTGCTGGGTTTACAGGCAAGTACTGCCATCCCCAACTGAATTTTAGAATTTTAATTATCATAATATCACTTATTTATATTTTTGAAAATAGTCCTTGTGTGCATGAATATTATGAATTCAGTCTCCCGAGAAGACACCATGCACAGGGATGCAACGGCCACTTGGAATCACTTCATGGCCCCCCTGATCGTCCAAGGCTCACAAGTTGGACCCGCTGTTGTAGCTGTGACAGTGTCCGGAAATGAATCGTGCACAATGAGTTCTCTTCTTGTCATCGTTAGCAGCTATCAGAAGGGATAACTGATGCTTAAATGATGGACGTTAGGGCATCTGTGTTGTTTGGATGTATGGATGTGTGTGCATCTGCTGTGTCACAGGTGTTACCTGGGTGCATGCAAAGACATACAGAAACACATATGCCGACATATTTCCGCCATTCATTTAAGACCCGGAACAGAGATATTTTTGGCGAGACTTTGGCAGATTTCTCGTAGGACTTCAGGAAGCAGAAAACTTCATTTTTAAAAGCCCTCCTCCCCTGCTTATTGCTATTTCTCTGCAAGGTACAACAAACAAAAAGTCCAAGCGGTGCCACGGTTTCCTTAAAAAACTCCTTGCCCCGGAACCGGCAGGAGACTTGAGCAAGAGGCTGAGCTCCAGCGCGCTGACCGCTCTCAGCAGCGCCAGCCACATTGCTGCACCGTCTAAGCGCCGCCGGCTGATGGATATTCAAAGGCAAATGCAAACAGCCTCGCCCACTTTTCAGGCCTCAGAGAAGCCAGATGAGACCACTGTCTCCAAGAGACCGTGTCAACGGAATGTTTTCTTCCCCCCTCTTTTTCTTGTAGAGGAATAAGAGAGGGAAAGAAGAATCGCATTAAAATGTAATGTTTATCAATGGCTGTGATTAAAAAAAGTGGGGGAAGAAGGAGGAAACTTCCAGCCCTTTCTGAGCACGGGGAGGCAGCTCTCTGAATACATTGGCATCGCAGGCTGATTAGTGTGGAAGGCTGCCTACAGGTTAGCAGGCCTCATTTCCAATCCCTGACAGCAATATGTGTCGTTTCATGCTTCACCCTCATTCCCCATGTTCAACACAAACCGGGGTCACTCTATATATGGAAATCACTACCTTCAGGGCAGAAAAATTAAAAAAGGTGAGATTGCCGCTTTAACCTCACTGGCCTCAGAAAATATGTTTTAGTCTGATACATTATACTAGTAGGAATTATTTATCAAGAAGATACAAGCTTGATATTTCAGAAATAATGAGATGTTCTGGTTTTGCAGCTGAAATTTTACGGTCCACAGAGCATCGGCTATGAATCCAGGGGAATGAAGTAAACTTGCAATGAATGATATACACCAGCCGGCCAAAGAAAAATGGCTGGGGAAAGGGTAATATGAAAGTTATACCACAGTGCAGCGCTTCCAAGAGCTGAAGTTCCTTTGTCACTAAGAGAGGAAATACATCTTCAGCAGCAATGATAAAAAGAAAAGGCCCACACATGAAAATCTCTCCGGCATTCCTTTCTGGTATTTTATGTGGCAAACAAACTACAAGATGAGGAAACTAGTGATCATTACAGTGTATGGTTTGTGTGAAACTATTTAAAACTTTACAGCAAAATAGTTTGAAGTCGCATCATCTGACATTGCTGTGGAGCTGAAGGAAGAAGAAAGTGAACAAACACACATGAGAGTCCTCTTTGGAAATGTTAATTTTAAAAAATATATTTCTTGGCCAAATTTCCTGAGTGATTGAAGGACACTTGTTCTCTCCTACTTCCAGGAACTTAAAAGGTCCTCAGGAATAACAGGAAAACACTGGCCTAGCAAGGAGGATGGGCCGACTCCCTGGCCTCTCCTGTGTGTGTGACTCTCAGTGGGTCCCTCCCCACCCCACACCCAGATTCCAATCTTTCCCGAGTGGCAGAGTCTTCTCCTAGCCTCGTAGATTCATCACCATTTCATAGCACACTCAGCCAGCCCTCGCCATACCCCAAGGCCCAGCAATGTGAAATCAGCCGCCGGTAGTGCCAGGCCCCCTTGGGATATTTAGCCAACAAGTCTAATCTTGAGGGTTCTCATTCAAGCACACAGCTTGGGTGTGCAGGCATCCGGCACAAAATCTTAGAAAATCAACATCAATAGTTTAAAACCCCTTGCAAACATAATTACCCAAAGTAGCAGGCGTACAGCAGCCTCTCCCAGACCTGGGTACTCACAGTCAAGGTCACCCAAAAGCGTTAATCCCGTACTTCAGGCCAAGAAGTGCTGAGTTAGGCTGTGCACTGGGTATCGAACCCAGAGTAACCTCTCTATACCTAATCTCCTCAGCTGAAAAACAGAGATAGCAACACCTACTTCACAGGGTTGTTAGGAATGGGAAATAAGTTGATACATGCAGAGCACTCTGGTCAGGGCCCCACATATTTTGTACAACAAGATAGAAAGCCTTGTTATGTGTTGTCAGCTGACTTTTTTCACAAAGTTGGCTATTTGACCCAAGTATCTATCTTCCCTAGAAATAGAACACCTGATTTTTCATTGGCTACATGGAATCAGGACTATTTTCTCCAGCTTCCCTTAGCACTAGGTATGACTGTGTGTGGAGCCAATAGGTTATAGGAAATGTCATGTACAGCTTCCAAGAAATATTCTTAGTGTACTCCTTACTCCTTTCTGCTCTATGGCTGCAATGGCTGGAGCTCAGGCAGCCTTTTTGGACTATTAAGGGGATATTTCATTCCAAGCACAGCAGAGCATAGAACCCTAGGTCCATGCCAGCCTCTTTAGTAGTCTTAGATTTCCTGTCTATGGAGTTCTTTCATACATGAGAAATAAATTTCTATATTATTTAAGTCATTACTATTTTGGGTTTTCATCATTGTAGCAAAACCCAATCCTAAATGTTATATCCCTTATGAAATTAATGCTTTAAAAAATATTTTAAGAAGAGAAGGAGCTTGCTGGACAGAGCCTTGCCACTTTCTCTGGCAGGTATCTCAAAAAGGTAAGGCCATGGCTGACACAGACTTTTATACATTGATACACTTTTAAAAATGTAACATACTAGGCATCTGTAAGACAAACACAGTCTCTGGGCTTTATTTTAACCTTCTTTTCCTTTTCTCTTGGGTGGTCCTAACCTTAGGTACAATGGGGGCCAAGCAGGAAGTGGTAGGAGTCTTCAAGAAAAATTGATACAATTTTCCTCCCCCCCCCAAAAATATTGTTTTGAAATGTGTAAGGACATAGATGTCCATGGTTCATAGATGATGCTCATGAAATTTTATTATAACCCGGAAGTATTTTAATCAAATTTTCTTAGTATCCTCTGAGTTGGCCAAATGATTTCAACAACTATACCCAAAATACTTGATTTTAAAATGTAAAAGTGTCTTCTGTTTATCGCATATTATTTACATGATACCACTTTGAATCTATTGGTAATTACATTCCATCTTATAGTTTATGTTTTTAAAATTTTAACTTTCAAAAATGACATTGTCCTTTGTTACAGACACTGTTGGTTGCCTGTTCAATATCCATTCCCTTTTCTTCCTGGTTAATTCCAGTTTTGTTCAGGGCCTCAATGTGCCCAGATCAGTAAGGTATTCCATTTCCCAGCTTCCATGGTGATAAGGACAGTCAACTGACACAGTTTTGCCCAGTCAGAAGTGAGCCCATCTCAGAGGGGAGGGCCGGGGATATTTGGTTTCTTGATAAAAGACAGATGTGACTGACACTGGGCTGTGTCTTGCCTCACACACTGATGTGCCTGGTGATGAGCAGAAGGACAAACGTCAGCATGCCACAGAGTGTAGCCTGGAAATGCAGAGAGAACCTGGTTTCCTGATAAAATCATTGAGAAGATGAATGATCAGTCTCAATTTTCCACCTCCAGACTTCTGTTCCTGGTCAGGAATAACAGCTCTTAAGTTGTCTAAGCCAATATTATTGGGGTTTTGTTACTTATTGGTGAAGACATTGCCGACAGCTACAATATCAAACAAATGAGAAAAATTTAAAAAGAATTCAAAGTCCTTTCTTAATTACTCCATACCCAATATATGCATTGATGCAAAATTTTAATGATTTTAATAGATTCTGAACTTAGCATATGTGTTTCTATTGCTATCTCCAGGACCCATTAATAAAGGTAAAGACATTAAAAAGTAGAATCTTATGCAATATAGAAAAATCAAAGGACTTCATAAGTGGATGAAGAAATTGGAAAATTTTATGAATGAAAGAGAATGGAAAGTATTGACCAAGAGTTGGAAGCATAAAGCAACCACATATATTACGTTCCAGCTGACAAGCACTACCTTTCTGTACTAGACCTAAACCAGCCCTCCTGTGGCCTCATTCTTAAATACGAACAGTTCACCAAGAATCATCAGATACTTGAAGAAAGCCTAACAAACAAATGATAAATAGAAAAACCAGTCAGGAGAAAGCAGAGACAATTCAGGAAAAAAAAAAAAAGACTTAAAAAGAAATCCTTTGATGTAAATTGTCAGAAAGATGCAAGAAGGTAATATATACAGAAAAATAAAATACAGTGGTACTTTGGTTTACTAACTTAATTTGTTTTATGATTTTTGGGAAGGTTCTGTTTGTGTTTATACAGGGAAGAAGCCTGTGGTTGTGTTTTTCATCTGATGTGGAATTTGCAAATGGAAGCAAAATTTTGTCAAACACTTTTGTTTGTGAACTGAATTGTTTGCAAAGAGAAGCATTTGTGAACTGAGGTACAGTGGACCCTTGACTTACGAGCTCAATTTGTTTGCAAGGGATGGTTGTAACTCAAGTTGGTTGTAAGTCAAGACTACTTTTCCCCAAAGAAATAATGGAAATACCCATAATGCATTCCAAATCTCCCAAAGCACCCCTTAACTAAAATTTTCATAATAAAAAAGGGTTGTATAATGTACATAATTTACCAGAAACACCAATAATTTTCCTAGTGTATTCACTAAAAAGTTATACAATGTGCCTAATTTACCAGAAACAACGCTTTCATACTATACTCATCATTCAAGTTGACATTTTTGGCTTGCAGGAAGGAAGGATGAAATGGGAGGTGGTTATTGTTTGGAAGGAGAGTCCCCTTTTCATAAGAACATCAGGAATCTGGCTCCCTGGTGTCCTTTCTCTCCTTGGGAGAGTCTGTAGCCCACTAGGACCTGCTTCTGGCTTAGTAGGTCTCAACCTTTTCAGAACTAAAACTGGTCTAAGGTTGTCTGCTTCTGTCTTTTCTTTAAGACTGTTCTGTAGTATGACATGACATTTTCATTAAGCAAGAGAATGTAATGATTCGGTTTTTCTCTGGCTGGTCTTCTCTACAAATGCTTGTAGCTCTGTCCATTTTCTCAGGATTTCCTTTATTTCAGAAGAAGAGCTTTGATACTTCCCCTCCTCTTCATAAAGCTCCTCAGCTGCCATTCTCTGTTGCTCAGTCAGAAGTTGCTGAATTTCTTCTGTAGACATTTCCTCTGAGCGTTCCTCCACCGGATCCTCAATATCACCACTGTCTACCTGCAATCCTATGAACTCTGCTATAGTGACAGTGTCATCAACCACAATTGAATTGTCAATTGAAGGCTCAGGCTCCTCTACCCAGTCTTCAAAGTCTCTCTTCTGCATAATTTTAGGCCACAATTTCTTCCATGCAGATCTCAGTGTCTTCAAAGAGACATTGGCCCAAGATTTTTCAGTTAACCCCACACAGGAAAGACTGGTATTCAGGTCTTAACTCAAGACTTTGGTCAGAAGTTGAAGCTAAAATTCTGGTCATAACCCAAGTTGTTTGTATGTGAGGCCAGTCATAATTCAAGGGTCCACTATATTACTGTATATCATAAGGAATACAGAACTTTCAGAAATTAAACATTTAATTGTTGAAATAAAAACATTAATACAATGTTTGAAGAACATTTGAAGAATTAAAAAATTGAAGGAAAATTGTACAACACTAATTCTGAAACAAGAAATTTGAGAGAGAAAGTAACAGAGAATCAGTTCAGGCAAGTCAATATACTGTTAATAATAGCTCCAAAAAGAAAGAATGGAAAAATTGGAGAGGAGGATATTAGTAAAACAATGCTAATAAAAACACAAACATAGAAATTTCCCAGAGCTGAACAAAAGGCACAAGTCTTCAAGCCGAAGGGGACTGCTGGTAATAAACAGATTTCATAAAAGATTCACATATTAGAAAATTGTAGAATGACCAAAATAATCACATATATTTAAAACATTTAGTGGGAAAAAACCCAGATCATTTACAGAGGACAAAACACTAAACTATGAGATTTCTGAGCAGCAGTTAAGAAGTTAAGATCTGAATGAGAATGTATTTTATTGGATTTTTATACCCAGCCAAAGTGTTCCTCAGTTAGTATGGTAGAATATACATGTACTTTCAGATGCATGAAATGTTGTAATATTTATTTTTCACATACCATTCTTTGGGAAGTTGTTTGAGGATATGATACAATAAAATAAGGGAGTAAATCCAAAGAGGGAAATCCTGAGACTCAGGAAAATTTAAATCCAATCAAGGAGAGCAAAGAGGGAAGTTCCAAGAAGATGATTATCAGAGAGAGAATACTTGGTCTAGACTTAGCAACTGGCAGAGGGCTCCTTGACAGATTCCACTGAATGGACAGAAAAACTGAGTTGTTGGAAGGACTTGATTTAGCGAAGTACAGAATGTGGGAGATAAAATGAGGCCTGAAATCTTCATTGGAGAAAACAAACAAGAAAATGAGAGACCAAGTAGGAAGTAACTTGCCCTAATTTGTTCATAAAATAAGAAAATTTCATGGAAAAGAATGAAATTGATTCCAAATAGGATGAGAAAAAAGCTGAAAGATTTGAAGATGTTCTAAGAAGGCATGTGATTTTTTTTGTCAAGCGGAAAATCAAACAAAATCTCAAGGAAAATTGAAAAATTGTGTGAGGTGTCACATAGCTTCAAAGAAAACAAAAATGATAACAAAATTAATAAATGATGGTATGTAATAAAGAGGATTCTCTTGTAACAATGCTTAGTGGGTGGAATTGGGAACATCAACTTGGAACTGTAGTGAGAGGAATGTAACTCTATCATGACACTTGAATCTTCAGTAAACAATATTTTCATATTAAATTTTTACCTTTAAAAACACAGTGCAAGCAAGAGAAACCAGCAACAGTGTGAAGAGACAACCCATAATGTGGGAAAAATTTTCACCTGCTGTTCCTCAGACAAAGGTCTACTATCTAGAATCTATAAAGAACTTAAAAAAATCAGGGCCAGGGATTTAGCTCAGTGGTTCCACTGCCTGCCTTGCAAGCGCAAGGACCGGAGTTTGATCCCTGGTACCAAAAAAAAAAAAAGAACTTAAAAAAATCAGACCTCCTAAATTTAAAGACCCAATTCAAAAATGGGCATCTGAAATGAACAGACATTTCTCAGACAAAGAAGTACAAATAGCAAATAAACATATGAAAAAATGTTCAACATCACTGATCATTTGAGAGACGCAAATGAAAACAATGCTGAGATTCCACCTCCCCCCAGAAGGAAAGGCTGTTATCATGAAATCAACCAATAACAAATGCTGGTAGGGCTGTGGGGAAAGAGGAACCCTGTTCCACTGCTGGTGGGAGCGTAGACTGATGCAACCACTGTGGAAATCAGTATGGAGATACCTCAAAGAACTAGGACTGGAGGTCCCATTTGACCCAGCTATTCTCCTGCTGGGGATCTTCCCAAAAGAATTAAAAGAATCATACCACAGTGATAAATGTGCACCCATGTTCATAGGAGCACAGTTCCTAATAGCTAAAACTTGGAACCAGCCCAAATGCCCATCAACTGGAGACTGGATAAAGAAAATGTGGGGTTTTTTTAATAAATAAAATGGATTACTACTCAGCCATAAAAATCAAGAAATTAGAGACATTTCTTGCTAAATGGATGTACATTGAGGCAAAACTCTTAAGTGAAATAAACAGGACACACATGTGTAAATACTGAATAGTTTCTCTAGTGTGAGAAACTGAAAGTGTAAATAAGGACTAAAAGGTATAACAGATAATGTGAAGTAGGAAGCAAAGGGGCAAAGGGGAAGGGGAAGTGGGAGGGGTAGGGGAAAGGAAAGAAAGAAATGGAATCAATATGAGAAAATGAAAAAATGGAAAAAAAGTCTCTGTAAATAGGGAGGCATGGAAGGGTTGAAGGGAGGGCAGGGAAAGGGGGAAAAATAAAAACCAAGAGAGATTATGTAAAAGTACAAATGTCCAATAAAAAAACCCCAACAACATGGTGCAGCTAACAGAAATGGAGAGACAGAAATTGGGAAGAAGAGCTGGAGAGGTAGAAAAGCTAATATCCTTACCTAACAAAGTTGAAGTTAAGAATAGTTTCTTTATTTGACCAAATGAGAAGTAGAAGCTTAAGCATATTTATTAACTTACAAAGGTAAACTAAGCGACGCAGTAAAACATATGAATATTTTATTAAAATAAGGGGTATGGAAATGAAGAAGCATATCACTGAGAGATAGTAAAGCAACCACCAAAGTATTAAAGATAGAGCTTGTTTAAAATGGTTATCTCTAGGGGGGTGGTTGAGAACAGGGGAGATTGAGCAAAGAACTATCCTTTCCACTACAAGCTCTTTGTAATGTTTGATTTTTTTCTTTTAGTCCTATGTATATATTACTTTTATTTTAATTAAAATTCTTTCCACATAGAAATTTGCCACAGGAACTGAAACAGATTATCAAATCAATTTAAATGAATTTAAAGCAATAGATTATTTGCTGTAAAAATCTTTTCATTTATTGAGAGTTGTTTCCCCAAGGGAAGTGAGTATTGTATCAAAGAAATCAACTTCTTCATAAAGAATATTTTCCAATGATGACAATATCCAACTTTTAACTATTTTATTTTTTGAAAAGGAGACTTCTCCTTAGTTAAATCGAAAGCATTCTGAGTACAGCTGGAAGATTTACAAAAGGAAATAATTTTTCCAGGTATTTGGGTCTGTATGAATAATGTGTCAGAAAAAAAATGTTGACCAAACAAACTGGTCTGTTTTAGTTAGGCAGAGTGGCACATGCCTGTAATCCCAGCTATATGGAAGGCAGAGGCAGGAGAATTGCAAATTCAAGGCCAGCTTGGGAAACTTAGCAAAACCCATCTCAAAAAAACAAAACCAAATAAGCTTCCAAATGTTCTTCACTGTGAGTGTGGAAAGAGCCATAACCTTCACTCAAATGCTCTTCCAGCAGCTCCCAGTCTCACCCCTGGCAAGCGTCAGTCATGTGACAGGATCAGCTCACATAATCTTCCTGATGTCGTGATCCCTGGCATCCTCACTGTATTGCAAACAGCCTTCTGTCACTACAGTGACAAAGAGCTCTTCTGGTCCAACACCCTCCCCTTTGTCTCTAGTGTAAAACCTGTCACCAGACAGCAGCCCTAATGTATCAGTCAGTATTTACTAGAGAAACAGATATAACACAAGATGTACAAGTATATATGAATTTACATGATTGGCTTACAATGGCCAACCACAGAGTTGGATGAGGAAGAGTGCAGAGGGTATGTCTGCACACTGGAGACTGAAGGATTTGGTCAGAGGTCTGGAGCTCACTGCAGTGTCCTATGAGAATCCATATCAGGAGGCTGATGGATCTGCGGTGGAGGCTGAAGAGTCTATGCCAGAAGGCTGAAGGCTGTGCTGGAAGCCAGGAGATGACGTCCAATGAAGGCAAGATGAGCTCCTCAGAAAAACAGAAGCTGATCCTTCCTTCTTTGTTTCTCTTTATACCATCCAGGCGACAAGCCACCCTAGGGCAGACTTCCACACCCTAGTGTGTGGAATTGCTGAGCAGATTTAGTTAAGCTTTTAAATTGACACAGTCAATCAACCATCACATCTGGTAATGGTTTTGAATGGGTAGATCAACCTTTTGTGCTGCCTACATATCACTCAGTCTATTGGTTCATTTCTTAAAACAGTATTATCAGAAAAGGATATAGTTAAGGATATAGATTTGTTAAAAAATGCGAAGAAAAGAGAAATGCTAAGTTGTTAACTAGTGGAGTTGCACAAACCCCATTGTCACATTGCCCTTCCATTCCTTCTTTCCCTCCTTCCATTATGTTCTTGCCTCCCTTCTTCCTCATTTCCCATGCAATTTTTAAAAAGGAAATTTGAAGTGATGCACAGTAAAACATATACAAGTGTACATCAGAAATATCACAAGGTATGGGACAACTGGCCTTCAACCAGGAACTGTTTGCATTCATTTCACATGTATTTATTGATCACCTATGTGCCAGGCAATGTGTTTTGTTTGGCACTGAGGACCAAAAGGAGATGTGACCTTGCTCACATGGAGACTACACTGCAGTGGAACAGAATTGTTCCTCCAGTTGAACAACAAATTTCATTCTGAGATTTCAAAATACAAACAAAAAGAGAAACACATTGGCATAAGTTATTTTCATTTGTCTGATGTTTCTGGAAAGACTATATTCTCCATAGACACATGCATCAAGATTTAATGAGAGAATGCATATGATATGAAGGCACAAATAAATGTTAGGTGTTTCATAAAGGGCTTTCAATAACATTTCAATGGTGACTTTGCTGAGGATACTGGAATATATATCCTGGGGCTCCATACCTGGGCATAATATAAACCTCTCAGAGCTTTGTATTTTAAGTCCCCATTCTATGGGAGAGGTAGAAACCTAATTTCAGTCTTTTGGAGTCTCTCTGCTCCCTTTCCCAAGGGCTTAAAATAGAAATTAAATTCACAGACAAAATAACAGAAGATGTATTGCATTCCTAAGTTTGTAGACTGAATCAGCCTGATACAGGTGGGGGCTCGTCTAGGATTCCTGAGGATCCTTGTGCAGGGTGTGGCTACCTGCCCCTTGGTCTAATTTCAGATTCAAGAATTAGAATCCAGCCATTTAAGCAGTAGCCCTGCAGTGAAGGAGAATTGGAGAGCAGAGATGACGTAGACTTTTGGAGCTCACTGCCTATAAACAAGACTACTAAAGGAGCATTAAACTGCCTGGTCAGCAGATGAAAATAGGACTGTACGTGTTAAACCTTTTAGGGTTTGGAGATGACATTAAATGCTTCAATTCCAAGGAGAGTACTTAGAAAGTAAGCTTCAAATGTACAGCAGGGTTGCTTCTGTCTTTTGTTTTCTGGCTGCTTCCAAGCCTTATACCCTCTTCCCTCTGCCCCACCTTCTGTGAAAGCTGGTAAGAAAGTATGGGTGTTCATCTGGGTGTGGTGACACGTATTTGTGATCCCAGCACCCTGGAGGGCTGAGGCAGGAGGATTGCAAGTTATAGCCCAGCCTGGGTAATTTAGGAACTTGACAAGATGCTTTCGCAAAATGAGAATGTAGCTCAGCGTGAAGGCCCTGGGTTCAATCTCTAGGGAAGGAAGGAAGGAAAGAACGAAAAGGGAAGGAAAAGGAAAGGGAAGGGAAAGAAAGAGGGGGCAGGGAGGGGAAACGACAGGATCAGAAGGAAGGGAAAGGAAGACAAGGGGTGGGAAGGGAAAGGAAGAAGAGGGGAGAGGAGAGGAGGGGAGGGGAGGAAGTTTTTTTTGGTCTTGATGAGAAGTTTAAACCACACATGAAATTCCCACTTCTGTCCCACCTCCCAACCACTGTAAGCCCTAAGCCAGTCTCATTTCCGCTCTCCCAAGGGGTCTCTAACTATTTTGGGGGCTGGAAGAAAAAACTGACAATAAAACAAAACTAAATCCAATGAAAAAAATGAACAGAAAGAAAAGGGTGGGAGGAATAGTAAGAAAATATACTTAAAATAAGAGAGCATAAGCATGTCAGAAATCAAAATTAATATGAAGGAATTAAATTTTCCCTTTTAACTCAAAGGGCAATTCAGGATGAGTTTTAAAACATAACCAATATCCTACTCTGTTATTTGTAAAACACAATTTGTAAGATAGAACATGGAGAAGTTGAAAATAAAGGGAAAGAAAACACATAGTAGAAAAATGGGGAGAAAACAGTGTTGTAGTGATACATTCAGACAAATTGGATCCACTGTGGAAGCAATGAATGGGAGAAAGAGCACTGTTTCATGTGGCATAAGTATATAAGCCAGAAATTGGAAGGACCTTGAGCCCTTTTTATACTAAATGTTATAGTTACAAAACATATATAACAAATTATGGTAAACATAATAAAAGGGGAAATTATGGGTTTTTTTCTGACAAAATCTATTTATACCCTAAATATGAGTCTAATATAGGGTTTTGGAAAGAATGGAGATATTAAGAGATGGGTAAAATTTTCCCAAAGTGGGAGTGTTGAGGAAATGCTTGCATTTTTGTAAAAATGTAGATGTTCCAGGGAGACTGATGCCGATTGGTTGTAATAAATGTGCTCATCAGAATGAAGCTTCTGCTGATTGGCTGGCTTTCAGAAACCTCTTTACTAAAGGGAAATGGTCATCAACCAATGAGGATATGTATAAACACAGTTCTGCCGGTTATTTCAGCTCTGGATAAAAACCAAACTCTGCTTTCCTACAAGAAGAGAAAGTTTATTCTTGGGATTCTGCCTTCAGGAGCCTACAGCATAGTAGTGAGAACAAGTTGAATACACAAATAACTGTCATATAAAATGAAACAATGTTTTATTTTATAATTAATGTGGAACTGAAGTTCAGGTAGCTGCATTTGAATGGTAGCTTTGTGATTTGCTTAAGTCAATTCACTCTTCCTGGTGTGAGTTTCTGCAAATTGACTTCAGGATCTGGAAACTCTGAATAATAAGCCCTGCTTATTTCACAGCGATGGTTAGACAGGTGGTAAATTAATGTATGTAAAAATATTTGGCAAATTGGTACCAGTTAAAAATAAGACATTATCACGATGTGTTATGAGGGGAAACAACAGAACACTTTTAAGATTAAGGGCAAGAAAATCATTGCACACAGAAAACTGGAAGAGGGAAGGTGGGCCTCACTGGTGAAAGCCTGAAGAATGGCTGCGTCACAAAGGGTCTCAACACACAGAGGGCTCAAGGAGGAGGACCTCCGTGGCAAAAGTGAAGTCGAGATGTGGGAAACTGAATTGACAGTTTGGTTTGGTTGAAAGGTCGGAAAATATGTAAGAGGGAGTAGGAAAGAAAACTGGAAACATGATACATACGCTAACCTGGAGAAGTAGACCAACTGCAGGCTTAGTCTTTGTTCAGCTGAAAAATACATTCCTGAGGGGTTTGAATCAGATTTGACTAGATGAGTCTCTTGGGAAGACACAGTTGGCCTGGTTAACAACTGGAGAATAAGTTGGGGGCAGATTGGTGGTGAAGAGAAAGGAGGGAGGATATCACAACGTAAGGAAGACCTTACTGAGCACTTAATGGAAGTCACACTGTGGAAGTAGAGGGGGATAACAACAGAGAGAACCCTTCTAGGGTAGAATCAACAGGGTAGGATGAGTCCCAAGAGCAAGGTCAAAGATGACTCCAAGACTTCAAGGATCAGTGACAATACAGAAGAGATGGGAAGTCAGAGGTGGAGATAGTTTGGAGGAGAAAAGGAATATTCTATTTGGACATGAAAAGTTGGGAGACATCCAGTAGTCCATGTAACTCTCAGGACTAGACCTTGGGAGTGAGATCTATGTTGTGTGTGTGTGTGTGTGTGTGTGTGTGTGTGTGTATGCATGCATGCAGTCATGCACGTTTTTGGAAATCATCCAATCTAATTTGCTAACTCAACAGGTGAGTAAGAGGAGTAAATGATGCGTGAGTAGAGAACTTAAGATAGAACCTCAGGGCCTTACGTTTAGGGAGGGAGGAAAGAACATGAAGTCATGAAAACTTATGGGAAGAACACTAAGAAAGTAAGAGGAGACCCAGGGCAGAGTTCTATAGGTAAAACTTTAAAACAATACAGTCTCAGGATAGAGTAAGTAAGGGATCTGTGATGGCAAAGGCTGCACTGAGGTGGACCAGCACAGCCTTGCAAATCAATGGATTTGAGGAGGAGGCCATCTGCACAGCAGTTTCTAGAGCCTGTTGCATGTTTGGGGTAGGGAAACACGGATGTGAGGACAGGTTACAGTGGGCATAGCATTGAAATGGGATGGAAGTGTCAGGGGAAAGATTTTTAGAATTAAGTAGGCAGAGGGGAAAGAACTATGGAAAAGGGTGAGATTAAAGATGCTGGAAAAGAGAATTCAAAAACTGAAAAGGCAAATTTCTAGATTGGGTAGGAGATGTGTCAGGTTCTAAGAAACGAAAGATACTTCCTTCCAGAAGAGAGTGGAGATGAACATTGTCCTGATATAGACAGAAACATTGAGTATGATGAAGGAAGTTAAGGAAGCTGCAAATGAATGCTCTTGATTTCCCCTATGAGAGGTAAGTTCTTGCAGAAAGGGTTATGGGGTAAGGGTCAATTTGTAATTTCAAAGAGGAAAAGGCTTGAGTAGGAATGAACTTAGGAGCTAATTGAGGGAGAGTTTAACTGGGTTATCAGCCTCCAAATGAAGGTAAAAGTGAGTTAGTATTTTCTTATCTCTAAGTCACCCAATAATTATAAAACAGTAGAAGTACTAATATACAGATTGCATTGCATGCTAAAAATAACAGCATAAGAATGAGATTTTTTTCACAATAAAGTACTGCTCAGCCATAAAGAAGGGTAAGCTTGAGGCATTTCTAGGTAAATGAATGTACCTCGAGACCATACTCTTAAGTGAAATAAGTCAGACACACATGTGTAAATATTGCATTGTTTCTCTGGTGTGAGAGACCGAAAATATAAATAAGTACCAAAATATATAATAGATATTGTGAAATAAGAAGAAAATGTTCAAATAGGAAGGGGAACTAGGGAGATGGGGAAGGAAGGAAGGAAAGGAAGAGAAAAAAAGAGAAAAGAAGGAAAAAACAGAAACAAAGTTTTTATAACTAAGGAGGGGAAGAGGGGTTGAAGGGAGGGGAGGGGAATGAGGAAAAAAAGAAGAATCAAGACATATCATGTACAGGCACAAATTCCCTATGATGAATATGATCATTATGTATAACTAATGTACCAATAAACTTAACTAAAGATAGGTTAAAAAAGAAACAAATACAAAGAATATGGGAATGAGGTTTGGGACACAATGTAAAAAAGTACAGAAAACCAATAGTGAAGATTTTTTTAGTACTGTAATTACCACTTGGGAAGTACTTCCATGTATGCTAATGAGTCATGACATGGTACAGTCACCTTTCTATGGAAAATTTTCTACTGTATTTTTGAGGCAGGTATGTGTTTTAATTTCACAACAGAATTAGCATGATTATAGATTTATTTTGAAATCTATTGACTATATTATTAAAAAAAGAGAGCAGAGAGAGGGATGTCAGGCTGGGATCAGGCAAGGTGGCCCAAGCCAGGGCAAAGGAAAGGATGTCTCAGGGCCAGACAGGAGTTGGGTGGCTGAGACTTAACCCTAAAATCCAGCAGGGTAGGGGTTAAGGGTGAAACCAAGGAAGGCCGATGTGCTGGTAGAGAAAAGGACTGCAGGGCCAGGGATTTCTTGCAGTCAAGGTGGAGGAACCAGACTGTGGTGATCAAGGGGAGACTCTGAGCTTAAAGTCCTGGGACTCAAACAAAACTGCCTGAATCAAGGTCGTCTGTTTGGTAATGCCCCGAGAGGTGGAAACCTTTGGGAGATGAAGATTCCCACGGGTGAGACGGGGAAACAGCCACAGCGCTAGTGGACAGGAGAAGGTTGGCATGGCAGAGAGAAGACACAGGCCATGGGAGAATGGCCTCAGGTCTGAGGTAAGGTCCCACCAGCTCCTCCACAGGAATCCTTTGTGACAATTTTGTCAAAGGTAAAAAAGATGAGGGAGTCATTAGAGACTTCCGAGGCTCCCTCAAGGTGAGATGTTTGCCAGCGCCTCCTTCAGGTGGCTTCCTGATGGATGTAGTCACTCCATTGAGCTTCACTTCGTTTTAGGCCAACTTAGAGGTTTCTGCCTTTGCCCAAAAGACAATGTCCGGAGGGAGGCCACACATGACACACAATCAGTCATTCACACTGACTCGTGGATGGGTCTTTGACAGAAAACATGAGAACGCTGATGGGAATCAAACGGTGGAGGGTGGAAATGCTGCTCAAGCAAGAAAGGGAGCGGAAAGGGAAGGTGTTAGGGTTAGCTCAGCTGTCTGCCCTGGAAGAGCATCTTTTCCTGCTCTGGGACGAACAGGTCCCGTTAAGAAGTGCACGCAAGGATGCTTGAGAGCTGACTTTCGTTTGGAGAACTTGATATCTGACTTGAATTCTGAGTCAGTTTTTTGATATTTATGGTATTAGCTTGGACTGCCACCAGTTTGGAGGGGCGCAGGTGATCAGTATCATCAAGTATACATTTACCAGTGCTGTCCAATAGGAAATATAATGCAAGGCACAAGTGTGAGCTGCAAATCCAGCCTTAAATTTTCCAGTTGATATATTTTGAAAAGTCAACCAAAATAGAGAAAATTAGCTTTAATGATACATATGATCTAACCCAATAAAACCAAGACATCATTTCAATGTGTCATAAAGTTTTCAAAATTATTGAGATATTTCTCTTTCTTTTATTCTAAGTCTTCACAATTCGGTATGCATTTTGTATTTATGGGACAACTAAATCTGGCCTAGGCATTTTTGGCTGATGGCCACCATGTTAGACAACACAGGAATATAGCTTAATATATACTTGTAAAAAAGGGCAATATGGATAATATGTGCCATGGGAAGTTAGGAAACGGCAGGGGTTAAGAGAGCAGAAGTTATCAGGTTGAGGAATTCTCATTGGATTTAGGATGGAGTTGAATTGTAGGCGGAGAGGAAGGGAAGTGACAATAGGCCATTCCAAAGCAAAAAGGCCTACAGGACCTGGGGAGAGGAGCAAAGGAGGAGGAAACGGAACCATCCCAGAGCAAAGGGAGCAGAGCCGAGAGCACGTCGGATCCTAATTTGGTATGTGCAGCGCAGTTATTCTTCTCCATCTCTATAATTCTTCGCTCTTTGGGTGTGGCTGCCATGTTCGCAGGTTCCCCTGCTGAGCATAAGCAGTAAGGCAGGGCTGAGCTGGGTTTTGTGGGTAAGATGTTGATTTTCTATAACTGGGTTTGCATTTTCAGATTTGTTCTTCCCTCCACGGCTTTTGATTCTGTATCCAGCCATATTTTATGAGAAACTCAGGCGGCGGTGGGGGGAGAAAATGTCCTCACAGAACAAAAACAGTATTTTCAAAATTCACTCTGCTGCTTTCAGACTATTTCCATCAACCCTCTTACTCATTTTGATTTATTTCCATCCATAAGCAGACTAACGCTTCTCTGTGCTTTTATTGTTCTTCAAGAATAGGCCTTCTATTGGAGGAAAATAATGTCTCTATGACCACCACTTTGCTCAATGCAGATTTTCATTAATCTGCAGCCGCAGAGCAGGCTTTTAGCAGCGAGCACTTTTTTTTTTTTGGAGCAGCAAGCACTTTTGATGGGAATTGAATTTGATATTGTGTTATGGTTGTAGGGCGTCTCACAATAGACTGTGTTCTTTTCTGTGACTGAGCACAATCAGAGAGACCCAATTAAATAATTTGGTGCAATAATGGAGAACAAAAGAGTGTGAGGGCTTAAAGTGAGGGCTTCAGCATTCATATTCTCCCTTTTCTGCATCATGTTAATTAATTTGCCTCAAAACCAAAAGAAAGAGCACAATGTGGAACAGCAGAGCTCATCTACAGCATGTAGACACTTCACACACAGGCTCCATACGGAAGGGATTCTCAAGAAAAGGGCAGTGTATTAGTGTGCTGGGGCTGCTGTAACAAAGTGGCCCAAACTGGGTAGCTTAAGACCACACACATGTATTTCTTTCGAAGTTCTGGATGCTAGAAGTTCAAATCAAGGTGTCCACAGAGTCATACTCCCTCTGAGACTCTGGGGAGCATCCTTTCTGGTCCCTTTCTAGCTTCTGGTGGTGGCTGTCAATCTTTGGCATCCTTTGGCTTGCAGCTGCATCTCAGCCTCTACCTCTGACCATATCTGGCCTTCTGAGCATCTCCATCTTCCCTTGGCATTTTCCTCTTCTTATAAGGACACGAGTCATATTGGAGTAGGGCTCACCCTAATGGCTTCATCTTATCTTGATTCCATCCGCTAAGACCCTATTTCCAAATAAAGAAAGTACTGGTAGTTGGAACTTCAACATATCTTTGTGGGAAGGACACAATTTAACCAATCTATGCATTTCCATATAAAGAATAAAGTTGCTGCTTGTGCTAATTCTGAATGATTTCTCTCTTGGTCCAGGTGACATCTGCAGTCATTATTGCCTGCCCAGTTGAAGATAGAATGCTGTCAGTAGTGTCCTACTGTGAATAATGTGACTTTCCTATAAACTGAGTATGTTACTTAGATTTTTGCCACTGTGACCAAATACTCAACAAAAACAGCTTAAAGGTGGAAAGGACTTATTCTGGCTTACAGTTTCAGAAGGTTCAATCTATGGATGCCTGACCCCAAGGCTGAAACATCATGGTGTTAGAGGAAAGCTGCTCACCTTATAGTGCTGGAAGTAGCAAGCAGTGGAAGAGCCAGAGAGGAAAGTACCATGGGCCAGATATGGTACCCAAGGTCACATTCCCAGGACTCATCCAGACACTGAGAAGTGTGCTTTACTAATCTTCTGAGCATCTCTCAAGCCAATCAGTTTGACAATCCAGATCAGCCATTACACTGGGGACAGGAAATTAACTCAGTAGTTTAAGAGAAGGTGACCTGATCAGACAATGAGCACACCAGGAACCTTACCCTTTACTCTGACTTTGTCTGCCGCTGTGGTAGTGCATCAGACTGGTCATTGCTCCTGCAAGGTGTGCTTGTGGTCCAAGAGAATTGCTGGGGGGAATTGACCTTATGGATTCACTAATTATCTCCAACTCTGACCCATGGCTTGTCCAGACTTTCTGTAAAATACAAGAAAATATATGCCTAAAAGAGGATGGCACCTGGGATAGTGGTCCATTCTTGCAATCCCAGCTAATCAGGAGGTTGAGGAAGGAGGGTGGCAGGTTGGAGGCCATCCTGGGCAACTTATTGAAATTTTGTCTCCAAATAAAATTATCTGAGGCTGTAGCTCAGTGGTAGAATACTTGCCCAGCATGTTCAAGGCCCTAGGTTCAATCCCCAATACTGGAAATAAAGAAATAAAGAAAAGAAAACATAAAAGCGGACAGTGCTACATGGGAATAGATGTAGAATTAGTTACACAAAGTAGTTACATCTGCCAGCCTGTACCAAGAATACACCAGACAAACTTCCCTCTTACCTATGACCTCAGTCAGTGGCATCTCTGCACGGTCTGCCTCAGGAGTGTGAATTTCTAAAACCTGGCTAAATTAATGGCCATTATATGTGTGGGGAGCAAGGCAGGGCTGATGGTTTATATTGGAGCTCAGTGAACATGCTCATTAGATAGCCTGGCAGGAAAAGAAGCCGAAGAATGGGCTCTGTCAGGTAGAGTAGTGGTTCAGAGGTCAGGGGGCCTTGGTAAAAGCAGGTTCACTTTTTCGAGGATCAGTTCACAGGCTGCCTAGAAGCTGTAATACCTCTTTGCCCCCTGTAGAGATAGACTCTACCTGAATGGTGCTTCTCAATGTCTTACATCATGGCACGCCTAGAACTGCTAGTGCTTGAGCACTGTTTATGAGGTAAACAGATAATACTGCCATGGGCCACTTGAATTCCACCTGGCTGGACCAAGGGCTGGACCACGGGTAGTGCTTGTTGAACCCACAGCTCATTATAATCACTTTAGCGCTTGTACAAACAAGTAAACAAATGATAAAACAATACAGGTGCTGCGGCCCACCCCTTGTGTTTGGCCGTGGAACAGGGATAATTTGCACTCAGAGAGGCTGAAGCAGGAGAATCGAGAGTTCAAGCCCAGCCTGGGTAACATAGCAACTCAGTGACACACTGTCTCAAATAAAACAATAGAAAAAGACTGAGTATGTGTCCTCAGTGAGAAGGTTCCAATTTAAATATCCAGTTTGACCAAAAAAAAGTATCCCAGGGGATAAAGTTTGGAGTAAGCCATTCTTTTGTACAAGTTAAACTGTTCAGATTCAACTACTGTAAATGGAATACCTGTTCCCAGGTTATTTTAATCTACTTAGTATTGCTATTAGCAATTTTTATTGTAGTAAAATACACATTGAATTTACCATTCTAGCCATTTTTAAGTGTACAATTTAGTGGCATTAAGCACATTCTCAATGTTGTGTGACTGTCACAGTTACCTGCTCCAGAACATTGTCATCGACCTCATATAAACTCTGTACTGATTAATTACTTCCCATTCCTCCTTCTCCCCAGCCTATGGAAATCACCATGCCACTTCCTGTCTTTATGAAACTGCCTACTCTAGGCTTCTCCTTGTCTTATTCAGTTCAGGCTGCTATGACAAATCACCACAGATGGGTTGGCTTAAACAACAAACAGTTGGTTCTCACAGTTCTGGAGGCTGGGAGCCAATATCAGGGTGCTGGGGAGAACCCTCTTTAGGGATTCAGACGGCCAACTTCTAACAGTACACTCACATGGCAGAATGGGAGTAAGAACTCCCTGAGATACCTTTTTTAAAATTTTTTGGTACCAAGGATTGAACTCAGGACCTTGCACTTGCGAGGCAGGTGGTGGAAACACTGAGCTAAATCCCCAGGCCCCTGAGATACCTTTTAAAAGGGCACTAACTCATGCATGAAGGCTCCACGCTCATGATCTAAATGCCTTCCAAAGGGCCTCCTCCTAGTGCTTAGCAGAAGTGACAGTTCCAGCATGTGAATCTGAGGAAGTGAGGCACAAACATTCAATCCATAACACTTGTGTAAAAGTGATTGCACACTATTTGCCCTTTTATAGCTGGCTTAGTTCACTTAGCAAAATGCTATCACTTCATCCATATTGTAGCAGGTGGCAGGGTGTCATTCCTTTTGCAGGCAGAATATTTCACATGTACACGCCACAGTTCATTTTCCTATTCATCTGCTCAGGAACATTTGGGCTGTTTCTACTTTAGGCTATTATGAATAATGCTGCCATGAAGATGTTTTACAAAGGTCTGTCTGATTTCTTGCTTCCAATTCTTTTGAGTATATATTTAGAAATAAGTATATACTGGATCCTATTGTAATTTTTTTAAAAAATTAATTTTATTAGTACAATTTAAATATACATAATGATCACATTCATGAAAGGGAATTTGTACCTGTACATGGTATATCTTGATCCCTCCCCTTCCTACGACCCCTCCCCTCTTTATTTGCAAAAGCTTTGTTTCCATTTTTTCCTTCTTTTCTAATTTTTTTCTTTCCTTTCCTTTATTGCCCCTCCCCCTCCCCAGTTCTCCTTTCCTTTTGAACAATTTCTTCCTATTTCACATTATCTATTATACATTTTGGTCCTTATTTAGCCTTTCAGTTTCTTACACCAGAGAGACAATGTGATATTTATACATGTGGGGTTGATTTATTTCACTTAAGAATATGGTCTCAAGGCACATCCGTTTAGCTGTAAATGCTTCAAGTTTATCTTTCTTTAAGGATGACTAGTATTCCATTGTATAAAAAAAACCCCACATCTTTTTTATCCATTTATTGGTTGATGGGCATTTGGGCTGTTTCCAAGCTTTAGCTATTACAAACTGTGCCACTATAAACCTGGGTCCACATATATCACTGTGGTATGATTCTTTTAATTCTTTCAGGAAGATACCAAGAAGAGGAATAGCTAGGTCAAATGGGACCTCTAAACCTGGCTTTTTGAGGAATCTCCACACTGATTTTCACAGTGGTCGGAACCAGTCTGCACTCCCACCAACAATGGAGAAGGGTTCCTTTCTCCCCACACCCCTGCCAGCATTTGTTGTTGGTTGATTTCTTGATAGCAGCCATTCTTTCTGGGGTGAGGTGGAATCTCAGCGTTATTTTCATTTGCATCTCTCAAATGACCAGTGATGTTGAACATTTTTTCCTATATTTATTTGCCATTTGTACTTCTTCAACTGAGAAGTGTCTGTTCATATCAGATGCTCATTTTTGGACTGGGTCTTTATATTTGGGGCGTCCAATTTTTTTCAATTCTTTGTCTGTTCTAGATAGCAGTCCTTTGTCTGAGGGACAACTGGCTAAAATGTTTTCCCACTCTGTGGGTGTCTTTTCACTGTTGGTGGTTTCCTTTGTAGTGCAAAAGGTTTTTAAGAGGCTGAGGTCCCAGTTGTTGATTCTTTGTAGTATTTATTTCTCAGGCAATTTGGGTTTTGTTCATGAAGTCTTTGCCTACTCCTGTGTCCTCAAGGGATCTACCTAGTCTTTCTTCCAGCAGATTTAGTGTATCTGTTTTAATGTTTAGATCTTTGACTCACTCTGATTTTAGGTTAGCGCATGGTGAGAGACATGGGTCTAGTTTTAGTTTTTGGCATGTGGAAAGCCAGTTTTTCCAGCACCATTTATTAAAAAGGCTATCATTCCTCCAGTGAACATGTTTGGCCCCTTTGTCAAAGATAAAGTGGCTGAGTGGATTTGCATTTGTTTCCGTTTCTTCTAGTCTGTTCCATTAATATTGTAATTCTATATTTAATTCTTTGAGGAAATTTCAACCTATTTTCCATGGTGGGCCACACCATTTTGTGTTCCCATCAGAAATGCACAAAATTTTCAATTCATCCACATCCTCACCAACACACACACATGCACACGTATGCCTGTGGGTTTACGAAGTGTCTTTTTAAAACACTCCTGTAGATCACCTTTCTAAAATGAAAATATGTTGTGAAGTAGACGAACCCTTTTGTTCTTCTTTCTAAACTCAGATGAACCTAATTTGCTTACATTGGGATCAGCTAGCTTAGCACCAGAAGTAGGTCTTCTATTTCTACAACCTTTTTCAAAATATGGCAGTATCATATTCCTATCCGAATTTAGAATTCCCACATGTCATCAAAAATTTTAATACTATTACCAAAGATCACTGAGACACCCCCTAAAAGCAAGGATGCACATTGGCCTCATGAGAGGCTTTTGGGGTCTCTGAGGTCCCTCTCTAACATGGACTCCTCTGTGTCCTGGGACTCTTACTGGACTCTCCTAGCCCTATAGAAAGTAAAAAAAAAAACCAACAGGCTCCTTTCTGGGCAGGCAGAGGAGAGTTTAGAGAGGAAGGAGGCTGGGGTTATGAGGGTTCTGTGTGTTCTCAAGGAGGGCATCTGTGAAACACATTGGTTTCTGACCACCCGCAGAGAGAGAATGGTTACACTGATGGAGAAAATCCTTGTAGTTAAAACATCAGATAATGAAATAGATGTATACTTTGTATTTGCACATTTTGGAAAATACATAAACATAATGAAAGTTATGTTGAAATCTGCTAGCAGAATAAAACTCGATAATGAAGATGAATGCCATGGGAACTTCTGTCTTGGTCTGTGTGGTGGTGGAAGAGAAGTTTCCTCTACTCCCAAGTTTCACTGGTGTTAGAGTGAGAAGATAAATTTCTCCCTCCCCAACTGGCTGTGCAAGTGCTCTGGTGGATTGGAAGTCTTGGGCTTGAGAATATTGTGCTGTCAGACACAGAGCAAAGTCAGAAAGCTTCACACATCCGGGATGGTATGGATCTTTGATCATGAGCTCCCCAGGGTAGGAGAAGACAGCTCCTTGTTCAAGTCTGGCAGGCTGGTGGAGGCTGTGCGGAGAGGCTGGTAGAGGATGCCTGGATGGGCACCAGGATGGGTTAGACTTGTTTGCTTTCTTGGAGAGCACTTCTCTTCTCCCCACCTCACTTTAAAAGCTAAGTTAAGGGCCAGGGATTTAGCTCAGTGGTTCCGCCGCCTGCCTCACAAGCACAAGGTCAATCCCTGGTATCAAACAAACAAACAAACAAACATAAAAAGCTAAGTTAGGTAGAATAAAGAAGTCTTCCCCTATTTAGGAAGATTTTTCTGTGCTACCAACTCTCCTGACTGTCTGGGTCTAAGAGCATTCCCTCTCCTTGAACTTTAAGGAGAAATGATTATTATATACCGTAATAGCTCTGTGCTCCTGGTCATTTTGCATAAAGGATGGTTTCAGATGGATTCTAGGATATGAGCCCTTCCTAGTCCTCACTTCTTGGTATTTCCTACGGTGCTCAAAGCTCAATTGTGACCTTGTTCAGCTTGATAATACCCCTGGGACCACACTTTTCAGATTGTGCCTCTGTAATATTTTGGAGCGTTAGTGACAAAGGTGGATCCAAAGGCTACTGCTGGGTCCCACTGGCTAACTAATTTTATCTGACTCCGTTCCTACCCATAGGCTCGAGAACGAAACAAGGCTTCATTGCTTTACCAGCCTATTTGGGAGGCTTTGCAAGTTTCCTTTATTAGTCCTTTCCATTCTGTGGGTCTTTGAGCCATAATCGGAACAAACGAGGCACGCTGCTGTGACACACTGCACGTCCGAGTCCCTCACAAGCGGAAGGAGACAGATGAGCACAGAATAAAGAGCATGCTCAGGCTTCTTCGATGCCTGGATAAGTCGGTGGCGTGGGGGTGGGCAGAGAAGAGAGAGGAAGGGGGAGAAGGGGAGGTACAATCTGCGTTTCCCCATATTCTCAATTAATTCAGCCTAAAAGTATCACTCTTATTCAGCAGTAGTTAAAATAGGCTGTGATGAGAGCATGACAATTTCTAGCTAAACTAGAGGATAATTAGAAATGCCCTGTAGCAAGCAAGTCAGTGCTTCAATTTATTTGCTGTTTATTACCAAGTCCCTGCCCCTCGGGTGTAATGACTGTAAAACCGCACCGGCAGCTTCCTCGGGTTTGATTTAGTGCCGTAAATGGTGCTCAGAGAGTAGATTAAGCTGGAATGTGATCAAACCTTATTTGCAATCCGATTATACAAACTGCTCCTTGCACTGACCAGATTGAAGTAATTTCCCTATAGAAACGTTACACTCGCTTTGGTGTAAAAATGATTAACATTTCCTGACTGTAGGTCAGCTTTTCACTCCCACTGTAATCCTTTATCAGGCAATATGCCCATCTTTCTCTTAGGTTTGTCCCCTCTGCGTCCTGCATGGGTGTTAACCAATGCATGGCATCCCAACTCAATTTAAAAAAAAAAAAAGTAACCTCTCAGGCTCTTAGCAATGAATGATGACAATAAATAAACACTCTTGAAGAAGAGGATTAATAGCATATTTTCTTCTGGTTTGATTGTTCAACATTATTGACTTGCTTAATGATCTAATGGAGAACACTGTGGACTGCCGAAGAAATTTCCCTATCTCCTTGGAAAGGTACTTATTTAGAAACAAGCATCTGCAACTTCATATGGGTTGATTTATGGGGAGTAGTATCAATCACTGTGCCACACTTCAAGAAGTATTTAAATACTAACAGCTACTACTAATCCTTCCTCTTTTAAATAATCACCCACATAGGGCGTCTGGGTCCCCAGCACCTCCCCCCAACCCTTTACCATATCAGGATTCTGGCTGTGAAAACATTTTTCATACAATTAGCCTCTGGTAATGAAATGCAACCAACTCCATGCTGAACATTGAAAGCAAACCCTTGACTCCTCGCATATTTTTGTGACAATCAAAGAAAATATTTGAGTCTGAAATTCATTATCATAGCCTGACTCCAATACCCGTAATAACATGTTTTGTTGTACAACATATTTAAGCTGATTTTCCTCAGACATTTTTGGGCTTAACCCTTTAAAAACCATGCACATCCTGTATATGTTCCCAGGCTGCAGCTAGATAATTGAGAAATGTAGAGCAGCAGAGACTCATTGTTTGGGTGAGTATCCCTAAGTGATTTAAAGACATGGAATGCATAAAACCAAAAGGGCCACATGTAGATGAATTCTTCGTATGGCATTTTTTTGGTGAAATGTAAGTGGAACATCAATTATATGCCGAATCTGCCCAGATGGGAGGAGGAGGCTACTTTTCTAATTTTCTCCATACCAGAAAAGAATTTGTATTTCTCAAGGTCAGGAAGCTTCAGAGTGACAAAAGCAATGGAATTTTTAGCTTTGTTGCTGATTTCCTTTGGAATTTACAGCCCATTAAAAAGGTGTAAGAAACGACCTCAGACATTTGGACCCAAACTTCAGAAGCAGGATTATAGATTTTTTCGTTCCAGGAATCAGGGAACATTTTGGAGGCAAAAAGTATAATACCATGGGACTGAATTGACCATTACCAAAGAATGAGAAGATTTACAAAATGGCCAGTTTATAGGATCAATTAGATGTCAGTAAATTGATAGTAAGATAGTCTTCCTTGTTTTACCATCTTTTATGGCAATGATCTATTTTAATAGAAATGAAGTCTACTAAAAGCCATAAAATCTATTCTTTGTTTTTTTTTTTTTTTTTTGGTTGTTGTTACAAAGCCAACACTCATTTATAAAGCCTGAGAAAATGACATTGAAATTAAAGTTATCGAACATTTTAAGACTCCACTAGGGAAATAAGTTCTGTCTGCAAATTTTAGAAACATAACAAAAGAGAAACAACCTTAACATCAAACAAATTTCAAAGCTATCACCTTGGGCCATTTGCTTTGGGGTTTCGAGAGCACTCAGGGGAGACAACAGGACACACCTGAGCAGCTACAGACACACACCCCCTGCCACAGTCACACCTGCACATCCACGCCTCAGCCCCCAAAGGTAAACAAAGACACTGGCTGTGTTCTCAAACAGTCACTACTGGAAACCAGGACTGTAATCCCAGGTCACCATGTAAACCCGATCCTATGGCCAGAAACAGTGCAGCTGCAGAGTTGGAAGGCTCTAGGCAACCTAAGTGCCCAGCCACAAAACACCTACTCTTTCGGGGAGTGACAGGGAGACCAGCCTGCCCTGGTGAGTCAGTACTGCTATCAGTGACTGATGCTCACTGGCCTGTCGTCCTGTCCTGAGCCATGTAGGGCCAGGGCTGCCGCAGGCTTTATGGACAGGGAGCCTGGGGGAAAGGTGAGCTCTTGTATGGAGCCCCAATACAAATACAGGAGACCGACAGCCAGCGAGGAGAGCTCACACCTGGACTTCAAGCCAGAGTCTCTCTCCTGTTCTTGCCTGGTCCCACCAGGAGCCTTCTCAATAGCATTTTTTTGAATGGCCGACTTCTTTTTTGTGACACTCTTCGTACCTGCAACTTTTGCTAATGTGACGATTTCAGACTAAAGAAGAAACGAATTTGTAAGAGAAGAAAATGAATGCACACCAAGAGAATACAGGGGTCAGAACTGTTAACAACTGATTTCAGAGGCGCTCTGGATATGTGGAATGTTTTTTGTATGTTTATTCTTAAATTATCCCACCTTCAGGGAAAACTGCGAGGTTGGGACAAGATGTGAGATTTATCTACAGTGTGACAGCTCTGAAACTGTCTTACGAGCAATGCTTTGTTGGTAGAAATAAAATATTTTCACATCGAATATAAAGGGTAGGGTCTGTTTCCACTTGTGCGCCAAGTCCCTGAGGTTTTCTTGTTTCATGTCAAGCATTTTTACAAAGTGTGCTGACTGGCTAATTTTGTAGTGCCATGTGTAAACTAAGTAGCATATGTATTATTCCTGACCTGTAAACCCTTATATTCACATATCATAAAAATCACAGATTTGGGGAGTTTACATATTAATAGCATTTAGTTTTCTGATTTTTCATGCTGTCATCTAAGTAAATGGATCAGAGGACACAATCCATTGAGACGACTTACATATTAGTCTTGAAAGGTGGCTCTTTATAATCAAACCTTAAAAAAAATTACTAAACTAAAAGACAAATTATACATCCTTTTTAATATTTTGAAAGTACACAAAGTTGTGAGCCTTGCTATGTATGTTACAAAATTAGAATTAGAACCTATTTTCAAAGATCTCCCTACTTGGTAATATCTATATTTTATTTTGCTCTTTATTTGTACGTTGGGTTTCTAAACTTGTGTGCCTGATTCATTTCACTTAACATTATGGTCTCAAGGTGCATCGGTTTTCCTAAAAATGCCTCAAGCTTATCCTTCTTGATGGCAGAGTTGTACTCCAAACAGGAAAGGGGGCAAGAGATGGGGGGGGAAAGGAGTAGGGATCTTAAAAAGAGATAATTGAGGAAGAAAAACTGCAAATGGGAAGGGGAGCAGAGTTGGTGCATCAGGAAGGAGTAGGAGGGGAAAGGGAGAGAACAAAGAATTGAGATGTGTCCTGCATATGTACAAACTCCCCACGGTAAATGTATTCATTCTGTACTGCAAACATGGACTCATAAAAAAATTAAAAGAAAGTGTGAGGCCGAGTTTGACTTTCAGTACCCCTCCCCCCCCCCAAAAATAATAAATAAATAAAATAAAAGATGAACCTATGGTCTTTGCTCTCCAGCCGTACTCTGATATAATTATAAAATGATATTTAAGTGCTTGCTTTCACTTTTTAAAATACAACCCCTGTCTGTCTGCCTTGGACTTGATGGTGCAACAGTAAAGACCAAGTACAAATTTTCACAAGTTTTGTCACAAACTCCAAGGACACAGAATTCACACCCAGCACAGCCCCAGCCCAGGTGACTGCAGAGAGTGCTGGTTTCTGTCTAGTTGCTGCTGGCACCAGAACAAATAGAAGTTTTTTTAAGTCCTTTTCGATTACATAAAAAGTTCAGCCTTTACTTTTAGTAGCTTGAGAATTCATGGTGCTGATTTGTTAGTGAAATAACAGGTAGCTTTGCTATGGAAACAGCGGGACTATTTCCCTTTCCTCTTTCTCCCTTCTTCCTTTTCTTTTTCCTGCTCTTCCCTTCTCTCTCCCTGTGTAAAGGAGGGTTCCATACTTGTGATGATGGCCATTCCCGTGGGCACTTAGGGCATTTTCTATTTTCTTGGAAACTGCAAGCTGGGTGCAGGGTCCCATGCCCAGGTACTGAAGAGGCTGAGGAAGAGAGCTATAAATTCAAGCCCAGCCTGATCCCATCCCAACATTAAAAATAAAAAGGGCTAGGGGTGCAGCTCAGGATGCATAGCTACCCTGGATTTAATCCCCAGATAATGCCCCAAACAAAAAAGAAACAGAGAAAACAGAGGCTGCGGTAGGTGGAATGTCGTATAACGTGTCATTACATGTAGATGACACAGAACCACTGGAATTAGGATCCCCTCTTTCAAAATGGAAGGGTTTTCAAGCATGGCTTCGCCAACCACGTCTCTCACCTTATCTCAGGTGTGGAATCATTTGCTTGAACTTTCACTTTTGCATACAGCTTTTTCTTTTCAGTTTCTCAAATGCTCTGGGCACCTTTAACTCACCAGGGTTCACGTGTGCACCTTATGGATGTCTGTGTGTGTTTAGCTCGAATTCTGGCATCTCTGTAACTGTCACATTTTCATCCTGGTGAAGACCCTTTGTGAATTCATTTACTAAGCGAGGTCTGAATGATTACCTCGCTAAATGGCACTCTGGGCTGCAAATCCTGTGTTCCTCTGTGGTGGTGATGCCTGCTGAAATGACGCAGCATCGGTTTGTGCTCCAGTTTTGGGAACTTTGCTCATTATTTTCCCAGTGGGGAAACTGAGGGAGTAAAAGCCATACCAGGAACCAAATCCAAACATCATCCTGTTTTGTTCTGTTTGTTTAACGTGCCCTCTTTAGTAACCAGGAAATGTCAAGATTTCCTAATGTTGTGACTGAGGGATGGGCTCATTTGGCAAGCTGGGACAAAATACAGCATTTGAAGTGAGGTGTGAGAGGCATTTGATGATGTGGCACACACAACATTCCACTTAAAATTTAGGGGCCAAGTCCATCATGAGCACGGTGCCAGCAGTTTGAGATTACGCCTTGCATGCAGCTTTATGAGGATATTTGTCAGGTGGGGTACAATAATGGCATACTGTAAGCCTCGTCTTTCAAATTAGACTGGTGTGATTTGATGCCAATGGGAGTGAGTGCTGGCCTGGTCCTGCGGCAGCCTCGCCTGCCCAATGAGTGGTGTTTCTGTCTCCTGCAGGGTCTTCTCTCCGGGGGGTGGTGACAAAGGGACCTTGCTGAGGCCAAGGTGCAGGTGGGGTAGTGCATTTCCTGTTGGAACAGCCTGGGCTCCAGCCAAGGCTGAGAGAGGTGCCATGGTCAGCCCTCCCAGAGCTCTGCAGCTGCACATGCAGGGGACAGTCCAGGGCTTGTGCTGCATGATAACAGGCAGGAAAGCTGGCCAGCTGCTGCCCAGCAACCAGAGCTGCAGAAGGCCTGACAGCAGCCGGCTGCACCAGCATTTCCGAAAAGTGCTGATATAACTCTTTCCTGCCAGCAGCCTCCCGGGGCCAGCAGCAGGCCCCTCTTCCTGGGATGGCCCCACCTGTGCCTCTGCTCACAGGCTAATGTCACATCCGACCTCAATCTCACAGAGCCATCCAAATGGAAAAGAGAAAAGTCACTACGTGCATTTGGCCCAACTGGGCTTGTTTTCAGGCACTAGAAAAAGTTGAAAAGGGTTCTTTAGGCTTATCTAAAAAAGCACTCTCACTGTTTTAAAAAAATTCTTCTCAAATTTATAGTTTTTATTTTATTTTATTTATTTATTTATTTTGGTACCAGGGATCGAACTCGGGACTTTGTGCTTGCGAGGCAGGTGCCAGAACCACTGAGCTAAATCCCCAGCCAGCATTCTCACTTTTAAACAGGGGGAACTGGACCTTAGTAACTGGCGGGGGCAGAAATCATAATGCTGATTTGTGGCAGAAGCAGGCCTGGTACCCACATCTCCTGGTTCTTGTGATTTGTTTATTGTTTGCTGGGTTTGCTGAAGTGTAGGACATTGATTCAACGCATATTTTTTCAAACACTGAGTCTCTAGAGAAGCTCATCTTTTATTGCTTTGTCTTTAGCATGTAGCACAAGGTTAATTACACTTGATTATTTATTCAGAAAACATTGTTGAACCTCACCTAAATGCTAGTCATGGTACCATGTGCTGAAGTCTTAAAATTCAACAGGGAAGATGCAGTACCGGCTCTCATAGTGCCAAAACTCTGCAATAACTCACCAATAAGTCTTATTTTATTTTTTTTTGTTGTTGTTGCTTTTGAGACAGGATTTTACTATACTGTCCAGGCTGGCCTCAAACTTCTAGGTTCCATCAGTCCTCCTGCCTCAGCCTCCCAGTAGCTGGGACCACAGGCCTGTATCACTGTACCTGGCTAATAAGTCATTTGTCAGTGAATTAATTCATATAGATTACTTTTTTTGTCTGCCTACAGTATAAGCAAGCTACCATACATTGGTATTGGCTGACATATTTGGACAATAAAAAATAAAACAAAAATTCAACCTAGCATTCTGAGAAACTGAGACAAGAAGATCACAAGTTCAAGTCTAGCCTGGGGAACTTAGGAAATTAGTGCAACTCTGTCTTAGCCACATTCCCATTGCTCAGAAAAAATCCATGACACCCAGAATCCTAAGGAGGAAGGGTTTATTTTGGCTCATGGTTTCAGTCCTTGATCAGCTGGCTTCAAGACAGAAATGACATGGTGGAAGGCTGTAGCAGAGGAAAAGGGCATGGCAGCCAGAAAGCAGCATTAGAAGACAGGAGATAGGGACAAGAAAATCCCTTCAAGGTCACACCCCTGTGACCCACCTCCAACTAGACCCCACCTCCTAATGGCACATTCAACTACTGAACTCATGAAGGGTGAATCCACTGAACAGTACAGCATCCCCATGATCCAATCACTTTCCACACACATGAGAATTTGGGGGGACACTTCAAATCTAAACCATAACATTCTGCCTCTGGGCCCTCAAAAATCTCATGCTCATCTCATTGTGCAAAATATAGTCCATCTCAAAGAGTTGTCAAAACTTAACAGCTCCAGCATTGCTGAAAAGTCCAAGTCCAAAATCTCCACTGACACTCAAGGCAAACTTTTGTTTTTTGTACTGGGGATGAAACTCAGGTCCTTGCACTAGTGAGGCAGGTGGTGGAACCACTGAGCTAAATCCCAGCCCCTCAAGGCAAACTCTTAGCTATGAGGTCCTTAAAAATCAAAAAGAAAAGCAAACATTTCCAACATACAACAGCACAAGATAAAAATTGTCATTCTAAAGGGGAGATATAGGGAGATAGAAAGGAATTGGGCCAAATCAAGACTGAACACCAAGGAAAACATTAAATCCTGTAGCTCCATGTCCAGCACCTAGGGCAGGTTATGGTGAGGTGTGAGCTCCAGAGGGTTGGGGTAGCCTTGCTCCTACAGCACTACCAGTTGTAGCTGTCATGGCCTTTGTCCTGGAGTGGCTCCACTCACTGCTTATGACTTTCCTCAGCAGATATTCTACATTCCTGGCATTTCCAGTTTCCTCGTGTCCTGACTGCATTTTCAGCTTCACTCTCACAGCTTCATGACTGCACTCTCAGGGGCATCTTGCATGGTCTTTCAGGCCTTCTTCTGAAATCTTGGTGGATGCCTCCATGATCCTGTAACTCTTGCATTCTGCATAGGACTATGTGGTTGATACCAAGATCTGCTGCTGCTTAAGCAGTAGCCAGGCCCTCTTGAATCATGGCTGCAGAGGCCTCTGAGTGCTTGGATGGCTAAACATTGTGAAACAAATCATGCAAAAACAATTTGTTAGTTGGCCCTTCTCCCAAAGGACACCTTGGGGATCTTTTCATAAAGGAAAAGACAGTTTTGCACTTCTGAGTCTGTGAAGAGTGAGGTCTTTCTTGCTGCTTCCTGAGATACCTTTAAGCCATTCCTACAAAGTACTTGGATTCTTTTTAATACTAATCTCTTCAGCAACAATGCCCTCCTTTGCCCAACTTTGTAGGTGGTTCTTTTCTGATAAAACAGCAAACTTTTTGCTCCTGATTTTCACTGTAGATCTGGCAAAAAGGAGCTAGCATTACACATGCCACAATTTGAGCATTGGGCTGCTTTGATATTTTCTTTCTCAGACTAATTAGTCTGTCATGCTTAATCTCAGTCTCCTGCAAAGTCTCAGGATATGGGCAAAATGTAGGCCAATTTTCTGTAGATCATAACACAGATGGCCAGTCAACTGCTAATGGAATCCTTGCTCCTAGCTGAAATCTTCTGAGCCTGGCCTTTACTGTCTACATGCCTATGAACAGTCTAGGTTTCTGAGCTCTGAACAGAATCTCCCATCAAGCTCAGTGTATAGTACTTTAGTGCTTCTCCAGTCCACATTTCTAAACCTTTTGAAACTCTTCAAAAAACAAACAAACAGAGAGAAGCTCAGCTGGTCCCAGCAACCGGAAGGAAGCTCCCCACCTCCATCCCAGGCTCCTAGGGCAGAGAAGCTGAGCCAGTCCCAGAACCCAGAAGGAAGCTCCCTGCCTCCATCCCAGGCTCCTAGGGCAGAGAA
>NW_004624879.1:1614794-1625646 GCF_000247695.1 Heterocephalus glaber | reverse complement strand
ATGGTGGGATTCCATCATGTTCCTCAGCTCCTCTCTAGATTTATTAATCATGTCTTGCACTAGGGGCACAATTTCTCCTGTTATCTGAGAAATTATTTGTGATTTCATTTTTTCCAGATCCCCTTTTGTTGCCAGGTCAGTGGGTCCAGGTGGTTGAGTATCAGAGTCTTCCATCTCATTTCCCTTTGGGGTTGCTGTAGGTGATCTGAAAGTCTGGTTTTGAGACTTATTTACGTGTTTTCTCATTTCGACTGGGGTGTGGGGCTGTTAGCGCCTGCACGGATTACCTCCTCTGAGCTGGATGAGGTGGGACAGGGGCCGGGAGCAGTGGTAGGGATGGTGACCCAAAAGCCCTTTCCTGTGGGCTGGGAGCAGCGGGAGGGATGGTGGCCGGGAAGCTCCTTCCTCTGGACCAGGAGCAGTGGGACTCAGTACCTTGTTCTGGTGGTCTGGTGTCCTCTGCATCTTTGTAGTGTGGAATCAGGTGGCTGCCTGTCTGCAGCGGGGTGATTCGGCGTGTTCTGCGCGACTCAGGACCTAGGTAGGGCATGGGCAGACCTGCCTGTCTGCAGCGGGGTGATTTGACGTGTGTTCCGCGCCACTGGGGACCTCGGTAGGGTGTCTCAAACTTTTTAAAACTACAGTATTTTTGCTTTTCCTTTGGAGCAGAGGGAACTGGCCATGAATGAACTGCCAATATAAACTGACTCAGAAAGAAAAAAAGGATCAAAAGAGATATTTTGTGTGCAGGAAATTTGTAAAATATTAAGAGCTATTCAAATGCAAGATCCTTGTGCTATTATTGTGCTTCAGAGGGAATTTTCTCCTTGTTTCTCCAAACTTGAGTGGAGCTTTCACATAGTGCAAAATGGAGCAGGCGGCTCCGTAAATGGTTAACATTGCTGATCTGTGTGGGTGGACTGTTACTTAACCCTCCAATTCACTAAGGTACACCAAAGCTGTGCCAATTTAAAGGTGATTGCCAACCCAACAAAAACAGAGTGAAGAAATGTTGGAAAATAAACTAAAGTGTGTGAGTTGAAAAAAAATAAACATTAAGAAGTTTGTTCTACAAAGCTACTTTCCTGGTGCTCCAGGCACTTAGTAGACCTTGAGGGTCTTCCCAACTACAGTGAGTTGTGCATCCTTTCTCTGCTGCCTCACAGTGGGCTCAGCTGTGACAGTAGCCGTGTGAATGTGTAAGGTGGAAAGAGCAGGCTGCTGCTGATTCAGGGTGCCACCTCCTCCTCCGGACAGCACCATGAGAAAACTCTCTGAAGCCCACACACTCATTGGAAGAAGTTACCCTAGTGGACTGAGTGATCTTCCCAGGCTTCAGAACACTTCCCAAAGATAACTGCAAATTCTTCAATGCAGGAAGCATTGCTGCATTCAGAATATTAATCATGCCCATAATGCATATGTGCACATGCGTGTGCATGTGTGTGTTTTTCGGGAAGATATGACTGACAAAGTTTTGATTTTTAAAATCCTGCTTGTGATAAGATCCTATTTGCCAAGGCTTTGCTGGGATTGCCACTTCTTTTGAAGCTGGGAAGAGAACTTTCTGGGTCCCATCCATATACAAACATAATGTTCTAGTCCTCCGTGTCGTGGTCTAGGTCTGGGCCAGGTGTTTGGAAAGAGGAGTCTCAGATGTGAGTGACTATTTCCTTCAGATAAACAGTATAGACAAAGCACAGGCCCCACTTTCTGGGACTTGCTTCTGCTCCAAACCATCCTCCACTTATCACCAAGAGTCAGGGATTTGGGAGGCTGTGAGCACAGGACCCAGGTAGATGACAAATCGACTGGCAGAGCCATGGAGTATGTGCTCAGGGAAGCAGCCATCCCTGCTCTCCATTCACAGGCAGAACCAGAGCACATGTCTCGCCATCAAGTAGGCTGTTATGGCCTCAAATGCCTTGTGCTCTTTTTCTAAAACTTAATTTATTGGCCAGCCTGTCCTGTGGAAATGATTCTAAAAAGTGGGTTTGCAAGCTCTTCCATTAGGAGTACATTATATGGGTAAGTTACTTAGGAAACTGCCACTCTTCCTTGGGCTTGTTCTGTATATTTCTAAGAAGAGCAGCAATCTATACTCTTTCTGTTCCAATTTCAAAGGCAAATGGTTTTATGCAGGGAGCATACTGCAGACAAGTAAATTGCACACAACAATTTGGGGAAGCATTTTCTTGTATTTCTGCTAGTTCTCTGAGTTCTCAGATAAATTACAGAGCTCTGAAATTATGGGGAAACAGAAAAATAACAGAGATCAAGTTTTCCCTGTAACGCGAATTTTTAAATAGCCACTCCAGTGTAAGTAAATTAGGCAAAAACTTCTGGTGATGTATTTAAAAGACTCAGTGAAATCTCATCTAAGAGATTCTGAAAGTCATTGTACAGGCAAAAAGAATATTTTCAGTAAATAATTAAATCTGTCTTATTGTCTTCTCCCTGAAATTACAGCTCTGGGATAAATTTGAGTCTATCCTTCCATTTTATCCTTGTTGCTTTATCGATTCTGACTGAAATATCCCTTATGAGACTATCAAATATTTCCTTAAACAACATCAAAATGGCTTCTTCAATGGTTTGATCTAACCCATAAACAAAGTCAAATTAAAATGATGTACCATTATTTGAGGTATCAAATAAGAAGACTTTTAAAATACCAATACTCAAAAAAATACCAATACTCAATGTTGGTGAAGATGTGTAATGAAAAAACTCATTAGATATTTGTATGACTATAAATTATCCCAACTATTAAATATAGAGAAATCTAGGAATAGTACATATTTTCAATCCTTTAATAAACCAAATGCTCATGCCATCATTTAAGAATCTGGCTTAAGGAAATAATCAAGGATAACAAAGATTAATGTTCAAGAGTATTTACTGGAGCAGTATTTTTAACAGTGAAGAAATAAAAAAATATAAGCCTCTTTCGAGGTCTCCTAATCTTCAGAGAAGCAGAACTTCTTGAGTATAGAACGGGAGTTTCTTTAAGCCAGGATGATCAGGATGTTTGTTAAAATGACAGGTTTCCAGGTAAGTCCCGTGCAGAATCTGATTGAGGATCACTTCCTCTGACGCTGTGAAGGTTTCAGGATATCGTGCATTAAGGGTCACTAAGATGATGAAGGGCAGTGTTTGCAAGGGTAGAAAAGAAGCACAGAAAACACTTCAGGAGACAAGAGCAGCTCTAGCTACCAAAAGTCCTGGGAGCCTGTCATCTTGTGACTCAGCTTCTCTTTATGTCTGTGTTGACCGCCTTTTCTGAGCCTTTGGTGTTTCCTCTACCAAATGAATGCTGCTTATCTTTTTGTGTTTTGTAACTCAAATGGCAGAATCCCATGTGACATGGTACAAAAGATATGGAGGGCATGAGGCCCTTTGGGCTCAGGTGAACAAGGTTTGTCCCTGCCAAGGAGCCACTTACTCCTCTCCTCTCAAATCTGACTGCTGATCACTGCATCAGAGCTGCCTGGGTCAGGGTTTTAGCAGCCTGCATGTTTGCCAATAAAGAGATCTGAGAACCATTGTTTACCTTTTTGATTGAAGTTTTTCCATAAATTAGTGTCATATTCTGAGCATTCAGGTTCCAGAGCTACTACAAAAGGGACATAAATCATACGTCTAAGTTAGCCTACTTCACAAAATAGAAATATCCATGAAATCTTTAGATTGAAGAAACAGAAGTTTACTAAAATCTCAGAGTCACACCCTCTCTGTGTCATTAACCACCACAAATATCCAACATTCTGGCATCTACCAACACACATTGATTTTGCACATTTTTTAACTGAGGTAAGTGGAACCACATGATATTGTACTCTCTGTTGTTGTTGTTTGTCTGATTTCTCCCAGCACTGCATTTGTCAGATGCATTCATACTGTGGTTGTATTGTGGTTTATATTCATTTGTTAATTAATTGCCCATTTTATCAATAAATGTTTATTTTCATCTTTAGGTTATTTTCAACTTTACGTTGTGAACATTCTAGACAATTTTTGTATACATTTCTGCTGGGTATATTTCTAGGAGTGGGGTTACTGAATCATAGACCATATGCAAAGCCAGCTATAGTAGATAGGTTCTAATAATTTTCCAAAGTGGTAAACCAATTTACATTTCCCCCCAAAGTGCACAAGAGTTCCAGTTGCTTCATCTCCCTCATCCATATTCTGAAGTTTCAGTTCAAAACCAACTTGGATGTGTATATACACTATTACATTGTGGCTTAATGAATAATGAATAATGGGGTGAACACCATACGTATTTGTTTGCATTTGGTATCACCGCACCTGGCTCAGCTCCTGCATTTATTTGACCCTGGCAAGTTACTTAAAGTCTCTGAGCTTCCACTACTTCATCTGGAATGAGGTCCTGCTGTCTCCCTGGAGGACTCTTGCCACAGGTGGGACAGGATTCACAACCATTCAGTGTTTTGTTTTGTTTGAAGTTGAAACTAGGGGTTGAACTCAGGGCCTCACATGGGCTAGGCTAGTGCTCTACCACTAAACTACATCCCCAGGTGCCCTAGTGAGTGCCTTCTTAAAGTTGTTTCCTGATGGACTGAGTTGAGGTAGGAAATTACACAGGTGTGTAAGCCATAAAAACATAATGTCCTCTTCAAGAGCTCTAATTGGGTGGCAAAGACAATCATGCAAGAAGGTAATGATGATTCAATGTACTCTTGGGAAAGAAACCAGTTCTAAGTGGCTTCTCAATGTCACCCTGATTCCAGTCATTATCATTACAATGCATAAGATTGAGAGAAGAAACATAATAATCATCATGACCTGTTAATAACAGAATTTGGATTTGGGTGTTTGAGCAGAACTGACAGACTAGTGAGTCCTTAGACAATGGTCCATGGCAGGGATCCAATCTGAAGATAGATATGAGCCACATTTTAAAAAATATAAATCCAAAAGGCACAGCCCCCTTGTTACTGTGTCTTAGCCACTGAAGGATGAGAGGAAGAGCATGTGTGTGATATTAATTCTCTCATTCCTTCAATGAGTTTGTGTCCAGACCCTTCCATGTGCCTGACTCTGAGTTAGATAATGGGCATTCATCCACCACCAATATTCGAGTCACGTCCTTGGCTTCATGGTGTTTCTGTTAATAAATAGACTGACAGTGAGAGGGCTATGAAAATTGCCCAAAATAAACCATGCCTGGCTTAAAGATTTTCTGGTAGGTACTGTGTAGTGGAAAGGATCCTGGGTGAATATTGATTGAACATCTCTTACCCATGAATGGATGTGCTTGGATAATAGCACCCACTGAATAGATTGGTTAGGTCCCCTGGATGAATAGCTCTTCCCCACAGGTTGTGGAATTTGATGGAAACTGCCACAGACCTCCAGTCCAAAAGGATATTTCACACACTGCCCCTATACCATATTAGAGCAAGGTTTCCAAAGCTCAAGCCCTGGGAGCCATTGAATAAATCACCCGGATTGCTTTCCCTTTTCTCAGCACTCCCGACTTCTCTCTTGTGCCCTCTTTCCTCCTGACCCAAATCACTTTTGCTTTAAATTGCTTAGAAAAATTACCTAACTTTCCCTCTTTCTCTGACTACAGAAATGTGGTCCTTCAGACTCACCCAGTTTCCAGAACAATTTCTTCTGTCTGTCCACTTTGTAAGTGGCTGATTGATTGGGTTAGACTCTTCTAGCATCCATCAGTGTTCCCAGCAACTAAACTCTGGGCTGAAAACTGAGGTCATAATGAACATGTAAGTAAATAATTCTTCTTAAACATGGAAAAGAAGTATATGTGTGTGAAAGTTAGTTCTGATAAATTATTAGGCATCAGTTATGGTGAATCACCAAAAATTTTATTGCAGTTCTACCCACGCAGGCACAGACACACACACACACACACACACACACACACACACACACACACACAGAGAGAGAGAGAGAGAGAGAGAGAGAGAGAGAAACATTAAAACAGAGAGCAAAGTATTGTTTCTCAAACTGTCACTTGATAAATTATTTTGATCTTTTATAATACCAACCAGTCTTCAACAGCAAGTTTATGATATATACTTTTTTTATCTTTATAAGTCAAAGTTGAGAGCTTCAGGTACATGCATTTTAGAGAAAAAAAATCTGTTTCTAACCTTTAAGCAAATCCACCCTCGGTTCTCACCTCATGATTGCTAAGGCTCTTTGTAATCATAAAATTCTATTATTTTATTTATTTATTTATTTTATTGAACTCAGGGCTTCATACCTGCTAGGCTCCACCACCAAGCTACATTCTCAGCCCCCAAATTCTATCATTTTTAATACAGAGCAATCTGCTAATATCTAAGTTGCATTAAATAGAATAAAATTTAACAATTATTCAAAGCCATAATAAAAATAGAAAAAACTATATTAGATTAATTTTTTAAGTTCCAGAAAATGTACTTGTGATTCATATCGGTTTCTTATTGTTCTATTTTGATAGATAAAATTGCAGATGGAGTTTCAGTAGAACCAGGTTATGTTTGTGCTTGGAATAATTATTTTCAGCTATTAATTTGCCAAGATGCAACACAAACTATTTACAATGGGTAAAGAATTTTAACAAGAAACAACTCTAGGCAATGAGATTGTGCACATAAAAACTAAGATCAGTTGTTTTCCCATTACATTATATTTCACTGGTTTCAGGTCAAATGCCCAATGTTATTATGAGTCACCAAAGCAAATATTGTTTATTAGTATATATATCTATATATATATAGATATATATAATAACACTTTTAATTATCTTCATTCTAATGACTTTCAAGTTGGTTGGTTTTCCTCTCGGTACAACCTGTGTGTGTGCCTGCTTGTGTCTGAGTTCGTAATTGCCTCTCCTGGGTTAGAGGGGAGTGAAAACATTGTCTAAAGCACAGAGATTCATCATATATTTCAAACCACTCGGTACGTGTAAATATATTTATAATATCATGTTTTAAGCAGTAAATTTTCTTCAGAGAACTCTGAGGGTCAACAGATTTTGATAAAATCAGTGTGGTTATATTCAAAGCTTTCCAGAAGAAGAAAATGACTAAATGTTCTCTATAGCTTATCACCAGAAAATAAGAAAATTGGAGTTAGGATTTAGATTTTTAAATGATTAAAGGAATTTCTTGAAAGTATCAGAAATTAGCTTATTTTGATGTAGAGGAGGATGCAAGGTCCTACAGGGACAAGACATTGGACAATAACTGTTGTGTATCTGAGGTGGGAGGAATTTGGGGCACAGAGGGGGAAGGGAGGGTGTACATGCATGAAAGAAAGTTCCAGAGAATGTGCATCTGAGGCCAATAGGTACCTTTTGCCCCTTGATAAGCAAACTGTGTCTCAGTGGCTTTCCATTCCAGAGGACTACAGGGCTGCAGCACGGAGCCCCCGGAAAGCCAGGCCCATGCTGGAGGCACCTCCCAGGAAGACGGGAGTGGACACCAGGTTAGTTGGGATCCAGGTCTCCAAGTAGCTGCCATACCATGCCTCCTCTATGGGGCTCGGCATGGAGAGCAGCAGAGGCTACTGGAAGACCTGACACAGCGGCAGGAACTGGGAGAGTTCATTCAGCCTGTGCTCTCCTTGCAAGTCCCAAGATACACCTAGAGTCATCTTAAAATTACATCTGAAAGAGGAAACCGGGTCCTTCTCTGTTTCTGCCTCAGCTAGTCACACCTGGCCCTGTTTTCCGAGGCTGCCTGCCTGCACTGTTTGCCAGAGCTCTTGTTCATAGCTGCATTAATGATGCTCTTGGTACAGAGATTCTTCCCTATTTGTGGGAAAGGGTGGGTCTCGCAGTTGTAATCAACAGCTTAGGAAATATTCTGTGTGTGTCTGTGTGTCTGTGTATACACATACACATATAAAGTGAAGTTACTGAGAATGCCAACATCAATTTCCCTCAACTAGATTAATACTAAAGATGAAGATGGTAACATTAATATGTATTTATTACTTCCTATAAGCCAAGCTAGGAAGGGTGGTAGATGTTACCTCGTTTGTCTCAACCCTGCGAGGTAGGGTCCTGTTATTATTCCCACTTCAGCAATGAGACCAAGGCTAGTAGAGGTTGGAGACTTTCCCAACATCACACCCTAGGAGGTGTTGCAGCCAGTGTCTGGCTGAGGCTCCGTGATGGTCAGGAGGGGGACTCCCATCCACTCGCCCTGAGAATTTAGAATAAACACCGAGGAGGGGAAGTGACACTCTGGGAAGAGCCTCACTCATCTCCAGGACTTCCTGTGATGCCCAGGTAAACATGTGTGTAGGTGTTAGGCACTCATGTCTTGGTTTTTTATTTTTGGTTTTTTTGCCATGCTGGGAATTGAATCCAAGTCCTTTATGGTGAACTATATTCCCAACCCCTTTACTTTATTTATTTTAATTTTGAGACAGGGTCTTGCTAAGTTGTCCAGGCTGGCCTTAAATTTGAGATCCTCCTGCCTCAGTCTCCCAGAGTTCTGGGAGTATAGGCATGCACTGCCACACTTGCTTTTGTCTTGTTTCCAAAGGGATCCTAGAAAATTTGAGATTCCAAAAATACTAGAAAATAAGAGAAAATGTATTTAGATGAGAAATAGAAAAAAAAAAGGGAGCTAGAAATGAGGCTATTATAAAAGTGCTTATTTTAAAGTTCTAGGACCGGGGATTTAGCCCAGAGGTTCCACCGCCTGCCTCGCAAGTACAAGGTCCCAAGTTTGATCCCCAGTACCAAAAAAAAAAAAAAGTTCTGTGTACTCACTAATGTATGGCCTAAATTTAGCTCAAATCTTTAAGTTCCAATATGAAATGGAAACCCTGACTAGTCACATGATTCACAGTGTTCATAGTAAAAACCAATCATTTCTAGCCTATGTTCTGCCGAAGCAAGCAATTCCCACCAGGAAAATGGTTTCCTGTTCAGAGTAATGAATACTGTCCTCATCAATGACGTCGCAACAGACACAGCAACGAGTCCCATCAGGATCTTCCCTTTACTCAGAGACTAATTAAAAGCACATTTTCTATTGTTCAGAATCAGGCCAAGATAGTGCCTGCTGGCAACACCACAGTTCTTCTTAGAAAACATGAAAATACAAAATAAATCTGCTCTAATACCCAAAAAAGGCACAACTAGGCCTCATTTCTGTTCTCTACAGCCTGATCCTGTACCATGTACCCAATCAGCTGGGCCGCTCAGGCCACAAGCCGTCAGGGCCTTCGCCCTCAGCAGTGGTCTCACATGGGGTGGGCTGCTGTGTTTCCTGATTCTGTCTTCCTGTCACTCTGCCATAACCAGGAGAGCTGGGAGTCAAACAGCTTAATGGCAAAATACACCGCTGTTGGTGTCCCTACAGAGAAGCCTGCAGGACCTCAGCTTAGCTCGCATTGCTATCTGCAAACTGATAGCAGAGGCTCTCCTGCTGTGGGTTCTGCAAGGATATGGTTCATATTTGGTCTTGTTGTCTTCTTTTCCCAAAGTCATGCTCACACAAGGTTTCAAGTGATGTGAAGTGGGCTTAGAATTAGACAACAGGGGTTCCAATCCTGCGCTGCCACTTCCATTGTCCCTCTTTGGGATATGGTGGCCTTAACTCCTTACTCCCAGAGGGGCCATGCACATTAAATGATGTAATGCAGCTTGAAACACCCACCAGTGCCCCGGGCACAGAGTAGGTGCTCAATCCATATATTTTAACAACAGTTTGGAGAGTTAGAATTTCTCCTCCTCTCAGCTCTCCACAGTTGCGAGCACCCAACACACTGTGTACAAGACTGATGTCACTGAAGTATTTGCCTGAAATTTCAAGCTGGTGAGAGCTCTAAGGACAAAAGACAAAAGAGAACAAAAGTCATTTGCCACAAAATGGTCTCACAGAACAACAAAAAAAGAAAATCTGAGTGCGCTTGTCATTTTTTGTGGTCTGATTTTCAAATTCTAACTCTATTGAATTGTGATGTCAAGAGAAAGAACAGTTTCACAAATTATAGCTCAAGTTGCTACTATTAAGTTATTAACTTTTATATTTTAAAATTATGGAATAAATATAGCCCTGAAACTAGCTAAACCACAGAACTGTACTTCAAAAGCATGGGAAAAACCACATGGAGAATCACTTTCATTAGTTTTATATACCCCCAAATTTTATAAACATTTTTAATAATATAACTTATGAGCTGAAACCAAACAACTAAATACACTATAAAAATAGCACCCCCCTGGAAAGCTATACAACATTGAGAATGTATAAGGAAAAGTTTCATTATCAAACATAAGTGCAATTGACTAACTCCTAAACTGATGTTTTTCACTTACCTTCAAATTATAAATAAGGGGAAATTTTTTTTTTTTACAGTAACTGGCTCCATTTTTAACTTGTAAAAATTTCATTCTTTAATAAATGCAAACTAGGTTAAATTGAAGTTTTAAATTTTTATTAGAATTTTTGCTAACTAAAAGTAATGAAGCTACCAATTCCTTTCATGAAAACAAAAATTTTAAATATTTTTGTGAGTATAAAGGTTACATATATTCTTTTCTTTTCTCAAATAGTTAAGACTATGAAGGAATGAGAACAATATGTAGGTTAAAAGCAAGACGTAATGTCTATACATACTTTTATTTCCCATTAAGTTTATTGGTACATTTTAGGTATAAAACACAGTTACATTAATCATTGGGATCTTGTACCTTTACATGATGTATCTTGGTTCTTATTTTTTTCTCCTTCCCCTGCCCTCCCTTCACCCCATCCACCCTTCCCTATTTGCAAAGACTTTGTTTCCATTTTTTTCCTTTTCTCATATTTTTTCTTTTCCCTTCTTTCCTTTCCCAAACCCCTCCCACTTC
>NW_004624879.1:1596748-1612394 GCF_000247695.1 Heterocephalus glaber | reverse complement strand
TCTGTGTCCTCTCTAGATTTATTAATCATGTCTTGCACTACGGGCACAATCTCTGCTGTTATCCAAGAAATTATTTCTGATTTCATTTTTTCCAGACCCTCTTTTGTTGCCAGTTGAGGGAGTCCAGGTGGTTGAGTATCAGATTGTTCCATTTCGTTTCCCTTTGTGGTTGCTTTAGGTGATTTGGAAGTCTGGTTTTGAGACTTGTTTACATGTCTTCTCATTTTGACGGGGAAGGGGGGTGTTGCTGGCACCTGTGTGGCTCACCTCCTGTGCACTAGGAAGGCAGTACAGTGGCCCAGAAGTCTCCTCCTGGGCACTGGGAGCAGCTCACCTCCTGTGGGCTGCGGGAGGGGGTGGATTACATATATTCTTTATAGAAAATTCAGAAAATGTAGAAAAATAGAATTTTCCAAGAATAGTTCATAAACTCTGAAGCTAAGAGGTACTCAGAAAATTTGTATATTTCTTTTAAAAAATAATTATCTGTTAAATTTTTGTTGTTGTTGTTATTTCCATTTATGTTCCTGGCTTAGGCATGCAAGTGCTGGCTATCAATAGTACATTTGAATGTTTTATTTATTTTTCTTTTTAAGACTATATATTTCTCCTGATTAAATTTATTTTCCAGGCTTTAAATAACATTGCACTTTTGTGTTCTTTATCAAATTAACATTTCTCCATCAGTTGATCCTTTATTAGCTTATTTTTGTTCTTTCTCAGAATTTTTCAGGATTCTATCAAAGTATGACATATACAACTTTGGGTGCTATGTAAAACTAGTTATGGTGACAAAATATTTATTAATATTTAAAGAGCATTACCTGGAACTTTGCAGTATTTCCATGTCATTTAATCTTCCCAACAGTTCTTTGAGCGTAGGTATAACACTGTTACCTCAGTGTTGCAGGTGGAAGAACTGAAGCTCCAAGAAATCAAATAACTTACTCATACATTTTTAGATATATTCTGAATGCAGACCCAATAAGACTCCTGATGAGTTTGACTTAGGGTTTGAAAAAGAGAGGAGGTTAAGAATGACCCCTGATTTTTGACTTCAGCTACTAGAAGAATGGAGTTGGAGTTGCTGTTCTTTGAATGAATGACCAAGTGGTATCAAAATAGGAAGAAAGATGTTGAATTGAAGACTCACTTGAAACGTATTTAAATTAATAAAATCTAAACATCTTGAGTGTTTGGGAGACATGAATAAGACAGATTGAATGGTGCAACAAAAGTACTCATCATTCTAAACAAACCTTGCAAATTGTGGGAGGCTGTATGTGGGAAATATACTGCGTTTAGCCCATAGCATTTCCTTTCAATGGAAGTAAAGCAAGATCGGTATCTGTCATGAGAGCTAAGATAATATCATATTTGCTAACACTGAGTAATAACATTCATCTTGCTTTGGAGATACAAATGACTGACAGTTAAAATGATTCCACGTGAAGGGTATTTTACATGAAAAAATGTATTTTAATTTTAGCTAAAATAAAGGGCAAACAAATAACTAAAATGGTGACAGCCAACTCCGTGATTCCAAGATGGCTGACCTCTGTGCTCAAGTGGATAAGCTTCACTAATCCATTCTTGGAACCAACTGATTAATCAAGTGCCTTGTATTTGGTAGCCTGCTCTCTCACTTCCATTTTTGTATAATTATGTTTCTTTAATGTTTTATGTTTCAGGACTTCACCTTGTAAATAGTTCTGTAATAAATGCTGTGATTAATCTAATAGCACTTTGACTGCATTACATTTAAGGGTGTGTCTTCTCCAAGGATCTTCTGGAGCCATGCCAGCAAGCCTCAGTGTAGAGGTAAACTTGCCAGGTTCCCCCAGCAGATGCACTGGAGGATGGAAAGGGGAAGAAAGGGCATAACTTTGGAATACAACTCAAAATGTTTGTCACATATCTAGTACTTTTCTCCAAGATCCACCGCCACCAGCTCACAGGTCTCCTGGGAGCAAACCAAGGGGTCCTGGCAAGATGAGGCCTTTGTCACCATATTCTCATTGCCCTAAAGAAGAGGCCTACTGGAAGTTCTGAGGATCTTGCAAATGAAGCTCAGGACATTCTCTCCCCTTCCAGCTGTGGGAAAGGGATTTGCAATTTTGTCACAGCTCTCAGGGTGCCTGGAATAAATAGTTTCTATTTCCATTTCTGGCAGGAGAGCTCTGGGGGTGCTCCTGGTGGGAACAGGTGAGGGGCACTGAAGAGGATTTGAACTTATTTTAGTGCTGCTGCCTTTAAAACTCCAGTGCAAAGCTGGCAAGGTTGGCAGACAGCACACTCATGGAGTAGCTTTCCCTGGGGGGCATGTTCTAGAAAGAATTGTTGGAAGGAAGTTCTCATGACTGTCCCAGTTCAATGGATCTGCCAGCCATTTCTCAGGTTTATCTCTTCCACCAGTCATCATTATCACTGAATCTGCCCCTTGATAAAATCTGTTTGGTGGGTGATTCATTTTCACCCAAGGAGATATGCTGATTTAAATACTCAGCTTCCTGTAAATCACAGTACGTTCATTTTTATGGATTCCATGGTGCCTCTTTACAGTCTAAACTTTGAAATAAATTCACACATTTAAGAATGGACTGTCTAGTGTATAAAATCTATTTGGCATAAATGCCACTCATGGGGGAGGGGAGGCTGCCCCTGTGGCTTCATTTGATCCAAACTGGAAAATAAGTCTTTTAGGCTCAGTCTTTGCCTTTGGAAGCCTTAAACTTTCAAGATTCCACTTTGGTAATCTGTGGCTGTTATAGAAGGGGTGGTTTGGGTTTCTGCACAGACAATCGAAGAGAGACTTTGAAGACTAACGTCTATCTAATGACCCATTCATTCATATATGCATGCCTTCAACCAACAAATACGAGTTGAATCTTCACAGCTCCCACACCAGGGGAATAGGTAGATGTCTTCCCACCTTTACCCTTGCCCTAAGAGGACTAACAGTGTAGTGAGTTAAAGAGTCCCATGGCCTCATTAACTTTTGAAATCTACAAAATCATGATAATATTTATGTGCTAACAAACATTTTTAAGTGAAAAAGAAATATGTTGTTGCTTCCTGCTGCTTCCCAACTCTTCAATTCCAAACTCTCCCATCTTTTTCTGGCCCAAGGTAGATCTGGGTATCTGTGTAAGTTGTATGTCATTAAACAAAATCAGTCAAAGTCATAGCTTCTGTTACAAAGATGGTATTAATACAAAACATTACCATATGATTATTAAAACAAGAACCGTAGGTAAAAGCCAGCCCTCTGGCATTCAATTTTGTTCATACACATCACAGCTTTAACAACTTTAACAAATTGTTAAAAGGTAACAATGTTGAAAAATTAGTCATGTTGGGCTTTAAATATAATTCTTTAAAAATCTTATATTAAATGTCCTTGGGTGATAGCACCTGAAAAGCACATTGTACACCTCAAAAGAGTCTTTATAGGACATAATAATGCAATAAGTCACACTGGCAAAACTAATCAAAGTTACAAAGTGTGCCTACAGGAAGTTAGGCCCAGTATTCTTTGAGAATTCATTCTTCACAAAAATGGGTGTGGTTAGTGGTGAAGTTGAAGTTCAGAGTCACTGAGGCTAAGTTTTAGACAGATCATCTATAGCCTTCTTATTTGTACACTGATGCCCTTTACTATGCTGCAAACCTATTCTCCCTGTAAGCCCTTGGAATATGGGGAGTGTAATATTTAAAATTTTAATACAAATGTTATCTTTGTTATTATAAAATATAATTGAGAAAGGTAAAGAATGAAATAAGATCAAAATTTTACCATACTTTCTTATATTTGACCCCACAGTTTCACTGCAACTCACCAGAATTATCACCACCACTGGTTTGTATCCTTCTAGATCTTATTCCAAGCAAGAAATATACGACAATGAAAATTAAAATATCCAAGAAAATTAAACGCAAAGCAATGCATCTCAGTCCTTTTGTATTTCAGTTCCACTTACCAAAGGAAACCAGTTGGAGCCACTTCTCTTTCTCATTTCCACTAGTGGTTACCTCCACATCTTTAGACATTTTGCCCAAACCTCTCTCTCCTGACTTGGCAACTTGGAGCTGCAACAATGGACCAAGAACTTGGAGTTCACCTGAATCACTTCTCTCTCCACCACCTCCCAGCTCACATATCTGTTTTCAGTCCTAGAGGCTGACTCTAGCAATTAAAATAGTATGTGTCACCTTCAATTTTTGCAAATTTAGATTTCTGTACTTCAGACTGTGTGACTTGGATGTCCTACCATATCAGCTGCGTAAATCAGAGTCCCCTCCATGTCCCTACACTTTCTGCCTCTCCAACTACAACTTCCATGACTTTTGCTCTCTCTTCTCTAGTCATAATCAACTCTAAGCTTTTCTACATGATTATTTTTTAATTGAAAACCACAACCAACCTTATCATCTACCCTTGTGAATTTTTTAGTTTCAGGTGTCATACTTTGTGACTCTTTCTTATTCTTTTTCAGAGCAGGTAATTTTTTTGAAGGAATGCAATATTTTTTTCAAATGCTAGTGATGCTGAAGCTTCTCTCATGTTCACTGAGAAGGCTCTGAGCCTGGTTGTTCTCTTTTGCATCCTGTCCTGTCTTTGTGGTGCCATATTTATTGTTCACTGGTAGGTTTGATTGTGTCTGTGCAGAAGCTGGTCTCTGTCCCCAAGAATCCACTCCTTTTCTTTCTGGTTCATGGCCAGGCCTCATTTCCTAGATGCACTTGCAGTTGAGTGTTCCATCCAAGGTAATGAGCCACTTTCAATTCTTTCTGCAGGCTGAAGTGACCCTGGACATTGTGGGTTGATGATGGTAGAGCTGCCCTCCACCCTCATAATGATTGCATGAGAAGAGCCATCCCCTTGCTGGCTGCTGGGTAGGAAAATAAGTTTTTACATTTCTTAATCTACTGAATAATTGTTAGGTGTCCTGTTCCAGCATCTTGGCCTACCTTCCTCATACAGTGTCCTAACCAAGAGGCTGTGTGCATGGTTTCTAGATGGGAGTATTCCTACTTGAGTCTAACAGGAAGCTGACAGCAGGAAATGTGTGTGCTTATAGGGCATTTGACATTAAGGCCCTGTGTGTGTGGGTGAGTGGGGGGTGATTTGGAAAACAGCTCGCCTTTTTACTTCCAATTAGAGTGCTCTTAGCTCTGAGGACCTACAGCCACTCATAGTTCCTAGATCTCACCAAGTAATCATTTCTGTAGCAAACAACTATCTGATTTTAATTGGGGACTAAAGGCAATGCTTACATTTGTGAGGGTAAGGGTGGAGGAGAAAGAGCATGTGTACTTTAGAAAATATCTTCCAATAAGCACTCCCATTTCTGCCCATTTTCTATTCACTCCTGCTCTCTGTTGCCACTCACTGTGCTTGGAGCCTTTCTGTAGCTTACCCACCAAGAGAAAGCCCTTCAGGGCCTAGCTGAGCTGTGCCACCCTGGGGTATCATTCAAAAGGATTCCATCATTGCTTCTTTTTTCTCCTCCTCTCAACTTCACTTATGCCTTAGTGTTGTCAGCTCAATAGCATTTTGGGACCAAAAAAGGTAAACAATGATGTGGAATTGGCCATTTCATACTGGAAACAGGACCTCATTTTTAGAAATAGAGTTTAGGGGAAGAAGGAACAAGAATTTCAGTCTTTTCATTGAGGTCTTGGAAATGCATTTTAAAGAGCAAGTTGTTTCATAATTATGCCTGTTAGAAAGTAGTCAGCTCCACTGACCTGTTCCTACAAACAGTCATCTCTGAGTTTCCATAGCTTTAATCCTTCAATAGTTCACGCAAGAAAACAAGTTCTTCGGGGCTCATCCCCCACACATTTCTGCTGATTCATGAATCAATGTATTTATTCTTTGCCACATTGGGCTCTGATCAAATAACACTGCCACTCCCTCAGGTCTATTAAAACTGGAACTCAGCACCCTCTGACTGAGCCACGGCTGTCTCAGTGCCAGCTGAGCTGGCATGCCACTGCCTTTTCGGGGGGAGCACCTGCCAACTCATCCTGTCCCTTGATCACCTGAACATCTATTCTCTCTACAATGAAATAACTGTGGCACTTTTGCAGGATCATGAGTTGCCATCTTGGTGTTGATTCCCTTGATGATTCACCAAGAAACTGATGATTTCACAGCCCTCAAAGTTCTGGAGCTGCTTGGAGGTCTTTTAGGAAAGGAAGAGAACAGATACTGCTTGTTCTTCTAATCTCTGCTAGTTCGAAAGAGGGAGATGAGATGGGGAGAGAGACAAGGACCTTATAATGCACAACTTGGGCCCAGCCCAGCCATTCAGTGAAGCCACTTTTCTAATTTGTGTGAACAACATTTCATCCATGGAGCATATGTTGCTGAGTCTACCTCACTCTGTCCCTCTTCTTCCCTTTGCATAGAAACTGACTTCTGTCTCCTCTTCCTCCCCCACCCCATCAGAGTTCATGTCCACCATGGACTCTTGGTGGGATTCAAGTAGCCCCACCCCTGAAAGAGCATCCTGTAGTTCCAGCACACCAGTAACTGAAAACAGATTCTGAGAGAAGGAAGTATCTGTTCAGGCCACATGCAGGACATGAGGCTTAAAGGGAAGTTTTCTTTCTCTAGACTCACTTATGGGTCCTCTTGTTATCATCTGGGCATACCAATTTTCCCTGACTCTGTGGGATAATTGAACCAAAAAGCAACTCTCAAAAATCAGGAGAGCCCACTAGTAGCTGGGTAGAAAGAGCCCTATTATATAAAGTGCTCCCACCTGGCCTATGAGCAGGGCCATGTCTGGAATCTAAGTCTGTGCATGAATAAATTTCCATCCTAGGGTTGCAATTCTCCTTCTGTGGGTTTGAGGGAAAGTGCTGGATGAACCACCCCCAACCCCAGAAGTCATGGTACTTAGACTCCTTTTTATCATACTAAAATGGCTCAAGACACATCCCGGTAGACTGCTTGCTCCCAAGGTCAGCCATGCTTCTTGGGATCCTGTATTTTTGGAGAACACTCACTCATTTTTGTATTACAATGAGCGGTAAGCAGAATAGAAGTGACTTCTAATCCTGACTCCACACTCACTTGGAGCCTTGAGAACTTCATTCAGCCTTTCTGACCCCATTTGTCAGCAAACTAATGGATTTGCAATAGATCAATGTTTTTTTATTTTATAAGCTTCAAATCTTTTCTTCAAATAAAATTATATGGAGCAATCCATGGGACAAAGCATATAAAGGCACAGTGCTCTGAATGAAGAAGGGCTGGGGAAACTTACCTGGCCCTGACATTGCAGGGGCCCCTGAGATATGCCAGGGAGTCCCAGTAGCTCTATGGAACATAATTTGGAAGCCACTGTCCTATGTTTAAGGCCCCTTTGAGCTCCCACAGTCTATGACCTCAACTAATCGCAAGGAAATCTTCCTTTGAAGATGTCTCACTGGACTTCATGCCAAAATATTCTCAAGAGAAGACATGGTACAGAGCTTCTAGCCTAAGGCTTGGGTCAGAGGACCTAAGTTCAAGTTTCAGGCTTGAACAATAAAAGAATGGCTTAAACAATAAGAATGTATTATCTCACGGTTCTGGAGATAGAAATTGGAGTCCAAGGTCAAGGTATCAGTAGGGGTGGTTCATTTTGAGGGCTTCAGAGAAGAATATGCCACACACCTCTCCCAAGCTTCTAAGGGTTTGCTGATAATCTTTTGGTATTCTTTGACTTGTAGATACACCATCCGATCTGTATCTTAAACTTCTCACAGTCTTCTCTCTCTGTATAAATATCTATGTGTGTGCACATTTATGTCTATGTCCAAATCCCTCCTTTGACAATAAAGCCAGTCTTATTGAATTGTGGGCCCACTCTACCTCAATGTGACTTCATGCTAACTAATTACATCTGCAGCAATCTGATTTCCAGATCATGTCAAAGCTGAGGTACTGGGAGTTAGAATGTCTACTTATGAATTCTTCAGGGACACAATTTAACCTCAACATTTTGTTACCTTGGGCAAGTGATGTTCCCTTTTGTGCCTTAGTTTCTAATACCTCTGGTTCAGGGATGTTGTGAGATAACAAAGAAAGTAAAGTACATAGTAAGAATTCAGTAACTGTTAGCTGATGCTATGTACACTTTTGCTTGTTGTTGTTTCATATTCAGTACTTTATTTTTTTACTTATTTATTTATATATTGGCATTCCCTCTGTACTTCTTTTAAGGAGTTCCACATGGTACTGTTTTAACGCAGCTGTAGTTGGGTCCACTTCCTTGGGGATCATCTATAATAACTTCCTCGACCCTCAGGTGATTTCTTAGATAATTATCACTTATAGTTGTATGAAAACACATACTATTTTTCTGTCCTCTTATCCAGATTCATCAAAGCTATTTGTATTCTCACAATTGAGTTGTGAATGAGTAGCTGAGTGAAAATAATAAACAAAATACTACTTGGCCTTTGGCCAAAACCCACACATAAAGCAAGATAGGCGATCTCCCATCTCCTCTCATTCAGGCTTTTGCATTTTCTGGTATTTTTGGAGTTTTCTATCTGCTTTGTTTTCTTGTGATTTGGTTTTTCTTATTTTAAGTTTACCCCATGTCCCTGTGTACAGGAAGTCCATAGTCCAGGTCTATGCTCTGAACACACGGGACTCTTTTTGCTGCCTTTGAATGACAGTAAACACATATGCTGTCAGTCCGTGTAACACCCACACTCTTTGCAATTGTTTTACCCACCTATTTTTCAGAGGGTAAATATATTCAAACATCATCTAGAGTTCTGATAATGAAGGCAAAGCAGAGCATTCCTGTGTTTATTATAAGCCTAATCCACGATGCTGTCCTTGCTGCCCGAGGAGGAAGACAGCTTAAATCGGCATGGCCATTTGACAAATAGGTTCCCAGTTCCAAAACAGTCATCTACAGGCTTTTATAAATCAGGCTGACGGGGCTTCTGTCTGCCTGTGTGTGCATTTATCATTTCTGCCAGAGGATCAAAGATGAAGCAGGCAGACATAATTTTGTCTGTATTTGGAAAGAAGTGAATGGACCCTTTAACAAATAATGTCAAACTTTGTTACTCAGGGTTTTGGCTAAAAATGTAGCATAAGGCTACTAGCTCTTTTGAAAGAGCAAGATTATCAATAAAATTACAAAATTTGAGATGACAGCAATATGCGGTAGGTCAATTCTCCCAAGATACAAAGAGGTTCTGTCAAATTCCCTTTTGACTTGTGTTTTTTCAAAGTGATATTCAGAGATTTCAAGTTAGCTTTGTGCTCACATCTTTTGACAAAAATTCTTTTTTACTCCTCTTTCTGAATAAACCATCTATTATTTAGAAGAAGGGTAAAGGATCAATAGTTCAAATGGGAAGAAAAAGGCAGTGAAAGTAAACAGGCCCTTGATAATTTGCTTAACAGATAAAATCTAGATGCAGTTTAAAAGGAAACAAATTATAAGAAAAGAAGATGTGACTTAAGTTTTTCAGGGATAGAATGGAATGCAACTAATAAAGTGTGATATAATTTTAAAAACGACTTCTCTCACTCAAAATGTTTGTAAATTATTGTTCTAATATATATAAAAGATGGACTTAAAAGCAATACAGCAATTCTCCAAATATTGTCTCTCCAAACATATTCATTTGTAAATATGAAAATATAATGAGCACAGGTAAAATCTACATAGCTTTGGAAACACCACTCACATTTTAATAACTGCTCCTAGAAAAAGAGAAAGGTTAGACATCTAAGGTGTCTGAGTAATATCACCTCAAGACATAATCAATAAATGGAATTGTTAGTCTATTCCCAATATGTGTAGAATACCTAATTTTGATCTTTCATATCCTTTCTAATTTTTGAAGGTCAGTCTTAAGTTGAACAGTAGACACGATAAGAATACAGAATTCATGTGTGTGACAACACAATGTACATCTCACAAGTAACTAAGATGTGTGTCTGTTTACTTCTACAATCTGAAAAACTTTGCACCTCTCACACCTAAGACATCCAGCTATTGATGCTAACTCCAAATACAAAGACTGCAGTCCCATATCCTATAGTTTTACTACACGTTGACTCCATATTCGCTGTTGCCATTCTAGATAATGACCCCCCCTGAAAACTTTTATTTAAAAATCACACAATGTCCTCTGTAACCTTCAACCACACTGTGCTTATTGAACTAAAGCCTCTCTTTCCTTTTAAATAGAAACGCCTCTCGCCCAGACCTTGTGCAGCGAGGGATTCGAGTGCAATAGACAATTTGAAAGACTACTCTTTCTACTTAACAATCAGTGCATTAGGCTAAAATGTTCACACAAATGCAATAGCAACAGAAGGGCTTTGCAATGCAGTGACAAGGTCCTTCTTTTACCTGGATCTGGAGAATGATGAATGAGCATTAGGCGAATATTCTTTTGGCCCTTAGGTTTACCTTGATCTTCTCACAGAATGCAAATTGACATCGGACCCACATTTCTATGGTATTTATTACCATGGTCATGATGTGAGGGCTTTTTCAATATGAATAGTGTAAAAGGGGAAACATATTACTGCAAAGAGACGTTATTGTGCAGGGAATGTATAAACAGATGGGAAGAATGGAGCGACATGCTCATAATAGAAACTGAAAGCTCCTCATTTTGTCCCGATTGTCTACCCTTCCTTTTTAAACAACCTTCCTTTTTTCTAGCTATCAATACAAAGTTCTTTTTAGTAAAATGAAGTGCATTCATGCTGCCTGAAAGACGCTTTTAAAGTTGATCTGTGCCCACACAAAAGAGAGGCAGTGCTGGGTCCAGCCAGTTGGGGAAGCAGACTTGGTGAGCGTTCATTACTCATGGCCCAACACTCTGGCCTCCGTATCATTTTGTAAAGAGTCAGATAAACCTTCCCCGTGATAAACAACTGAAATAATTTTTCTTAGCTGTCAGCTCCTTTTTCTCCCTTCCCCAGCCTGTTCTCACACTCTTCTTCGCTCATGAAAGCCACCGAGTGCAGCTTTTTGGTCTGATAAATGGGCTCCTTTCAACTGGTGGCAGGCTTCGGGCAAAAGAGATAATCCTGGATAATGTGGACACAGTTTTCATTTCATGTCACCCAATTAAACTGCAATTATCCGGAGTGCCACAGCAGAAAAAGTGGAAGAAAGGCCAGAGAATGAAGAACGGGGGCTCCCTGGAATTCTTTATACCACGCACATTAGCCTAGATTTGTTCTGTCCTGATAGATAATAAAGTGCTGGCCTGAGCACTCGCACACACAAACCCAGGCCGGACCAGCTGCAACCTGTAGCTGCACAGGCGATGCCCCACCAACTCTGTGAGAGGCAGCAGCTCCGACCACTGGCACTTGTTAGATGCTCTGTATCCAAAGGCAAGGTTGGCACAGCAGTCAATGCCCTTCCAACCCCAAGGCCTCGGCAGCACCCGGGTAGCCTTGACGCCTAACAGACAGGTCCAGCTGGGAACTTAGCAGAGAAGAACAAAGTAGTTTCTCTGCCATGACAGGCTGAGTGCCACATGAAAAACCACCCCAAGAACCAATCACGGGCTAGTGACAGAGAGGAGGGCGTAATGATAACTCTGTTACTGCAAACTCATGTGATAAACCATGCAGAGACATATAAGTCTGACGCCTGAAGAGGTATAAAAATTTCAGGGGACAGCCAGCTCATCAATTGGGAGGTTTTCTCTTCATTTAAATTTGATGATATTCGGCTCTGTAAAGAACTTCAACTATGCAATGAGAAGAAGATAAAGGAGTCCTTCATCTTACATTTCTAAATTATGCAGCTTTCACATGCTCCAATAGTAGAAAACAGTAGACTTTTTGCAGAGAAAATGGAAGTAAATGCAAATGTGAAGGGTGAGGCTTTAATGGAAATAATTAGAGCCGCAACTGTAAATGCAGTTGAGAGTAGATTAATAATAGAATTTATTGGGGGGGGGGACAGATACTGTACAATGAACTGAATGGAAATGATCTTTGAGTATGACACTGTCAGAATGCGGGAGATAATATAAGGCAGGTCCCAAACTCACAAATCCCAAAATAACATTTTAATCACCGATAACAAATCTTTGGATTTATGAATACCTCCTAAAATAAACTATGCAACATCACCTGCTGGTACATTTAGTGATGAATCAGCTACTTTAATCTAAAAAAATTATTCTCCAGTGTGCTGTTTGGCTCTCTTATCTCTTCTTCTTTCCTCTTTTTGAAATGGATCTCATCTTAATCTTTTTGAGAAAAGCCATTTGTGGCTCCTAAAGGTGGCAAATGGGACAGAAGAGTCACTCAAAGTTGGCTTCAACTAGAATAATTTAGCCAAGCATTGCTGTCCATGAGCCTAAAGCCCAGAAGGCTCTCCCCAGCTCCTGTAGCTCAGAGATGAAAAGTCCTCCTTCCTGAGGAGCCCTGCCTATCTTCCTGTGCCCCAGGGGCTAGCAGAAGCTCCAAGTACTGGTACCCCAGGTTTTCAAACAAATGTGGAAGGGCCGAGGATGCAGCTCAGCACAGCCCTGAGTCCAATTCCTGATATCAAAACAAACAAACAAACAAAGCAATTAAAACAAATATGGAAGAGCAAACCATTGCAGTAACACAGAAATACTAAAAGAAGCCCTTGAAAGATGTTGAGATGAATTTGAAAATCTGTTCACTCTTCAATAATCATAAATGCAATAATAATCATAGTAATGATGCAAACAACACAAGACAACTTGTCCACACCTTTCATCTAAGCTCAAAGAACTAGACAAATCATGGGCTGGGCCAGGATCCCATCCTATGTAGCTTTATGAGAGAATCCACACAATTACAATACCATAATGATACTATGATAACAATAATAATACCTTATGTTTACATAATGCCTATCTCTGGGAAACCTAAGCAGTTGAGAGATGCTAATCTAATTAAACTCCAGGTCCCAGCCAGACAGGTAGAGGGCAGGTATTTTCAATTTAAATGCTACTTAGGAAATGATGGGAATACTAACACCTTTCACCTCCCTTCCTCCTAGGTATTTGTGAACATAAAGAAAAGAGATTGCTCAGATTAAAATCTCCTAACTACATGGAAGAACAATGATAATACTAGAATATAATAATACTGCTCACATGGCTTTTCATTCGATATGCTTGTCTTTCAAATGATGGGTTGAATTCATATTCTATCTTCTTCCATGGGAGATTTTCACACAGCTCTGATGTGTGGAGGAATAGACGGTGATACTCTCTGGACAGAGCCATTCCCTTTGTTGACTGTCTTGAGACGGTTCCCTCTGCCTCTTCTCCTGGGGCATTTCAACTTCCCCAGCTCAGGTGCTCTAAAGATTTCACAGGGATAGGGCACTTAACCCTGAGTCATTTGAAATAGATTTTTCTATGCCTACTTTGGCTTTTAGAGATACTGAAATCAGAATATTGACTGAAGTAGAAATGAGACTAGTTTTGTCTTCACTTGGAGGAGCTTGATCAAATAAAATGGCTAAGTATAAAGGAAGTCCCATAAAATACCATATACTAAGTAGACAAATTCAGTGTAGGGAGAGTTTATAGAGGACCCTTTGCTTTCATTGGTTAGCAGCTACTTTAAAAATATTTTAAAACAATCTTAAATATTAGGTGGAAGTCATAGTATTCATCAGAGCCTGTAATTATGTGTTTACTTTTTCACTTTTTTATCCCCCCAACTGGAAAATGAAGTCCATCATCAGATCTCCCTTATTTGTTATTATAGCCCCATAACAACACATGACCAGTACACACTGATTTTATCAGGTTTTCTTTTTTTTTTGGTACCAGGGATCGAACTCGGGACCTTGTGCTTGTGAGGCAGGCGGCAGCACCACTGAGCTTAATCCCTGGCCCAGTACATACTGATTTTAAATAAATATTTTTGTTGAATGAATGAATGGTCTGTAACATATGTAGTAAAACAGTTCAGGACCTGAACTTTGCTTTCAGCAGGTCTGGGTTTAAATCAGGATTCCATGGCTTACTAAGTTTGCAAACAAATAAATCACTTAAATTCTTTGAGCCTTGATTTTCACACCTGTAGAATGGGAATTGTATCTTTTATATTTTTAAAGATTATCCCAAGGATTAACCAACAAGGTAGGCAAATTTGTAGCCTAAACCCTTGATAACCATTAGTTATTACTTTTTTTCTTCCAAAACAGAAAGTTAGTTTGACCCAAATTTTAAAGTCAATTACATACTAGGAAATGTCTACCTTTTCTCTTCCTCCTCCCTGCCAAGTTTACCATGAAGAAGCCGCATGTAACGGTCATATAGGCCTTCCTTCCCTGGCACTGTAGCCCATGGCACTGGTTTAAGGACAGAGACACAGCCTTAGTGAACTCAAGCCGTCTGCATTCCTGGGACCTGGGCAGTTTCCTTGTACCGAGGTGCTGCCCCGTTGAGCTCCATGTGACCATAAAGACTCTTGGGGATCCATGGGCTGATAGTTTCTGGAGTCATGGCTCTATCCGCATTCAGGCCAGGCTGAAAATCAAGGGACAGAGCCCTCAACCACCCCAATGACCTATCTCACAGCCTCCCCAAACTTATCCTCCTCTCCAAGATTGGCTAGTGGGGAATAAGGTCATTTTAAAGTCATTCTAGGATATAGACAAGGAAGGAGGCAATAGTGCCTGAAAGCCCATCCTGGAGGAGGGAAGCGACCGAGTGCCTCAGAACAGTTGTGATGCCAGGCCTCTGCTCTGCTACTTGATCTTTGGCATGTTATTTAACTTCTGCAAACCTAAGTTTCCTCACCTGTAAGGGAAAGACAACAATCCCTTCTCATAAGATTGCCATAAGAATGGATGGGCTAATACATGCAAAATGCACAGCTCTGGTGCTACAAGCACAAGACCAACACTGGCCATGGTGGGGATCTTTCTGGGATCTATTTGTAATAGGAAAAGAAAAAACAATCCAAATGTCCACTGATAACAGGCTGTTTAAACAAATGATGGTAAATCCATACCATATTACATAGCTATGGAGAAATCCAAAGTATAAACAAATAAATTAAAGAGCAAAATGAAAGATAGATAACAGGAAACAGGGAGATAAATCTTTTACAAATGAGAAGGGGACTAAGATGGAAGGAGGGGAAAAGAAAGGTAGGGGGAAGGGACATTAAAAAGATTAGATGCTTCACAGAGGAGGCTTCTGAGTTGATGTGCTGCAGCTCCCAGCACAGAGGAGGCTTTCAGTTCCATGTGCCTCAGTTCCCAGTGCAGAGTAGGAGGCTTCTGGGCCAACTTACCACCACTCCCAGCACAGAGGAGGTGAGCCGAGCAGGTGCTAGCACCACCCTCCCCATCCCCCTCCCCCGTTGAAATGAGAAGACACATAAACAAGCCTTAGAACCAGACTTACAGGTCATCTATAGCAACCTCAAAGGGAAATGAGATGAAACACTCTGATACTCAATCACCTGGACTCCCTGAACTAGCAACGGAAGAGAATCTGAAAAAAATGAAATCAGAAATAATTTCTCACATAACAGCAGAGATTGTGCCCACAGTGCAAGACATGATTAATAAATCTAGAGAGGACACAGATTAAAAAAAAAAAATAGAGGATCTGAGGAACATGATGGAATCCCAACATA
>NW_004624879.1:1555665-1581229 GCF_000247695.1 Heterocephalus glaber | reverse complement strand
ACTGATGAAGAGAGACAAAGAAGGACACTACATCCTTGTAAAGGGAACAATCCAAGAGGAAGAGATGACAATCATAAATATATATGCACCAAACAAAAGGGCACCCAGCTACATAAAACAAATACTAATGGATATGAAAAATCAAATAAGCACTAATACAATGGTAGTGGGAAACATCAATACCCCACTGTCACAAATAGATAGATAAAAAAAGAATAGATAGATCAACTTCACAAAAAAATAAGCAATGAAATACTGGAACTCAATCAAACTTGTAACAAATGAACTTAACAGATGTTTACAGAGTGCTCCTCCCCAAAAAATCAGAATACACTTTCTTCTCAGCTGCACATGGGTCCTTTGCCAAAATAGACCACATACTCACTCAAAGAACATGTTTAAGTAGATGCAATGAAATTGAAGTTATCCCCTGTATATTATCAGACCATAGTGTGATGAAATTGGAGATCAATAGCAAAAGAAACCTCAAGAATTTCATAAACACATGGAAATGGAACAAACACACTTTTGAATAACCAATGGGTCACAGAGGAAATTAAAAAAGAAATCAGACAGTTCCGACAATTAAATGACAATGACATGACAACATATCAGAATCTATGGGACACAACGAAAGCAGTCTTACGAGGTAAATTCACAGCAGTTAATATTCATATTAGGAAAACAGAGCGAGCCCGATTAAGCAACCTGATGCTGAACCTCAAGCCTCTAGAAAAAGAAGAGCAGGACAAACCGAAAGCTCATACAAGGGAAGAAATTATAAAGATCAGAGCAGCAATCAATGCAATGGAGACTAAGAGAATGATACAAAAAAATCAATGAAGCCAAGAGTTAGTTTTTCAAAAGCATAAACAAAATTGACAAATCCTTAGCCAAACTGTTCAGAAAAAGGAAAGAAAAGGCCCAAATCTATGCAATTAGGAATGAAAAGGATGAAATTACAATGGACCCAGCAGAAACCCAGAGGATCATCAATACCTACTTTGAGAATGTATATAACAATAAGATGGAAAACACAGAAGAAATGGACAGATTCCTAGATAAGTGTGAATTATCAAAGTTGAACGAAGAAGACCTAAAAATTTTAAACAACTCAATATCAATCAATGAAATTGAAAACATAATTAAAAACTTACCAACTAAAAAAAGTCCAGGTCCAGATGGCTTCACTGCTGAATTCTACAAGACATTTAGAGAGGAACTACTGCCACTACTGTTTAAACTATTCAATGAAATTGAAAGGGAAGCAATACTTCTAAATTCATTCCTGGAAGCAAGCATCACCTTGATCCCCAAAGCAGAGAAAGACCCAACTGAAAAAGAAAATATAGGCCAATCTCACTAAGGAACATAGATGCAAAAGTCCTTAATATGATACTGGCAAATAGAATGCAGAAGATCATCAAGAAGATCATACACCCTGACCAAGTGGGATTCATCCCAGGGATGCCGGGATGGTTCAACATATGCAAAACAATCAATGTAATATACTATATCAATAGAGCCAGGGACAAAAACCATATGATCTTCTCAATAGATGCAGAAAAAGCATTTGACAAAATCCAACACACATTTATGATAAAAACCCTACAAAAAAAATTGGAATAGATGGTCTCTACCTCAATCTGATAAAAGCCATATATGAAAAACCAACAGTCAATATCATACTAAATAGTCAAAAACTGAAATCCTTCACACTAAAATCAGGAGCAAGACAAGGATGTCCACTATCACCACTCCTGTTCAATATAGTCTTGGAAACATTAGCCATGCCAATTAGACAAGAGAAAGAAATAAAAGGAATAAAGACAGGAAATGAAGAAGTCAAATTGTCATTATTTGCAGATGACATGATACTGTACATAGAAAACCCCAACAACTCAACCAAAAGTCTTCTAGACTTAATAACCAAATTCAGTAAAGTAGCCGGATACAAGGTCAACACACAGAAATCAATAGCTTTCCTTTACATGAACAACAGACTCACTGAAAGAGAAATAGGTCAAACAATTCCTTTCACAATAGCATCCAAGAAACTGAAATACCTAGGAATCAACCTAGCGAAAGAAATCAAAGACCTTTTCTCTGAAAACTATAGCACTCTGAAAAGAGAGTTTGAAGACGATGTCAGAAAATGGAAAGACATCCCTTGCTCCTCGTGTAGGAAGAATCAACATAGTGAAAACAGCCATACTTCCAAAACTGCTATATAGATTCAGTGCAATCCCACTTGAAATCCCAGCAGCATACTTCATGTACCTTGGGAAACAATCCAACAATTCATTTGGAACAAGAAGAGGCCCAGAATAGTAAAAGCAATTCTAGCTAACAGAGACATGGCAGAGGGTATTACAACCACCAACTTGAAACTATACTACAATGCTACTGTGATAAAAACAGCATGGTACTGGCAAAGAAACAGACCTGAGGACCAGTGGAACAGATTAGAAGATGCAGAAACAACTCCAGACACACTCAGCCACCTCATCTTCAACAAAGTAGCCAAACACCCTCACTAGAGGAAAGATAGTCTCTTTAATAAATGGTGCTGAAGAAATTGGGTTTCAAGTTGCCAAAGACTAAAACTAGACCTATATCTCTCACCATGCACTCAACTAAAATCAAAATGGGTTAAAGATCTAAATATAAAAACAGAAACACTGAACAGGCTGGAACAGAGGTTAGGTAGAACTCTTCAAGACATTGAGGTAGGAAAAGACTTTATGAACAAAACCTTAGTTGTCCATGAACTAGCACAAACAATCAACAAGTGGCATGTCTTTTTACTAAAAAGCTTCTGCACAGCAAGAGAAATCATCAGCAGTGTGAAGAGACAACCCACAATGTGGGAAAAAATTTTCACCAGTGGTCCCTCAGACAAAGTTCTACTATCTAGAATCTATAAAGAACCTAAAAGAAAAATTAGATCTCCCAAATTTAAAGACCCAATCCAAAAATGAGCATCTGAAATGAACAGACATTTCTCACACAGAGAAGTAGAAATGGCAAATAAACATATGAAAAAATGTTCAACATCACTGATCATTGGAGAGATGCAAATGAAAACAAAGCTGAGAAGAAGCTTTGAAGCCCAGAGAAGGAATAAACAATTATTTATAATTACTCTGACAACAAAGTAAGGTATGTGATAATAATGGAAAAAATAATAATAAAACAAATAGAAAAATAGGCAAAAGATAAGTTATTATTTCACAAAATAGAACTATGAACATAGAAAATATACACACACAAAATCTGGCCTGCAGAGAGAAAAGTAGGTCAAAATAGCACAAAAAACCTCTTCCTCTTTATTTGTAATAAGGGAAATGAAAATTAAGAATATGAGATACTATTTATAATTGCTAGCTTGCCAAAAATAAAGATTTGACAAGAATTACCATATTATTTCTCTTTCACTTTTTGGTGAGGAAGTGGAATATTGTGGAAGAGTGTAAAGATGCAAAAACGTGTTGGAAAATAAGTGAGCATCATTTTTGTAAAGTCCTGTAAATTTCTTAGGGGTGGAAACCATGCATTTTTATTCATTACTGAAGTTTTACCCTTGCAGAGAATCTGACACACTGAAGTGAGTAAATGCCCAATTAAATCATGAATGAACAAGTCATGAATACATAAATAAAAAGTGCTAGGCACCTGGCCGTTTATATTCGTATCCATTCTTAAATTTGGTGTTAACTTGGGGAATGCAAACTGAAGCTAAGGTTTTGCAAACAAGTTTATTATATTACATTTTACAGTTTGATTTTAGATCCCATAATCAAACCTCTCATGGTCCAGGTGCCAAATATCCAAAATGAATTCCCAGCCTATCCTGAAACTGTCAAAAACTTCATGAATGTAGTTGAGAGGAAAGATGTGCTATGCCATGCAAAGTTCCACCAAAATACTTTTCACAAGTTCTGTGATGCGAAAAACAGAAGAGTTTGAAGCTGTAATTTTTGTGGCTAAATGTACATGCTAGGCAGATGAGGTATGATAAAAAAATCAGTGAATGTTTAAATTTTAAAAATACTACAGTAAAAGACACATTTCCATTAATCCCCTTCAAAATACTTAAAATATTTCCCTTCCTTCCAACACACATCCCATTGTTCTTGGTAATGTCTTTTACTGTAATGTGTTTTTTAAAGTTTTAAACATCATATTTTTAGATCACCCCTTATAAATAGAAATTTCTGTAAGATAGTAAGTGTAGGGCAATAAGTGATACCTCCTTTATTCTGACACAAAATATTTTAAGTTGGAAAAGTATATTAAAATAGATTTTTAAAAAAATTTACAGATGTGTTAATTTTTTAGAAAGTAGATTTATGATGAAATCTGTGTGTTGGGATTTATTTTCACCACATCTAATGGCAAAACAGAAGTTTGAGATAGAACTTGAAAAGTCCAGATGTAGTTACAGTTCTGCATACAGGACATCTGTGGGATTCTAAGCACCTACTGTGAAAGATTCAAAAGCTGTCAGTTTTTGTAATGTGGGTTTTGCCCCCACTGTAAATATAAAAAGCTTTGAGAAGTACCTGGAATTAGCAGATGTTTACTAAGCAGTGATTACTATTGTCACTGTTCTGAATCTTGGACAATGGTTATAAGTATTACAGAAACATGTAACTAAAAGCCAAAATTAGGCTTGACTAGAATAATGACTACTTGGAAAACACTTCTCACTGCTTGAGTGTGCTGTGTGCTATCCTTTATCATACATTGATATTGATAGATAAGAGACAGAAGAATGCCTTTTGGTCAAATATGCAAAATGTTGATTTCTTGTATATTTTATCTGTGAAACACAGAACATATATAAATAAAGCAACAGTGCCATAAAATGAAAATTCTTGTCAAAATCAAAGGGAATAACTATCAAGGAAAGAACCAAGAGAGCTTTGTGTTTTCAAAAATGTCTACTGTTAAAGAGGTACCTTGTACTGATGAAGGACGCCAGTAGATTTATGTACTCATATAATGTCCATGAAAGACAGATTTTTAAATCTGTGCCAGAGGCAATGGTCTTTGAAGAATGGGGTGAGTTGGGAGTGGATCCATGTTCTAAGTCACAATAGATCTTGGTCTATTAAACTCAGTGGGCAAAGATAAAATCTTCTAGGATTTTATCCTAGAAGAGCTCGCTCATTTCGAACTAGTATTCACATGATCAACAAGAGTTTTTCTTTAAAAGTTATGTGCACATAAAGCAAAATGTCAGAGGAACAAGGGCTTACATGTAAAAATCAAACTTCATTGCCAGTTCCCCAGTAACTTCCAAAAGTCCAAAAAGCTTGACTTGAACATAAACTAATTCCTTTCATGTCTCTAAAATACCAAAGTTTTGTTTTGGAAATATTAATGTTACATGTGAATCAGGCAATATTAACAGATTTGTACAAAAAGTTTTGACCTTGGAATTTATAAGTGGAGAAATCACACAATTGTTAGGTAGTTCATGTTCTTTTTTTGAAGGTTAAAAAGATAACTTATCAAAATGCTGTTGTTTCAAATTTCTAAAGTTCTTTGAATTGCCCATTCTTTATCCCTAGTCATTGTGTGTTTTGTTAAAATGCTTTCTTTTCAATCTCAGTTTTGCAGACTCTTCAGGTTGATTGTGTCTTAGCAACACCTCATGAGTCTATAAAATAGCTAATTATTAGATTTTCTTGCAGATCCAATTGAATAAATACATGAAGAAGTTGAGTGATATTGCCCAAGAAGATGGAGAGAAAATGAGTGAACAAGGAAGAGAAGCTAGGATATAAAAAGTTGATAAAGAAATTATATGGGCTGGGGATGCAGGTCAGTGGGAGAGTGCTTGTTTAGCATGTATGAGGCATCCTTGAGTTCAATACCCAGTACTGAAAAAAAATTAAATGACCAAATTAGACATGACAATACTCATTTATAAAGTAGATATTCTTATGGCAGCATAAAATTCAGCAATATATCATAGTCTCTCCAGGTCTTGAACTCATGACACCTGGAAAACAGCATCATAGTGAAGAGAAAAGAAAGAAAAACTTAAGTGAGAGCTGACAGAAAAACTAGAAATCACAGAGAAACTGGAGAAACAGAAGAAGGAGGAGGAGGAGGAGAAGGAGAAGGAGAAGGAGAAGGAGAAGAGGGAGAGGAGGAGGAGGAGGAGGAAGAGGAAGAGGAAGAAGAAGAAAATGGAAGCAGTCTGGAATACCAAGGCCAGGTTCCAGGGAGGGCGACCTGTCTCTGAGAACACAAGACTCTCCCTGGGGAGAGGCTGCAGGCCGAAGGAGGAACAATGGACCAGGCTGGCAGCACCAGCTCCAAGAAAAGCTTACAGTTATTATGAACTGTAAAAACAGCATAAGGTTTTACTCTGAAAGTAGCTCCTTCTGCATGGTAGGCCAGAGTTGGAGAAGAAACCCAGTGCAGTCCCCATCGTATTTGAGAGTGACAAACCAGGTACCATTTTGGGAGGAGGTTAATTGTTTAAGACTGAGCTACTCTGGGAATTAGAAGTCACAGTACAACCACACTCCAGTTTCTGGGGTCACCCTACCACAGGTACTGGGTGGGAGATGACGACAAGAGACAGTCACAGAAAGGTTGGACTCAGACCACCTGAGAAGCATAAGCTCAGCCAGGACGGACACAAGGATCCCATAGTGTCCACGGTGAGAAGCCAGGTTGGTCACCTACAGTTTTTGGAGGAGGCTGGGTCTGACAGTGAGCATTAAGTCCAGTGAACTTCCTGACACCCTCACCCTGCTACCTACATCCAGCACAGAGCTCAGTGGTCTGTGGGTGTGGTCAGGAAATACCTCCACCACCCTGGTTGCCACAGCCTGGAGTGTACAGACAGAGGGGCCTCTGCAACAAAGTGGGGGTCATCTCACAAACCCACAGTGTGCAAAGATAGGCAGAGAAAACAGTGACTTGGGGTGCATAGAGGGACACAGAAACTGGAAGTGTCTAGAATGACTACAGACCTAGAGCTGCCACCATGACCATGATCAGCAGGAAAGATGGGACAGGACTTAGAATTCACACACAAAGAATGAGTGTGGAAACAAAATAGGACTAAGTAGTAGTTCACCATCCCTCTTCCAGATCCAGGGGAGTCCAATACTGAAGGCCCTGGAGAGAAACCACTGATTCAAACACATGGATGAAATTTTTGGACTCATTTCTCTTTTTCTTTATTGGTTTAGGGGATTGGGGATTTTTTCTCCCCTTTTCTTCTTTTTTACTTATTCCTTTCTTTTACTGTTTGTCCCCCCCCCCCAATTTCTTGGTATTGTTGGTTTCTTGTTTGTTATTTTTTGTTATTTTATCTAATTCTCTTCATTTTCTTTTACTCTTTCATTGGATCCATGATCTCCTTTTCTCTCCTCATTTCCTTTTTCTTTATTTTTCAAGTTTACTTCTTTCACTTTCCCCTTCCCCACCCCCTCCATTTTTATTAGTACTACTATTACACTTCATTAATGTTTAGTTAGTTGAATCTATGCTATTATTATTGAATTCTATCATTAATGGTGATGTAGTTGTTGCAATTAGTAGATATTTACTGTATGTCAATATTTTGTTTGTCTTTGTGTCTATATTATTACGGATCTTTTTTCTATTGTTAAGTGTGTAACAGAGGTAGCTTTTATTGGTTCTTACGGTATATAAACATCCAGTTTGTCTTTGACTCTATTATTGTTGCTAATTCCTTTGCTATTGCCAATGGTGGCATACTTGTTGCTATTAGTTTTTACTATATGTCAGCACCTTGTTTGTCACTGTGTCATCTGCATGACTGTGGCTGGTTTCTGCAGGACGAGGAGCTGGGTCAATTACACTGCACCCTCCCCTCCCCAAATCAATGCATGTAGTTTTATCTTGGGACAGAGGTAAAATCCTATAATTGGCCACATCCAGGGCACATCACTGAAAACAGACACAGTCTAAAGAGATGTGCACCTAGCAAAAAAAAAAAAATAGTACCACTTTAATCAATCCTAAGAATGCATGCTTGCACACTTGCACATGTACACACACACACACACACACACACACAGAATAGAAACATAAGAAAACAAGACAATAAAATGCCTCCCCAAACTCCCAGTTCCCCAGAGCTGATCCATAAAGCATCAGTGGGGAGGAAGTCAAAAGCCAAACAGCTAAATTATATGAAACAATAAAAATGAAAACAAAAATCCCCACATCAATAAGGTGCTCAATGAGCTTAAAGATGATATAATTAAACAGATAATGAACTTCCTAAACAAAATGGTCAATGAGCTTAAATAAGACACAAATAAAAAACTAGCTGAGTGAAACAAAATGATATAAAACTTGAGTGACCAGTTTAACGAAAGTTAGAGTCCATGAAAAGGTTCAAAAACAAATCTAGGAGATAAAAAATTCTATTGAAAGTATGGGCAAGAAAAGTGACCAGTGTAGGGATAGTGTCAGAACTAGGAGATAAGGGCCGAGGCAGGTGACCATCCACTCAGTGACACCTTGAAGACAAGACAGCATGGAAAATGGATCCAACAGCTGCTACATGATGCATGTTATCAGATAATAAAAATATTCTTTGTTTACTGACCTTCCTGGTTAACGACTATTTGGATTCAGCACCAAGGTGTGGATGGGAGACAACCTATCTTTTTTTTTTACGGTTCTGCACATCTTGTTTATAGAGCCTCATGGCTTTTTTCCTACATATACCTTGTTTATACAGTACTGTAATTTCTGCTGATTGTGTTCCACAGTACACTACTATTATTTTAGGTTTTGTAATTTACATTACAGTACTGCATGTAAAAGATATGGAAATAAAAGCAAAATGATCAAGTTGGACTTTCCTTTGACGACTACTTTGTTTTGAATATTGTAATGTACATATCACAGTATACATGATTCCTCATTTAGGGACAAATCCATTTAATGATCTAGTCACAGGAACAGAACTCAGTCAATAAACAAGGAATGTCGGCAGTGCAAAGAAACTAGAAATCAACAGCAAAAGAAACCACAGAAATTATGCAAACACATGGAGATTAAAAATATACTTGTGTTGATTTGTCACAGCTACAGTAAGAAACGAATGCATTGCTTTTTTCAGTTTTAGAATTTACAAATACTTTATCTTATATCAGTCTAGAATTTTTTGAACACATGGAAATTTTTAAGTAGAAATAAGTTCATAATAATAGAAAATTAAAAGTGGACAGTCCCAGCATCCAGTGGTTGGCTAGTCAACCTGTGCCCAAGAAACAGATTTCTGAATACGTCTGAGATAATGCAAAGCAAATAAAAACAAACCCAGAGAGCATCAGTCTCTGGTAAGTGGCTTCTCAAAATTGTCAGAGGCAATTTTTCTTGGAATATTTTTTAAAGCTTACAATGGAATTTTAAAAATAATGTTGCATTATATGCAGGCCTTGGCTCCAGAACCACGTAGATCTGGTCAGTAGTCCATGCCCTATTCTCTTTTCTTACACTTATATCCCCAAATGGTGCTTGCTTTCTTCTCTTCTTGATAATTAACACCGTGTAACGAGTGCTTCCTTAAGGTAAGCTTCCACCAATCTGGCTGTACAGTTGCCAGTCTCCTCACACACCCTCTTTTTTGTTGCCTCTAAAGATAACCATGTGGTCTTATTTCATTTGGAGAACTTTTCCTTTAACTGCCTCAGTAACACAAAGAGAGAATGACAAAGTTTGCAAACGTGAAAGAGTCTTACAGCCTGTAGCTCCTAACTGATGAACATGATTGTTGAGGAAGAAAGCTGAGAAGAAACAAAGCTAAAGTATCCCTGACACACGCACGCACACACACACACACACACACACACACAGAGTGACTATGCACACAAATCACAGCTACTTATAATTTTACCCAATTATATAAATTTAATTTCGTGTGTGTGTTCATATCATGGACATTTTTCTCTTTTCTCCATGGTGATATTGTACAATTATACAGTGGCAGTCCAGGAAGAATCTGTAGAGGTCATCGGGGGCCACCCCCACATTTTGCCAAGGGAAGATTGAAAGCCAGACAGGTGGAGATTCGTCTGTCCTTTGACTTCTTTTTCTTTGCTTTTCAATCATTTCCCATCAGCGCACATCAACCAATGATCGGGTAAGATTATTCAGGCTGGGTCATTCTATTTCTTTTTCTTATTGACCATGACAATCTCTCCATTTAATGCTTTTCCTTCCTATCTAATCTTTAACACTATTAATCCATTTCTTTCATGATTACCCTTGCTTGATTTGTCTTTTGTAGATAAACTGAGTCATCAGTAGGCATTTAGCTGGCAGTCGGCCTTGCTCTATCTCCAGCCATAGAAGTCTGTGACTTTCTATCTTACCCTATCTCCTGGATCGCAGGTTTTTGTTGATCTAACTTTCTTATCATGTCAAGTGTTAATCTTCTTTTAGTGATTGCCAAACTAAAGTACTTTGGAAAAAATGAATACACTGACCTGTCATTTCAAAGTCCTTCTTGTCCTGTACACACATTTCTCCTGAAAATGTGAAGGCCATGTACAAAAACTCTGGAGTAAAAAAAAAAAGTTTTTGCAATCCTCAGAAAGAATTCTCTAAAAAAATACAGCAGGTGTGGCTATTTCACTCTGAGCTTTACAGATAATCAATCCAAATTTGGTTAAAAAAAAAAAGCTATGACAGCGAATGTTTATCAGACTTACCACCTATAAATTATGCCATTAGATTTATCTAATTTAATCCTATGAGGTAAATGCAATGCTTTTGGGTACAGAAGCAGTTCGGCCACATGCCCAAAACCCAGGAAGAAACAATGGAGCCAGGGGCTGGGGATTTAGCTCAGTGGTTCCACCGCCTGCCTCGCAAGCATAAGATCCCAAGTTCAATCCTGGTACCAAAAATAAAATAAATAAATAAAATAAAAACAATGGAGCCAGGATTTAGAGAGTTAGGTAGAATCTAGACTCCAAAACACCCTGCCAAATCACATCTTATTAAGGGAGTAACATGTACAACCTCAGTCTCAACCTCAAATTTATATTTGGAAAAGCACCTTTGGAGGCCATGACTTCCAAACCAGTAAAGACATCATAGTGCAAGGCCAGTAAACATACCCAACAAGCTACAAGGCACCTGTTATATCCAGGTGCTTCTGTGTCTTGTGAAAATCCTAAGAACTATGTCCCAATGTTCCAGAGCCTCCTGGTGGACTCAATGATTCAGCAATACTATAAGGAAGGGCAGCTACTAAACTGCCTTCACAACGTTAGGTCCACTTTATAGAAGTTGGCCAATTCTTAGAAATTCAACACAGAACTATAGGCCTAACTCAAGTGTGAAACATATTTCTGGATTGGCCCTTGGATTTCCCTAATTTTGTAAAAATCTGAAATCTCATTTTGCAAGGATTCAGTATTGGAACTGGGCCACCTGACTGGGGCCACTTGGGCTGCATACATAATCTGTAAGAACTGTCTGTTATCCATGAAATAAAGCTGCAAAACAAGCCTATAGGAAGTTAGTCCCCTAAGGAATCAGGATTAATATGACAGGCTCATACGAACTGCCCAAACAATGAGCACTTTAATCAATTGGTCTGCCATGGTGGAATATCTATCTCAAAGCCAGAGTGGAGGATTTTGCCCATTTTTACACCTTTGAGTGCCATGCACTTTGGAAATGATTTTCAATCTATTTCGTCAGCAATTACCTCTCCTACTCACACCTGATCCATTTTCCAATGCATTTTCTTCATTATGCTACTAACTGGCACCACCACCCAGTAAATTACAGAAGCAAAAATCCTTAAAATTAACCAAGGTCTTTTATACTTAATGTCAAATCCAGCCCTAAAGACAAACCTGTAAATTCTGAAATGGGTTTTGACTCCCTCTCCTATGCTCCAATTTTAGTACCAATATACCAGTTCAGGGACTGATAACGTCTGTGCTGGAGCACACCACCAACCTCTTCATCTCTCTCTACCTGTGTATCTTCTATGTCCAGTTCATCTTCTGGGCCTCCAGACATTTTTCAATTACAACTATTTCATTCTTCTGTTTAATTGCCTTGTGTGGGTTGTGAAAACAATCCAAAAATTTTATGTGGCTGAACTTTTGTCACAGTCTAGTTTTGATCTGTATTTTGGCTCATCTCCAATGCTCCCTCTGTTGCTTCTTTCCATTTTCTCCCAAGAAACATTAATCATGTCCACCATTTGATTCTTACTTAATCCTTCACTTACAGCACTTATTACATTAGATTACATTATCATGGCCATGTCCTTCTCTCTTCTCCCCCTCTCTCTTCTGAAGCCTATACATTTTGTGACAGAAGGGACCAAGGCTGGGACCTGACATTTAGAAAGTTCTCAACTAATACTTGCTCAATAAATGAATAAAGGTAGCAGTACCTAATTTTATGTTGAGCATCAGGAAAAATGTTTATGCATATAAACTGCCCAGATATTGGTTAATCAAAAATTATTTGGGAGGAAGTTTCCCCAAAAAAGTTTCCTTGGAGTCAGATACTTTGTTTAAAATCCTAGCAATGGGGCATATCAACCAGGTGATCATGGGTAAGTCAGTTAAATTCTTTGTAAAATAAGGATGATAATAATATAAAATGAGATGGGCCTGACAAATAAAGGCAAGTTGCATGAAAATGTTGAGCTACATAAGTGACAAGATTGCTTTCTAGCAATGAACAGTGTGGCAGAGCGATTCCTGTGGATTGACTTGGATAATTTGTAGCCTTTTATGTTCTTTTTTAAAATTCTACTCCTATAGTTAACTAAATTAAACACTCTGTAGACAAACTTCTAAGAAGAAAAGCTCATTTATTAGTATTTGTGTGTGTGTATCTGTGTGCGTGTGTGTGTTTTGTTTTTGAAGACAGGGTCTTGCTATGTAGTTCAGGCTGATCTTGAACTCACTATTTAGCCCAGGCTGGCCTTGAACTCATGATGATCCTCCTGCCTCGCTACCCAAATCCTGGTACTACACGTATGTACCACCACACCAGGCACACATTTATTAGTTAAGTGGACAGCAAAGATTAAAATGACTGTAATTCACTGCACCTGGATCTAGAGTGAAAAACTGTCCAGGATCCAGACATTTCCACTGGAATGGAAACATCTCATGATAGGCCTGATATAAGGGGAGCCTGTGAGGGAGATCCCCATATTTCCCACGTAGTCAGTAATCACAGGTCTAAGATCTTCTAGAACCAGACTGCCTAGACACAAGCTGGGTAACCATGAGCAAATTTCTTAAATTTTGCTTCAATTTTGTCATCTGTAAAATGGGGCTAAAAGAAATTCTTACTTCATAAAGTTGTTGTGAAACCAAACAAACAATATACAAAACTTTTGGTATGGCTCAATAAATGCTATTTATAATTAGAATGACTATGTTATTTACCATCACACTGGGCCAGCTTTGAGAGTACAAGTATGCTGTAAAGCACATGAAAATGAAAGTAGGATTTTCTGGTCAAACTCAGATGCAGTCACATGAGCTGTGATGATGTTGATAATGACATTGATGATAGCAGCTTGCAGTGCAAGCCTAAAGTAATTCTCCCACAATCTTAGCATATCATCTCCCACACCAGCTAAAGCTGACATTCGGGATTCATGCAGTCCTTGTTCCTACCTAGAATCATCAACCCTTAGCTGCTACATCTGGCCAAAGGAAAATGTAGTACCTGCTTTTTTCCTTCTGAGACCCAGGCAAAAATGATAAAATTAGGTATTACTGTATTGAACCAGCTACTTCATCTTTAGGGTCCAGTTTAGTAAATCACAATATTGTGCCTAAGACCTACTGATCAGTCTCAAGCACAATAAATAATTTACACTTTAACTCACTAGGCATATTTATTTTCTAAATCTCTAAACTTTAATATAGGCTTAGGTCCTTCCTTTTCTTCTTTGTCTACTTTTTTTTTTTAACTATGACAGAAAACTAAATATAGGGGAAAATTTGCAATCTCAAGGTGAAATTTGCTTTAACCATTTTTACCCAATTGACAATGTTAGATAATCACATCAAGAAAAGGGGCAGCTATTCATCTTATATTATTATTTAGTTATCATCTACTATATGTTCAGAAGTATGGTAGAAATTTTTCAAGACATGGTCCTGCAGGGAGTTTTCAATCTGGTTCAAAATACAAAAGGCACATCTGTGAAACCCCAACACAAAAATGTGTTCCACTGAGACAGAGGTGTGATGCAAAGAAGCTCGGGAAGAGAAGACAAACAGGCAAGACTGAACCTTTCAGGGGAAGCCTTGGATGGAGCCAGGCTTCAAGCTGAGGCTTAGGGTGGCTAGAACATGAACAGAGGGAAGAGATAAAAGACCCTATCAGGGGAGGGGGTTGTACAAAATAAGACAGGGCTTGGAGTTAAGAGTGAGAAATAGTTTGACATCATACAATGAAACCAGCTTTACAGACAGGGACTCTCAGGTAGCTAAAGGGGTCAGGAGAAGGAAAGAACTTGATGATGCTAAGTCTCTGCTCCAGGTTGATCCAATACTTTGCAGATCTGCTTTTCCAACTGCACAAGACTTACGAATTTCAAAACAGGTAACAACGTGAGTTGAGATCGTTGGAATTATTCTTTTATTAGTTTTTTCTGTGTTCAGGAAGGGTTGTGGAGAGAACAGACCTCAAATTTAAGGGTGGACCCTATCTGCAAGGTGATGTCCCAGGACAAGTCAAACAAATAGGATCGTTCATTTTGAAAGGTGGCCTGATGATTGCAAAATGTAACAAAATAAAAATTACAAATATATTTGCTTCCCAATAAGGGAGAAAAGTTTTCTCAGAAGAACAGCACTCAAATCTGGCAAAGAACTCCAATATGTTTCTGTAGTGCTCTCACCTGGCAGTTATTCATAGGCATTTACTACTTGGCATCCTGTTTCAACCACATATTATTGCCTAATTAAAAGTGCTTCTTTTAATAGATCAATAGACTTGCTTTTAGGAGCTGCCATAATGACACCTATACTTTTATTCAAAGTGGTTAAAGAAGTGAGGAGAGATCATACATGCGGGCTCAATAAAGTTTACGCTAAAATGTGCTCGACATGCCATGCCATTTTGTGACCTGGTGCATGGAACGCAAATCACTGCTCTTTGAAACAGAAAGAAAAATCTGAGCCAATTCAAACTAATGACCTGGCTCTTGTTTCTGAAGTGGGTGGGGTTTACACAAAACCTTTTCATGCTGCTCCCGAGCAGTTTGAACACACAAGTTTTTGGCCTCCCTGAGCCAGAGCCAAGGGCTTGGCAAAGGCCAGCCCAAGATATTAGCAGGCAACGCAAAAGCAGGAGTAAAACTGCGTGTGCTTTTCCACTCTCTGAAAATCTCGGCCCCGCTTTTTCCTCCTTTTATATACACTGTTCTATCTTTATCCTTTCAGACTTTCTGTTCTTTTCTTCCCTGGAAAATTTGAGAGTGATTCTTCACCTTTCATTGGGACACAAACCTCTTTGAAAATCTGATCCAAATTATGGACTGTGGCTCAGAAAAGTGAGAGAAACTCAAAACTTCCAGAAATTTTTGGAAGATCAGCAAATCCTCTGAAAATCATGTAGACCCCAAATTAAGAACCCCTACATACCTTTCTCCAATGACACTGAACAAAGAAAAGGAGTCAGATATTTAATGTTACTCTAGAACTATATTAAATCTGCAAGATATTTGGTTTGTGATCCATAGTTTCAACAGAGTACTGAGTTCATAATTATCTGGCTGGGTAATGTGTCAACCTGGCTCCTCCCAAAGTAATGCTGCTTGTGGAGGAAGTTTCCAATATTTGAGACATTTCTCATCCTCCTCTTTGGGCAGTGGCCATAGCAAAGTTTATTCAGGGGTATTATGGCTTAGATCTAAAATATCCCCCTAAAGGCTCATGTATTCATTGATGGGATTTTTGGAAGGTGATTAGATCAGGAAGGTGCTAACATTATCAGTGAATTGATCCATTGAAGTTTATTGGCTGAATGGACTGTTAGGAGTTAGCCTATGTTTGGAGGAAGTACTGCATATCACTGGGAAAATGCCTTTGAAGGATGTATCTATTTTCAGGCCTTTTCTGCTGCAGCTAGAGTTGAGTAGTTTTCCTTCTGCCATGATATTTCTGCCTTGGAGCCAGCAGATCATGGACTGAAAACTACAAACCATGAGCCAAAATAAACCTTTTCTCCTTTAAGTTATGTATGCCAGGTGACTAATACATGAGGCATGCCTTTTGTTGTCCTGCCTCTGATAGCCACAGTAGGTCGTAAAAGTATAAAGAAAAGAAAGCACATCCTTCTAGGTAGGACTCTGTTTACTCACCAAAAGCCGATTTTCTGGAGGAAGTCTTAGATTTTTTTTTCTTAATCTTTCAGTCTCAATGTAATCTTTTCTGGCTGAATATTAAATCGGAAGTGCAATATGGGCTCATAATTCGAACATCTTGTGTTCCTGGCTCTTTGCAGGAAAAATGAGGTATCAAAGTGTTCTCACCTGTTAGAGACACAACACTGTCACTTAATCACTTCACAGAATGAGCTGCTGTCTGGGATTCAGCTTGAACAGGGTAGCTCAGGCTATCAGTAAAATACACAGCTACACAGCACCACAGGAAGCCCTACCTCACCTGTGGAGACCATAACATGATGATATGCAGAGCAGCACTCTGCCCGGTGCCTTCATGGGCCCATGGGTTACTCTCCCTTCATCCCGGCATCTTGGGACCAGATGGCAATAGCTACTAATTGGTCTGTGTGCTGGATGCTCTGGTGCATATACACAACCTCCTCACATCTCAGTAATGTCAACAGCATTATTCTACCTATTGTACAGTCAAGAAAAGTGAGGCTTAGAGGGGTTAGGTAATTTCCTCAAAGCGTTGCATCACTGCATGAATGCTGCATGACTTGGACCTTACTCAGCCAACACCACAGCAAGGCTGTGGCCACTCTGCCCCTTTCTGGCTGGGTCTCCTCCTGCTGAGTATCCCCCAGCACAGCAGCTGGGACACTTGCCGTGGCTCCCACAGAAAGTCAGCAGCGGGGCTGAGTGTGTCTTCCCTTCTAACCAAGGCAGGACCACCCAGAGAAGGGGAGGGGCCTCCCTGTGGACCTGTATCATTTTCTAATTTCATTTTATAGATGATAAAAATAAAATTTCCAACCAGTGGTTATGTTTCGAATGCCCTATGGACTGCTTTCATTTGCCATTTCTGCTCTTTGTAGGGAATATATTTTAAGTCTTAGGAAATAAATACGTGCTCTTCCCATCGATGAAGCTGGTATTGGACTTAGAACATATAATCTCAAGACTTTTTTCTTCCATCAGGGAAAGACACTTGCAAACAGTATAGTGTGAGTTACTCAAACTAAAAAGGTTAAAGTACCGGGAAAATCAGATGCAGTGAAATTTACCCGACATGAGTGTCACACTCAATTACTTTCGTTTATTCCTTTTTCAAAATATGTGGCTTTTCCCTTTCACAAAGCATCCACTCTCATGGTCTCTAAATTTCTTTGTAGGCAACTATCATGTCCACTAAAACACAGTAACATCTTTTAAAATAAATAGTAAAACATCATGTATCTGTAGTAGGTTTTTTTTCTCATGGTACTGCTGCACAACTTCTTTTGTGCTCATTCCTTAAGGAATTACTCTGCGAGGAACAGGTTTATCTTGATGCTGAAGAGAAACCAATTTTGGCACCCAAAGCACTTCAACAAAGTGGGGAGTTGTGTGAAGCAGCTACATTGCTCTTGGTGTGTGTGTGTGCGCACACACATTCATGCTTGAGTGTATCTGCAGTGACCCGACAGGGAGTGGTTATTACAAGGAATTCTATTTGTTGTTTTACACAGATCACCTCATAAAGAAAATTAATCAAGCCAGATTAAATATGCATGAAGAAAGTAATTTTTAGGGCTGGGGATTTAGCTCAGTGGTTTTGCCACCCGCTGCGCAAGTGCAAGGACCCAAGTTCGATCCCTGGTACCAAGAAAAAGAAAGTAATTTTTAAAGCCACTTCTGTAAAACTTTAAAATCCTACCCTTGGGAAACATTTACTTTTCCTTAGCATTTTACAGGGCACATTTTTCTCTCACACTGATATCCAAACACACACGAAATCTGATTTTTTTATAGAGGGCAAGATTGGCTTTAACGTTGTCTGACAAGGCAAATGGGGATTTTTAAGCTGTTACTAAAATGAATTTTCATTTTTTAAAAGCCTACTTGAATGCAATTGGCATTGTTGAAATGAATGTAAATTATTTTTGCTCATTTCATCCCTTATTTCTACATTAAAGTCCTTTAGTGTGAACTAGCTTCACTAGTTTCATTAGTACTATTTCCAGAGTAAGTAAATGTTACCAAAAAATTAGCCATAAAATCTCTTTTTCCTAATAGGCCTTTTGCCAGGGTGAAAAAAAATACCCTTTTGAATTTCCATCAGAGTTAAATGAAGACAATGTCCATCAGTTAAATAAACTATACCATAAAAATAAGAATGGGTGTATAAGCACATCTTTCTAAATACACTAAATAGAATAAGACTGTGTGTGGCACATACAAACACATGCACACACATACTGCTTATTCGTGAAACATATTTTTGGACTATATTCCCTCATGTTGAATAACATTAAGGAAATAATAAAGGAAAAACTCATGAAATCTATTAAAGAAGTGCTCATTAGATTTTATGATCTTTTACATGTCACACTTCCTATATTCTGATTTTTACAATGCTCAGAACGAAATGTGATGATTTCTAAAGTCTCAGTGCGCAGTAACTTTTCAATGCCAAAAGGCCCTGTTGAAGGATCAAGCTCCCCTTTGCAGATGTGTCTGCCCAGAGGAATGCCCAAATTGAACGGCCAGCCTGTGGGTGCACACTGCACACACGTGCACGTACACACACGCATACTCCTGATTCTGGGAGATTTCATTAAAATTTTATTTCAGTAGTCAGTTGTGACCCTAGTGTTTCCAAGAAGAAAAGGAAAAAGCGGCTGATACAAGGGAGTTAAAGTAATCTTAGTGAAAAACTAAACTGGCAAGTGTATCTAATAATTGCCTCGATTCAGCATTTTTCTGCGATAAATGAGTAAACTTTAAATGTATCTCTGAGATGCACTATCACAGGCATTGCCTTGGGCAAGTTTTATCCAATGATGAAACAGCAAAGCCTAGTGAGATAAAGATGATAGAAGGCTACTATCAGGTGGCAGCTGGGTAATTACAACTCTCTATTTGGCCTCTGCAGTGATGCTGAGCGCGATAAGTGGAGAATAATGAAGAAAAAGGAGTAGTGATAATGCAGAAGCTAAATGGGAGAAAATAGCCTATCATAGCCCACAGCCCTGTGGGCGCCTATGGGGACTTTGAACTATCTTCTTCAGTTTTCATCCACAAGAAAAAAATGCTCTCTCTCTTTCTTCTTCCTCCACTAAATTTATGTCTGGTGGGACAAAAGGAAAAACTGAAAGGAAATCAAGGGTATGTGAAGAGAATAATGACCTTTTCAAATAACTCTGAAGGTCACCGTGTAATTATTCGAAAATAAACGTATCCTGTAATCTTGCTCATATTCACAAAAGATATAAGAGCATTTCCTAAATGTGATTCGGCACAATTTTGTTGGGGAGCATGGCTTATAAAAGGTCAAGTAAAGTATTTCTAATTATAGGCTGTCAAGGAGGGCCTCAGCAGAACACTCGAGCCATTTGTTACTATTGAGTGGAACTTTGATTAAGGCAGAAGACAGGCCAAGAGACAATCCATTACATGCAAGAAAACCACTGCTTCTGGCTGGTCCTGGAGGTCAGGAGTTTCAAAACAAAATAACCTGTGCCGAAGTTGAGAAGTTTTACCCCAGTACTTTTGTCTTCTAAAGCAGAGCAAGTCCAGCCCTTCACATGGGTCTGGCTGAGATTGATTTTGTTGGTTGGTTTTTGTTTCACTTAGAATCATCCTGAAACTTACACTGGGGATTAATGCACTCAAAGGGGGACAATGGAAACTTTGCGTGTGTGGACATACGTGTGCATGTGTTGTATGTGCACACATGTGTGCACATGATGGCAAAAGTCCTTTAAATTATGGCTTAAAAACCCCCATAAAATTCACTACCTTAAGTGTTCAGTTCAGTAGTGTTAAGTACATTCACATTGTTATGCAACCAATTGCAGAACTCTTCATCTTACCCAACTAAAACTGCACATATCTTAAACAATAATCTCATTCTTCCTCCCCATCCCCTGACAACCACCATTCTACTTTCTCCCTTCATGAGTTTGACTGGTCAGGTACCTGAAATAAGCAAAATCAGACAGTGTTTGTCTTTTTGTGACTGGTCTATCTCACTTAGATAATGTCCCCAAGGTTTACCCATGCTGTGGATCAGGCCTCACTGGGGAATTTCTCCAGGGACAACAGCCAGCTAGTGTAAGAGCTGGAGGCCAGGCCTAAATGCAGATTTAAATATTTCTGATGTGAAAGAGGCCTTGAAATTTAAGACATCAGGAGAAAATGGTGGAGTTCTGTACATCATTTTTTATTGAGATATAACCTGCGTACTATAAAATTCACCATTTTAGAGTATACAGTGTATTCATTTTTAGCTCTTTCACAATGTTATACAACTGTAGCCACTATTTAATTGCAGAACATTTTCATCTCTTGTCCCTCAAAATCCCTGTATCCAGTCATTCCTGATCCGTCCCCAACCCTGGTCCCTTCAGACCCTTTCTAATTTAATTTCTCTTTCTATGGTTTGCCTATTCTACACATTTCACATAAATGGGAACAAATGATATGAGGCCTTTTGTGTCTGTCTTATTTCATGTAGCATACTACTATCAAGGTTCAACCACATTGAAACAGGTATTGGTACTTCATTCCTTTTTATAGCTGAATGATATTTCATTGTATGGTTATGTTACATGTTTATACTTTCATCAATTGATAGACATTTTGGTTTTTCACTTTCTTGCTATTTTAAATAATGCTGCTTTGAACATTGGTATACAAACTTTTTAATGGATATGCTTTCAGTTCTCTTGGGTATATGCCTAGAAATGGAATTGCTGATCTATATTTAACTTTTGAAGAACTGTCAAACTGTTTTTCACAGGAACTGTACTAACAGGAAACCATGAGGCTCCAGTTTCTCTGCATCTTCATTGTTTTTATTGTCCATTTTTTAATAGCTATGCTGGTAGGTATGCAGTGATAACTTGTGGTTTGATTTGCATTTCCTTAAGCAGCATTTTTTTCATGACTATTTTAGGAAATTGTAGTTTCCTGTCCTTTGCCCATTTTTAAATTGGCCTATTTGTCTTATTGTTGAGTTGAAAGACTTCTTTACGAATTCTGAATAGTAGACCCCTATTGGATACATGATAAGGCATAACATCTTAAAATCTTTGACTAGAGAGAAACATGCTTCCATCCATGCCCACGCCATTAATGAGAGATTGTCGGGTGGCCTCATCCAGCTGCAAAGGGAGCTGGGTAAAAGTACGATTCCTAGTGCCAGCTCTATTCTGTGGAAAGGGGAGCATGAATATTGGTACTGCAATAACCATCTCTACCTTATTTATTTATTTTGGTTTTCAAAGTTTAACAATCCAAGAATGTAACTCACTTAGATAATCTCCTCAATGTCCTCATGCCAACCTAAATAAGGATTGCAAAACAGGTGTGAGATAAAGCAGGAGGCTAAAAACAGTGACAACTGTTAAACATTCTAACTGGCAATTGAATCTTAAAAGAATTTTCTAGGCCTGAAACTTAATGACACATCATCCTTCTTAGCTGTAATATGAATATGCAATACACAAATGCTCATTAACATTTTACACCTTTACTTCCCATATTTGGGTTTACCATTAATATTAAATTGAGGCTAATTAAATTATTTTCAAGGAGTTTTAGCCTGAACAAGATGGCTCCATCCAGACTTCCAGACTACTTTGCGAATCAAGACAGTCATTTTGATCCTCTTGTTTACTGAATGAGCAGTAGTAGTCTACTCACACATGATTGTTAGAAATGAATGGGAAGAATTATACAAACAACATCAGAGGGGTAGGACAGAAATTAGGCAGCATCTCATTGATTTTTCTGCTTTGCTTTCCTAAAAATTGTATCATCTTCCAAATCCCTTAGATATTTCAAGAAAATAAATCTTTATCTCCAAAATTCAAATATCAGTCTCCCTTGGTCTTATTTTCTCTTTCAAAATGCACACTTTTTTAGGGGCCAAGGATTTAGCTCAGTAGTGCAGCCTCCTGCCTCACAAGTGCAAGGTTCCGAGTTTGATCCCCAGTACCCAAAAACAACTCATACTTTTAGTTTTTCCCGATATCCCCAGATATTCTTCGGAGAAAATAAACCTTCCCACATGTCAAAACCATTGCTGCTCTTTCACTGGTACTTTTCCAGTGTTCTTTCTTTTAAATACATTTTAGACGGGAACACATTTTTCTCAGAAGTCTATATTTTGCTCTCAGGATACTTGAGTGCAACGTATTTCATCTCAGGAGGAGGTACAGATGCCAGACCACAATTAATTACGTCTTGGCTCTTTCATAAAGTTTTCAGGATGTTTTAGAACAAACTGAAAAGTAAAGCTATATTTGACTGAAGAAAATGTTTTTAACCTTTGTTATGTTTTTAAATACTGTACTTAGCCAAATGGTAGTGAGATTCTTGAGGAAAAAATTTCCCCTCATGAGAAAAAAAGTTGACAGTGGCAATAATAAGGGCCAACATTAATATGCAACTATACACCAGGTGCTCTTGTAAGTCCTTTATATATAATGAACAATTCAATTCTCTTACAATCCTATGAGGTAATTACTTTTTTGGTGGTACTGATGAATAAATCTGGAGCTTTCACACTGAGATACATCCCTAGCTCCTTGTTTTATTTATTTACTTTGAGGCAGGGTTGGCTAAGTCATTCATTTGCCCAGGCTGGATTCAAACTTGTGATCCTCCTCCCTCAACCTCACAATCACTTTTTTTTTTTTTTGATACTAGGGATCGAACTCAGGACCTTGTGCTTGTGAGGTAGGCAAAGAAACCACTGAGCTAAATCCTCAGCCCTCACAATCACTATTTTAATCTCTGTTTCCTCGATGCAGAAACCACAATGTAGGAAGCCATCTGTCCAAATCAGGTGACTGAGCAGTGACTAAGTCAGGGTTTGAACTCAGGCCGGGGGTGCCGTTAACATAAATGGAATCTTAATTTGGATTTTGAAAAGACAATGCAACTATTAAATATTAGATGTTGATGAACATCACTAAGATCACTGCTTATAAGACTGTTTTCTTTATTCCAAGTCATACAGATTGTCGATGATAGAGATAAAATTTGCAACCTATGTCTCCTGTTTTTGTTATTGTTGGTTTCTCCCCTACAGCCTGCTGTGGTGTTTTCCCCCACAGAGCACAAGTAGCTAAAGTACAGAAATGGTATTTTAACCATCCTAGGCCATTAATTGTTCACCATGTATGAATTTCTATGTGGACCTAAGCAAACAAAATTTGGATATTGATTCTTTTTCTTTTCTTGGCTTACGGTTGATGGTATTATCTCTTAGTCTTCAAGGTGAATCTTAGAGACACTTGAACAATATATGCTCAACACTAAGTACTAGGGAAAAATCAAATGGTCTTTGTTTCTAACAGAGTTGCCTACTGTGGCTTTCTCTTCCTCTCGCCCATCATATCCATTGCAACGGGGAGGGGAGGTAAAGCATGGAAACCATGACCACACTGTCACCTCAGTCCAGCGTCTGAAACTCAAGATAAATCATCTTCCCCGAGAAAAGCCCATGACCTATTTTGCAGAGTGACACCTCATCCACAAGGGCCTGCAAACTCACACTCGGTAGTTATCTTGGACCCTGGCTTTCCATATCCACTTAACTACCAACCTCTATGATTTTACTCCCCCTGGAGATCTCCATATAGCTCTCCCAACCTTTCTCCTCTCCCTCTCTTTCCATGCCATCCCTTCATCTCAGTTGAAATGACTATTCTCAACTGGAGTATCTAAATCTCCAATTAAAATAATTTAAGGATTTTTTTATTGCATTTAGGATAAAATTCAAGTTCCTTGTCATGGCATACTAGGCTTTTATGTTCTGACCCATATCACTTGACCAGTCCGATTTCCTAATATTTCTGCCAGGTTTCATTTTTCTCAAGACAGGCCAAATTTCTTTAAATATAGCATAAAATTCATCCTTCTTTCCTCAGGCAGCTCTTGGATGTCTTTCATTGCATAGTCCACCCATTCTGGGGACTTCCTCCCTTTTCCCTTCCCACCTCCTCCTTCCCAGCTGACCCTGCCTGGCCCCATGGTCTGGGTCCTTCTCCTCTCGGATCCATGACTATGTTACATGAGTAACAGCACTTTTCATAGGTATTTTAATTGTTGAATTATTTGTCTTCTGTTCAACTAGGCTGAAAACTATAAAAGGTAGAAACTACATGTACATAAGCTATTTCCCATTCTTTAGCCTGGGTGATAAATAAAATAGAAATACAGAAATATGAAAAATAGATAATCTTCAAAAAAGATCCCATCCAATGGCAGATATATACAAGGTGTGATCAGAAAATGTTGTGTATTTTTAAATAAAAATTTATTACAGTAAAAGACACAATGACATGAATCCCCTTCAGAATCCTCCCCCTCACTTCAAACATGTATCCTGTCATTCTTGCCACTTTCTGAAGCAGTTCTGGAAGTCTTCTTTTGTGAGTGTCTTTAGTTGCACTCTCATGGCTGCCTTGATGTCCTACATTGATTCAAAATGTTTACCTCTCATGGTATTTTGACTTTGTGGAAGAGCCAGAAGTCACACAGTACCAGATCTGCTGAGTAAGGTGGATGAAGACATGTGGTAATGTTTTCACAAGTCTGCCTTTCCATGGGATGGCAGTCAGCACAACATTAACCATATTTTTTGATCATACTTCATAACGACACTCAGGAAAGAGGACTTCCAGAACTGCTTCAGAAAGTGGCAAGGGTGAAAGGATAAGTGTTCAAAGTCAGGGGGAGTATTTTGAAGGGGATTAATAAGCACTATGTCTTTTACTATAATAATTTTTAAATTTAAACATTGTATTTTTCAAATATCCCTTGTATATAAGATATAGATATAGATATAGATATCACTACACACATGCACAGAGAGAGGGAAAACCTGGATCAAAACCTATAAACTATCAACAGAATAGATTAATGCCAAATAATCTTTCTATAAGATGATTTATTGCCATAGAGTAAAAATGTTCTGTCTCTGAATAATGGTAGGAGAGGCATAAATAAACAGAGATTTTCATTTTTTGAGGGTTATCTTCCACCTTGTTCACATAAATTGATATTCTTCTTTTTGTATTAAATTCTTTTATTGGTACATTGTAGGTATACAACACAATTACATTTCTCATTGGGAATTTTACCTTTACATAATGCATCTTGGTT
>NW_004624879.1:1327150-1530580 GCF_000247695.1 Heterocephalus glaber | reverse complement strand
AAATTTTTTGGAGTGCTGGTTTAGTATTCATGAAGTTCCTAAGGTGCTCTTTGTCATGAAAGTATCTTTTTTCTCCATCAGTTTTGAAGGATAGTTTTGCAGGGTATGTCAATCTGGGTTGGAGGTTGTTTTCCCTTAGGGCTTTGAATACATCACTCCAAGCTCTTCTTGCCTTGAGGGTTTGCGTTGAGAAGTCTGCTGCAATTCTGATGGGCTTTCCTTTATGTGAATTGTTTCTTTTCTTTAACTGCTTGTAGAATTTTGTTCTTCTGTTGGGTTTCTGGAATCTTAACTATTATATGCCTATGTGTAGATTATTTTTTGATCATGGCTAGTTGGAGTTCTCACTTATTTCTATGTCAAGTTCTTTTCGTCTGATTGGGAAGTTTTCTGCCATCACTTCTGTGAACAGTTTTTTTACGTCACCTGGACACTCTCCTGTTTCTTCATTGACTCTGATCAGTCTTATGTTTTTCTTCTTTGCATCATCTAGCAGCTGCTGGATTGATTTCTCATGGTCTCTTCTTATTTTAAAGAAAATTTTCTTTTCCTGGTCACTATTTGCAATCTTGTCTTCTATATCTGAAATCCTGTCCTCACATTGGGTCATTCTGCTGTGTAAACTTTCAGTGGAGTTTTTAATCTCCTGGAAATCTGTTTTATGGATTCCATTTTTTTCCTGTGTTGGGATTCCATCATGTTCCTTGGCTCCTCTATTTTTTTTTTAATCTGTGTGCTCTCTAGATTTGTTAATCATGTCTTGTACTATGGGCACAATCTCTGCTTTTATCTGAGAAATTATTTCTGATTTCATTTTTTCCAGATCTTCTTTTGTTGCTAGTTCAGGGAATCCAGGTGGTTATCAGATTGTTCCATCTTGTTTCCCTTTGGGGTTGCTTTAGGTGATCTGGAAGTCTAGTTTTGAAGCTTGTTTATGTGTCTTCTCATTTGGATGCGTGTGAGGGGGTGCCGCTGGCACCTGCAAGGCTTACCTCCTTGGCACTGGGGGCAGCTCTGTTCCTCAGCCCTGGGGGCGGCTCTACAATATGATTTTTCAAGGAAACAAAGATAAGTGGATTTTATGCTTTCAAAAGAAGAATAAAAGAACACTTGGAAACTTTCTCTACACGGTGTTGTGAACTACATAGGTTAGAAAAATGCTTCACCCCCAAGATATTATCTTCCAATTTCAGGAATCTGGGAATATAACCATACTTGGAAAAAAAGGTTTTTGAGGTGTAACTAAGTGTCTTGAAATAATATCATCTGGTATTATGTGACCAGGCCCTAAATCCAGTTACAAGTGTCCTGATAAGAGAGAGGCAGAGAGCTTCTCCCATACAGGAATGAGCAATGTAGCTACTGAGGCAGAGATTGTGGCCGTGTGTCTTCAAGGAATGTGAAGTAAGAAAGCACCTCCCCCCAACATAGAGAGGTAGTGGAGTCTTGCCAGCCCCTGGATTCAGACTTCTGACCTCCAGAACAGCAAAAGAATAAATTTCTGTTATTTTTATTCACCCTATTTTTGGTAATTTGTTACAGCAGCTGCAGAAAACTAATACAGGAAAGATGGAGAAGTGATTTATTAATATTATTTTACTTATGCATTCATAGAGTGTGTCCCCCCCTTGCCCCTCACTATTGGGTACCTTATGAGGACAATGAAACAGTCAGAGCTACTCAACTGCTGTGACCCTAAAGCTTAGAAATACCATGTACACAGTAGGCCATCAGTTAATATTTGTTGAACAAAGTGGAGCATTTGATTCAAGAAGTATTTGATAATAGGCGATATAAAGGCTGAGATGTAGGGAATACTTTCTACAGTAGAGGAACAGACTTTAATAAAGAGGCAGAAGGCAAGAGACTCGGGCAGGGGTTGACCCACCACAATTCTGCCCACTGGGGTTTTGTGGTTGGAAGTGGCAGCCTCTGGAGGAAGTGGGATGATGCCTCAGCCCAGATTCTTGGAGGGCTGGTTCACTTAGCAGGCAGCGGGCACACTGAGGGTTTCAGCACCAGACTGACCTAGTAAGAATGGTTTTAAGCATTTTATCTGTATTCCTGTACTTGCCACAGATATTATTCTTTAGGTCTTATGTGTCCCTGGGCTCTTCTTTTTTTAAAGTCTCACTGAATCTGCTTATAATTGTTAAATATGATCAGTTCTTATTTAATCCCAGCATAACTCTAAGGGGAAAATTTGTTTTGCAGTTCTTTTGATCTATCATTCACTCTACTTTCTCAACATTGTCATGACATTCACAGTTTCCTTGTATTTTGCCTCAGCTGTTCTAAATACCACCCCTCCTCCACTTCCTTTCCCCACAATTACTAAATACTCTTTTCTCTGATTCTCTTTATCCAATGCTGAGTGGGTTGTTTTGCCTTTGTCAGTTCTTTCAGTCACAAAACATATGGCTTTCCTATGGTTGATTATAACTGACTAGCAATATTTATGCAACATTTCATCACCAAGACTTTTTCACATTTCTTTAAGACCTCTTTTGTGGGTGTCTTTTTTCCCTTTTGTATGTATCATATTGAAGTATCAATTTATTTCTCACTTCTGTATTTCCTGAATTTTCTGTATCATTTTTTCCTCTTAGATAGTTATTAGTTTTTCATGAATTCCCCTTCTCCCTCTTACTATTGTGTTTCAGCTACTTCAGTTTATTTATTTCTTACAGAAACACCTCCCCGAAATGGTCCATGTCTCCTACGCTGTTTGGTCAGGACTCAATCATCAGGATCTTGTAAAAGGATAACAGGATAACAAACATGAATGCTGTCTTCTCTGGTCACTTGACATTTATGCCCATAGCACAACTTAAGGCTCATTTTGCAGTCTAGCTTGAGCCCAACATGTTTTTTTCCAATGCTTATATTTTCAGGAAAGAACCAATGACAGTAGGGCCAAATCTTCAATTAAGGACTGAGGATGTCTGAGAATGAATAAGGGTACTGACATGAGAATATTTCCAATCTAATCTCTCGGGAAGGTTTGGTGGTTTTATCTATTTATTTAAAAACCCAACATATTCAAATAAAGATCTTTCACAACTTCGTATGGCCAAAATATTTTGAGATAGAGAATTAGAAAAGTAATCAAACTATGCTACTTCTAAGGATAGTCAGCCCTTCTGAAGTAAATGCATGACTGTCGCATTTTCATTTCATTATGAAAGCATATATGAATTTTAGAACTTGTCCAACTTTAGCTGACAACTTAAAAGAAGGGGGAAGGGGTGAAAGGATCATAATAGTTTCTAAATTATCATTCTATTTGACTTCCGGTGCAGTATCGAAAAAAACTAAAGTGTGAAAACATTCAGATGCACAAGTCATTTTTTAAAGTCTAGATTTCTGCCTCCCTGTATCTGACAACAAGCTGAAAACATGCATTTCTCTTAGGAAACCAAGCCCTAGATGCTATGATTAAAGCAACTGAATGAATGGTTTGAAAAGCAGACTAAGCATGTTCCCATACAGGTACATTGGTAATTGTGTAATTTCAAAAGGTAAGAAAATTGTCTGTGCAGCTCTGTAAAGAATATACCTTTCTAGAAAGTAAGACTGAGTTCAAATTATAACTCTGCCTAGTCTAAGAAGATGTAAGAAGCCATTCTCCAACTTCCTTGTGAGAAACAAAGAGATGATATGTCCATTTTCCACTCTGAACCTGGAAGGTAACAGCTAGATGCTCTCTTGGAGCAACAGAAAATTTCAATGGCCAACACCATCCATGGTATTAGTAGGAAGACATATTATCATGGTGACATTCTGTTAAAGAAATCCCCAAGTAGGCCTGGGGATTTAGCTCAGTGGTGCTGCCACCTGGCTCGCAAGCACAGGTCCTGAGTTCAATCCTTGGTACCAAAAAGAAAGAAAGAAAGAAAAAGAAATTCCCAGGTAATAGTGAGGTAGGCCTGGTTCACCAGAATGGCCAGATGCCTTCTTTGTCCTTCTGTGGAGAAATCCAAGACTACATGTCCTTTCTTAACAATAAAACTACTCTTCCAAAGGTGTGAGATGAGCTACCTTCTCAGCTGACAAGGACTAGGATTAATAAGCTGCAGTGAATTAATTCCTTAAGATTATTTCAAGAGATAATAAGCAGTAAATTATTGAATGACACTCATGTGAGAGACCTAAAACACTTGTACCTGTTTCAACACAACTTCTTGACACTAAAAATTACTTGTTAACAAGAATACCACCTTATTTACTAATAAGAATAGCTCTAATTCTTATGTACTTCCAGTGTATTAGGACCATGTTAAATATATTCACTCTCATAACCACAAAATGGATATTTTATGAATAAAAATATGATAACCGGACAGGTTGAAGATGTGCTCATCTGGCTCATTTCAAAGCTTCTGCTTTGGTCTACCCATATATTTATGACTTTTAGAATGTTGGTGTCAAATATTGCTTGAAGGGAGCAATTGAATTGGACATGCTGTACACACACACACACACACACACAAACACACATGCATATGCAAATTTCTAATATAGGCTATGTTGCCATGTTGCCATGGTATTATTGTTCCATGTCTACTGATTTCCATAGACCCAGCTCTCTGTGCATCAAAATATCCATATACTCAGGGAAGATACAAATTAGGCCTTGTGTTGATTATATATTTTACCTTCCACAAGGAGAGTTATGAAGTAATTTAAACATTTTAAATGACTATAAAGTACTTTGCAAATATTAAAATTAAAATAATTTGTAGCACACACTGAAAGCAGAAAGTTATATAAATGCTAAATAATAATACTGCAAAGCACCTATATTCTGTGATAATAAGCACTATATAAATGCTAAGTAGAATAAAATGGAAAGTGTAGTGTTTTGAATTGGCTTATAAATGTATTGGGCTTCTTATATTTCATATGTACAAAAATTACATTTAGGATTTGCACCAAAAATGCTAAAGCAAATACTTATGTCTTTTATTTCTTGTAGTGCTAGGCTAGTCATTATAATACTAGAACTCTCTAAATCATGGTATATTTTGGAAGAAGCCTTTTCCAGTTATCTATTACTGTGTGACAAACAATCCCAAACTGTAATGTCTTAAGTTAACAAGCATTTTATTCCCTCTGATGGTTTTCTGTGTGCTTCCTGGGCTGCGTTAGGAAAATCTGCTCTACATGTTCCAGGGGGGTTGTATTATGGTACCAGGATGGTTGCCTTGAATGAAAGTTAGTGCTACTGATTGACTGATTGCTATTAGGTGTCACCTGAAGTGCCTTGGTTCTCTTTTCCTAGATTCACCACAGGGATTACACTTTTTTGATCATAGTATCTGGGAACATTCCAAGCAGATCAGTCTCAATGGGTAAGGATTTTAGTGAATTTCTGCTTGTATTATATTTGCTAATGTCCCACTGGCCAAAGCAAGTCACAAGATCATGCCTGGAGTCAATGTGAGAAACATGGTAAGTCATGAATCCCTTAAGAGGTGGTTACATGGGAGGCACCACTGTAAGAGTCCACCATAGAGCCATAACCAGCCTTTCAAACATCCTCATACCCATGAGTGGCACAGAATCAAATGGGATTTTTGCCACCAGCATCATTATGGCAAAGATGCAGCATAGAAAACTGCAGGACTGACTGCCCTCAAGCACCGAGGAGCAGAGCTCCCCCAGCACTGAGGAGGTGAGCCATGCAGGCACCAGCAGCACCACTCCCCTCCCTTCCCCTACAGCTGTGCTGAGCCAGTACCTGGATCCACACTACAGAGGTGCAGGGGCTCATAAAGTACATTGTTCTGAGCTCCAGAAGATAGAGCAGAAGTGAACAACAGAAAGAGGGCCTCTCTGAGGCTCCTTGATGAAAATTGAAGCCCAATGGAAAAGGGAAGAAAATCTCTGCAACAAAAGCACACCAGACCACCATAGTTGGTAAGTTGGAGGGATAACCACCTCTTATTGGAACCTTGACTATCTTCAGGGAAGGGCACCTGGAACCTGCAGTAGAATCTTGCAGAGTTCAACCCAGCAGGAGGTCAGGGAGGTCAATTTGGGCCTTGCCTCCAGAAATCCGACTGCTGCAAGGTTGCTGAGACTAACTGACTTACATCTATGCAGCTGCCCACATTGTCTATTTTGATAGCAGAGACATGCCCTGAAGGAGGCCCTTTATTTTTATTTTCAAAGTTATTTTTTTCTATTTTTAATTTTTTTCCTCTCTCTCCCCCCCCCTCCCACCTTGTTCTTCATCTCTCTACCATTTTGTTCATGTTACTGTCCTAGTTCAGTTTTCTTTTTTCTTTCCCTTTTCTTCTCTCTTTTTCCTTCTTTCAATTGTCATTAGTTTTAAAAGTCGATACACTTTCTAGCTTCCCTATTGGTGTTGAGTTGTTCTGTTCTTGTCTTTCTTTCATTTTATCTTTTCCTCTTGGCTTCAACTGTTTCCTAGACTTTATATGATCTTCCTGTGTCCTCTGGCTTCACTTCTAGCCTTTCCCTATCCTTGTACCTATCTCCCTCCCTCCTCAACTCCTTTTAAGCCCCCATCCCAAAGGGTAAAGTTGGTACATTGAAGAGTTTATTCACTTTAAACATATTTTGGGCTGGTCCTCAATTTTGATTTAATTCACATGGTTAAAGGTGATTGATAAATAACTACCACAAATTGTAATTTTCTGAGCTGTGCTTGGTGCTATTGCTGCTGCTGATTGTATCACTTGGGCTAAGGGGTTGTGATTGATCTAATCAGTTGTCCTTCCTGGTAAAATGAGATTGCCTAAGAGTCATTAGAGACTCAAAACCTAAAGACCAACTATATCTGGAAGACACCTCTGAGAAGCAATCATTCTGTAAGGGTTCTAAATACAAGCAACAAAGATACTTACAATAAAGAATATTAAAGTATCAACCCAGTAATTAAACAAAAACAGTACCAACAATAAAAATAGAAATGAGAAGACACCCAAACAAGATGAAAACCCAGACTTCCAGCTCACCAAAGGCAAATTCAGGAGGAAATGAGGTGGAAAAACCTGATAATCACCCACCTGAATACCCTGAACTGGTATCACAGGAAGAAAACAGATGAATGAGGCTCTAGAAAAATTCAAAACGGAAATAATTTCCCAGATAACTATAGAGATGGTAAGCAGAATGAAAGACATTATTAGAGACTCTAGGACAGAAACAGATAAAAAAAATAGATGAGCTCAGGACCATGAGGGATGGTGTGAATGCCCAGCATAGAAAAGAAATGGAAAACATGAAACAGATTCAAACAGATCTCCAGGAGATTAAAAACTCTATTGAAAGCATTCACAGCAGAATGAGGCAATGTGAAGGCAGAATTTCAGATATAGAAGACAGGATTGTAGTCCGTGACCATGAAAAGAGAGATCTATTAAAAATAGTAAAGGACAATGAGAAATTGATCCATCAGCTCCTAGATGACAGAAAGAAGAATAATATAAGACTTATAGGAATCCATGAAAAAGAAGGAGAAAGTACAAATGACACACACAAAAAAACTGTTCACAGAATTAAGGACAGAAAACTTCCCAAACAGCGTGAGAGAATTTGACATATGGAAAAGTGAGACATATAGGACTCAAACTAGCCATGATAAAAAAAATCTACACTTAGACATAAAAATCAAGATCCTGGGAACCCAACAGAAGAACAAAATACTATAAGCAGATAGAGAAAAGAAACAAATCACAAAAAAGGAAAGCCCATCAGAATCACAGCACACTTCTCAGCACAAATCCTCAAGGCAAGGAGGGCTTGGGGTGAAGTCTTTCAAGCCCTAAAAGAAAACAACCTCCAACCTAGACAGATGTATCCTACAAAACTATCTTTCAAAATTGATGTGGAAATAAGATACTTCAATGACAAAGAACACCCAAGAAACTTCATGAATACCAAACCAGCACTAAAACAATTCTAAACAATATCCTAAAAAAAAGACAATGAAGAGCACAACTCCATGAGGTCCAACAGAGCAAATTGAGCAGGCAAAGCAAGAAATTAAAGGGAGAGGGGGAAACATAAATAATACAAGAGCCACCAACAGGAAAATAACTTGACAAGGATAAATCATTACATATCAGTTATAAGCATCAATGTTAATGGCCTCAATTCACAAATCAAAAGAAATAGACTGGCAGAATGGATTAAGAAGCAAAATCCAACAATATGCTGTATACAAGAAACACACTTAATTCAAAAAGACATTCATAGACTGAAAGTAAAAGGATGGAAAACAGTTCTCCATGTGACAGGAGTCCGGAAAAAAGCAGGGGTAGCTATTTTATTTGCAGACAAAATAGATTTCAAATGAAAAAGAATTAAGAGCGAAAAAGAAGGTCACTACATCCTTGTGAAGGGAACAATCCAAGAGGAATAGATAACAATGATAAATATACATACACCAAATACGAATGCCCCCAACCATACAAAACAAATATTAGTGGACATGAAAAACCAAATAAGCACTAATACAATTGTGGTGGGGGACCTCAATACCCTACTGTCACAAATAGACAGATCATCTACACAAAAATCAACAACAAAACTCTAGAACTAAACTAAGCTTTTGAACACATGGACTTAATAGATGTCTACAGAGTGTTCCACACCACAAAATCAGAATATACATTCTTTTTTGTTGCACACTGGTTATTCTCCAAAATAGACCACATCGTAGCTCACAGGGTAAGTTTAAGTAAATGGAGAAGAACTGAAGTTACCCCCTGTATATTATCAGACCATAGTGCAATAAAATTGGAGATCAACAGCATAAGAAACTGCAAAACCCTCACAAACACATGGAAATTGAGTAACACTCTCCTAAACAAACAATAGGTCACAGAAGAAAATAAAGGAGAAATTAGACAGTTTCTACAACTAAATGATAATGCCAGTACAATGTACAGGATGCCATGGGACACAAAGAAAGCAGTTCTATGAGGGAAATTTATAGCAGTGAATGCCCATATTAGGAAAACAGGGAGAGCTCAAAGAAACAACCTAATGCTGAACCTCAAGCTCCTAGAAAAAGAAGAACAAGACAAAGACAAAGCACATATGGGGAAGAAATTATAAAGATCAGAGCAGAAATCAATGTAATAGAGAATAAGACAACAATACAAAAAAATCAACAAATTGAAGAATTGGTTTTTCAAAAGAATAAATACAATTGATAAACCCTTAGCCAACCTTGTCAAAAAAAGGAAGAAAAGGCTCAAATCCATGCAATTAGGAATGAAAAAGGTGAAGTCACAACAGATCCAGCAGAAATCCAGAAGATCATCAATACCTACTTCAAGAACCTGTACTCTAATAAAATGGAAAACACAGAAGAAATGGACAGATTCCTAGATACATACAAATTGCCTAAGTTAAATGAAGAAGGTATAAAAATTCTAAACACCCCAATTACAATCAGTGAAATTGAAAACGTAATTAAAAATTTACCAACAAAGAAAAGCCCGGGTCCTGATGGCTTCACTGCTGAATTCTATAAGTCATTTAGAGAGGAACTACTGCCACAACTGTTTAAACTCTTCACTGAAACTGAAATGGAAGCAATACTTCTGAATTCATTCCTGGAAACAAGCATTACCTTGATCCCCAAAGCAGAGAAAGACCCAACCCAAAAAGAGAACTATAGGCCAATCTCACTAATGAGCATAGATGCAAAAGTCCTTAATAAGATACTGGCAAATAGAATGTAGAAGATCATCAAGAAGATCATTCACCCTGACCAAGTGGGATTTATCCCAGGGAATGCAGGGATGGTTCAACATACGCAAACCAATCAATGTAATACACTATATCAATAGAGCCAAGGACAAAAAACATATGATGGGCACATGCGTGCTTGCCGGAGTGGGCAGGCGGGAAGGACTGCTGGCTAGATCCCTAGGCGAGGCTTGCATGTCCACCCCCGGCCCAGGTCCCAGTGCCCACCAGGTCAGCCTGGCCCAGCCATGATCAAGGCGATCCTCATTTTCAACAACCATGGCAAGCCACGGCTCTCCAAGTTCTACCAACCCTACAGTGAAGATACACAACAAATCATCAGGGAGACTTTCCATTTGGTATCTAAGAGAGATGAAAATGTTTATAATTTCCTAGAAGGAGGATTTTGGTAATCATTCTTACGTTGTGTAACTTACTGTGACCTATGGAGTTAAATCTAATTAATTGGAGGATCTGACAACAAACTGATTTATAGACATTATGCAACACTATATTTTGTCTTCTGTGTGGATTCTTCAGAAAGTGAACTTGGCATTTTAGATTTAATTCATGTGTTCATGGAAACATTACACAAATGTTTTGAAAATGTCTGTGAACTAGATTTAATTTTCCACGTAGACAAAGTTCACAATATTCTTGCAGAAATGGTGACTGGGGGGATGATATTGGAGACCAACATAAATGAAATTGTTATACAAATTGATGCACAAAATAAACTGGAGAAATCTGAGGCTGGCTTAGCAGGAGCTCCAGCCCGTGCTTTATCAGCTGTAAAGAATATGAATCTTCCTGAGAAACCAAGGAATATTAACATTGGTGACATCAGTATAAAAGTGCCAAACCTGCCCTCTTATAAATAAAATATAAAACAGGCCCCTCCCAGGTAAAATCCAGGGGGAAAAGTCATCTAAGTTTACCATACAGTTGTTTACCAAAAATAGAGGAGGAGAGTCTTAACTTTTGCTCTTGGATTTAAGTCAAGGTACTGTATAGAAGTTGTGTAAAATAAGTATGAAAGTCCAATGTTGCTTTTCTTGCTCAGTGATTTTAAAGAAATTGTATAGTTCTGGTGTGATTTTTTTTTTCTTTTCTAAACTGCATTCCTATGCCCACATAAGACATGCCTCTATGTATTGGCTATTACAGTATTTTGAAAGTGAGGTATTTCTTTAATTATGTACAACCCAAAATCTTGGTGTTTTGTATGGATCACAAATGTAGCAATCCTTAATTCTTTCTGCTGTTTGTCACAATTGTTACTTAAAGAACCAAGTATGTATTGCATGAAAATATTATGACCTTTTCCTCTTAGTTTAAATAAATTCAAAGGTAACTGGATTTCTAAAGCAACTTTCTGTTTGCCTGATACCTACTTTAGCAATAATTTTTTTACTACCCTCTGACTCAAAAAAGTAAATAAAGGTATATTTTATCACTGTTAAAAAAAACCCATATGATGCAGAAAAAGCATTTGACAAAATCTAACATGGATTTATGATAAAAACCCTACAAAAAAATTGGAATAGACGGTCTCTACCTCAATCTTATAAAAGCCATCTATGAAAAACCAACAGCCAATATCATACTAAATGGTCAAAAACTGAAATCCTTCACACTAAAATCAGGAACAAGGCAAGGATGTCCACTATCACCACTCCTATTCAATATAGTCTTGGAAACATTAGCCACAGCAATTAGACAAGAGAAAGAAATAAAAGGAGGAAAGATAGGAAAGGAAGTACTTAACTGTCATTATTGGCTGATGATATGATACTCTACATAGAAGACCAAAAAAACTCCACCAAAAGACTTCTAAATTTAATTGACCGATTCAGTAGAGTAGCTGGATACAAGGTCAACACTCAAAAAACAATAGCCTTTTTATACACAAATAATAGACTCACTGAGAGAGAAATTAGGGAAATAATTCCTTTCACAATAACATCCAAAAAAATGAAATATCTAGGAATCAATCTAATGAAGAAAGCAAAAGACCTCTACACTGAAAACTACAGCACCCTGAAAAAAGAGATTGAAGAGGATATAAGAAAATGGAAAGACATCCCTTGCTTCTGGATAGGAAGAACCAATATTGTGAAAATGGTCATACTTCTAAAACTGCTATATATATTTAATGCAATGCCAATTGAAATTCCAACAATATATTTCACAGAAGTAGAGAAAACAGTCCGAAAATTCATCTGGAACCAGAAGAGACCTAAAATAGCGAAAGCAATTCTAGGCAACAGAGACATGGCAGGGGTATCACAATCCCCAACTTGAAACTATACTACAAAGCTACTGTGATAAAAACAGTAGGGTACTGGCAAAGAAATAGACCTGAGGATCAGTGGAATAGTTTGGAAGATGCAGAAGCAACTCCAGACATACTCTGCCACCTCATCTTTGGCAAAGGTGCCAACCATCCTCCCTGGAGGAAAGATGGCCTATTTAATAAATGGTGTTGGAAAAACTGGATTTCAACCTGCAAAAAATTAAAACTAGATCCATATCTATCACCATGCACTAAACTAAGATTGAAGTGGATTAAAGATCTAAATATTAAAACAGAAACACTAAACTTTCTGGAAGATAAGTTAGGTAGAACTCTTGAAGATATTGGCATACGAAAAAATTTATGAACAAATCCACAGTAGCATGGGAACTAGCAGAAAGAATCAGCAACTGGGATCTGATCGCATTAAAAAGCTTCTGCACTGCAAGAGAAACCACCAAAAGGGCTAAGAGACAACTTACAATGTGGGAAAAAAATTTTAGCAGCTCTACCTCAGACAGAGGACTACTCTCTTGAATATACAAAGAACTTAAAAAAAGCAGACCCACCCAAATTCAAAGACCCAATTGAAAAATGGGCATCTGAAATGAACAGACATTTCTCACACAAATAAAAGCAGCAAATATAAACATATGAAAAAATGTTCAACATCACTGGTCATTTGAGATATGCAGATGAAAACAACACTGAGATTCCACCTCACCCCAGAAAGAATGGCTGCTGTCAAGAAATCAACCAATAACAAATGCTGGCGGGGCTGTGGGGAAAGAGGAACCCTGCTCCACTGCTGGTGGGAGTGTAGACTGGTGCAATCACTGTGGAAATCAGTATGGAGATACCTCAAAGAACTAGGACTAGAGGTCCCATTTGACCCAGCTATTTCTCTGCTGGGTATCTTCCCCAAAGAATTTATAGAATCATACCACAGCAATATATCAGCACTCATGTTCATAGCAGCACAGTTCGTAATAGCTAAAACTTGGAAACAGTCCAAATGCCCATCAAATGGAGACTGGATAAAGAAAATGTGGGGTTTTTTATAAAATGGAGTACTACTCAGCCATAAAAAATGAGAAATTAGAGACATTTATAGCCAAATGGATGCACACTGAGGTGATACTCTTGAGTGAAATAAATAGGACACACGTGTAAATATCGAATAGTTTGTCTAGCATGAGAAACTGAAAGTGTAAATAAGAACTAAAAGTTATAATAGATAACATGAAATAGGAAGAAAAGGGACAAAGAAAGGGAAGTGGAAGGGGTAGGGGAAAGGAAAGAAAGGAATGGAATTAATATGAGAAAATGAAAAAATGGAAACAAAGTCTTTGTAAATAGGGAGGGATGGAGGGTTTGAAGGGAGGGCAGGGGAATGGGGGAAAAGTAAGAACCAAGAGAGATTATGTTTTAGCAAATTTCCAATGATGAATGTCATTATATTGTATACCTAAAATGTACTAATAAAATAAAATTTCAAAAAAAAATACAGGCGTGCCCAAAAAGAAACTAAAACAGAATACCAATATTAGTCTATTTTAGCTTACAGGATTAGAGGCAATTCTCATTTTCTTCTGCAGAATTCATTTTCCAAGTTTTCAACAGAGAATATTTTTAACTTCTGTAAGTAAAAAAAAGTAATTTTATTGCCTTGGGTTATAAAAGATGTTCACATAGCTGGGTGTGGTGGTGTACTCCTGAATTTCCAGCACTTTGGGAAGCTGAGGCAAGTGCATTGCAAATTCAAGCCCTGCTTGAACAACTTAGTGTGACCCTGTCTCAAAATAAAAAATAAAAAGCACTGTGGGTGTAGCTCAGTGCAAAGGTTCTGGGTTCAATCCCTTACACTAGAAAAAAAAAACGTTCACAGAATATTTCGTAGAGGGTAAAAGAAGGATTTGGTTGTTGTGTAGACTTTCAAGTGACAACTCTCAGACAATTGGCCATTGACCACTGACTTCAGGATCATACAAAAAGCTGGCACCCTGGGGTGTTATGTTGTCACCTGTGCTGGTGACACACATTGATAGTGATGTGGTGATGTCCTAATGCTGTGGGTGGAAGGGGAACTAATCTATAGACAGGGATGGAGGGCAAGCCAGCCCATTGTATCAAAGACAATCTGAAAGTGCCCATAAGTCCATCATGGGACTTTAAATTCTCTTGACCTTTGACTAAGACATAGAGAGAAGTAGAAAGTAAAACTGGAGCACAAAGTGGAGTGTAAAAGGGAGACCTGGATCCGGTCTACTCACGTGATGTTGCCAGGGCACTAATATAATGGGGCCCATTACTTTGTATTGATAAATAGTACACCAGAGAAATTTGAGACAGGAGCAAGCAGAAAATGTGTTGCTCATACTGCACATCATATATATTTATCTAGCCTGGCTGTTCTCTAACGTTATTGTCACTCTGCGAGCAAAAAGGTTTTCCTCCTTCGTATCTTCATCTACTCTGCAGCACAAAGAACAGTACTTAGTGAAAGAAGCCACTTACAGGAAGCCACAAATTGTATGATTTCATTTATGTGAAACTTCCACAAGAGGAAATCCATAGTGACAAGTGGATTCGTAGTTCTCAGAGGCTAGAGGGAGGAGAGGATGGGGAGTGACTGTCAATGGGTTGCTGATTTCTTAGGGTGAGGGAAATACTCTGGAACTACATAGATATGCATTAGATGGCTGCACAGTTCTGTAAACAAAAAATCCACTGAGAGGTACATCCTCTATCTTTTAGTCCCTTTCTCTTTAGCACATTTATGGAAACGGAACAACACCCTGGGATAGACATCTTTTATGGTGCTGAAGGTTTAAGCAAGAAAACTCTTGCAGAGGTACTTCCAAAGTATCTGGAGGAAGGGGATCCTGCAAAGAGTGCTGGTGCTGGTGCTCCTGTGGATGCAGTCTTGCAGGTTATTATATTCCGGAGCTCTTCGTACTTTGCCATCTCCGTGGTGTGCTGAGAAGCTCTCCTGACCTGGATCCCTCTCGTACACAACCGAGCAGTGGACTGAAGTGGGCAGGTCTTTTACTGTGCTGTCTGTCACCTCCTCCCTGTGCTTCTTCCAGGAGCTGTTGCCCCTCACCTGGGAACAGCTCTCTGTAGGAGTGCTACTCATATGAAATAATCTTTCACCACCAGGGCCACTATTTCCTTCACACAAGAAGAGACATTTATCTTGTGGCTAATGGATAATTAATTTTAAAAATGTATATTATGACACAATTGATAAAAAGGAAAAAGGCAAGCCAGACAATGGGACTAAATGTCCCTTCTTCAAATTGACTCCTATTTAGCTCTTCCAATGTCATCCCAAACACAGATAACTTTTCTTTCATGAATTGTTCTCCTGAATGATTTATATGTGTCATGTTATCTGAGGCTCTCTCTGGGTCCCCTGGTGGATTTAGCCCGCCATCAGCTGCATAATTGTTAATTTTAACACTATAAAAGGTTCTGATGCTGAAGAGATACGGTCTTGGTGGAAGAATTAATTGAAATGTATCTCCCAATCACACGACTCCCCTATTGCTGGCTTTCCACACACAAGAATCATACTTTAGGTTTAAGGTTAAGCTAAATTTACATCTATGCCACTCAGAAAGCTTTGGGTTGAGTGGTAAATGGAAACGTTAATTGTCCCTAATACCCATGAAGGATTTTCAGGCTGAGAACAATTCCAGGGATTGTACTGGTCATGGATCAGTGCACATTTTCATAGGTGGATAGACTCCTGCAGTCAGGCCAAGGAGAGACAGCACAGGAAGAGAGGTTATGGGAAAGGAAGTGAGGGAGAGAGGAGAAACCAGGAGGACTGAGCAGAAATAAAATAATATGGGCCATTTAATCCGCATTCCTCCTTTTGGACTTCTCAATAGTAACTGTAATTTTCCAGACTTTCTATGCAGTCAAAGAAAGCAATTCAACCTTTCTAAGAATGTATGTGTAGAGCCAAGCCATATAGCAAGACCCTATCTCAAAAGCAACAATGAAAATGCACATGAAATGTGGTTTAAAAGGCCACTGGGACAATTATATTTTGATATTTTGAGGTCATAGAAAGCAAAAACTTATTAGATATAAGTTACAAATCACTATTTTCCAGTCTACAAATCTGGATGCTTCTAATGGCACCTGAGTGCTTCTGGATTCTCCTCTCAGTTGATCAGGCAAACTTATAAGTTTTGTTTGTTTGCTTATTAGTTTGTTTTTTGAGACAGGGTCTCACTGTGTAATTCAGACTGGCTAGAACTCACTCTGTAGCCCAGACCCTCCTCAACTCACAGCAATCCTCCTGCCTCAGCTTCCCAAATGCTGAAATTATAGGTGTCCACCACCACACCCAGCTAAATGTATGAATATTAATGACAAGTCCAGTGCAGTTAAAGACTTGGTTCGTGGAGCTCATATACAGAAGTAAAAGAATGTTTTAAGCCAAGCCCATTATATTCATTCACTTCATTCAGCAAGCATTTCATGAGCACCTACTAAGTGCCTGGCCTTAAGCCAGCGTTGTTACTGGGCTATAGAAAAGGGTCCTGTCCCCTAGGGAGTTCACAGAGCAGAGGGGAAAAAAGGGGAAAAAAATTACAAGGAAGCAAAAGGCTCACAGGAGAGACATCAGAACCTAACCTTTCAAACTGCACATCTCACTTGTTTTTTCCTCCGGTACTGGGGATCAAACTCAGAACCCTGCACTTGTGAGGCAGGCACTGTGCCACCGAGCTAAGTCCCTGCCCCTACTTCTCATTTTTCAAAATGAAAAATGCTAAGGAATTTTATAAAAAGGGCTGATTTCCATGTATATTTTCCTCCATACCTAGATGTTCACTAATGCCCGTTTCTCCCCAGCTTTAGTTCTGGATTGGCATACAAACCCATTTCAGAAGATGATGGCTAGACTCTCAAAACTGGAAGGAAAAGCTTTCAAAGTCTCTCTTTCCATTCTCTGGATTTAACCAGTTCATCTAGCCTGGTTTTCTTAAATGTGAAAGCCAGAAGCTGCTAAGTAGGGGAAGCTATTATCACTTGACAACTGCTGACAGTGTGCCACTGAGCTACATCCCCAGCCTCATGGCTGTTATCACTTGAATGACATTTTATCACTTAGTAAAAGACTAAACATTTTGCTTTCATATTGCATACTGAGTCTTCAGCAAACAAAAAGAGCACGTTCAACATTTTTTATTTTATTTTTTTGCCACACAGCAGATTCAAGGATTATGTGCTCATAATTTTAGGACACAAAGGCTCAGCTTCTTAAAGCAAAAGAAATGCCAACTGATCTGTGAGTATTCTTATATATTATGCTTTGTATTAAGACATAAGAGTATCATTCGCGTCTTTCTACAGAAGACCTCAAAGATGGCCTCTCTAGGGTCAGGAATGGGGAAAGTTTACTTATTACTATTGCTGGAATATAATTCCTTGCTCACAGCAATTTTTTAATTGCATTTTCTTTGTAAAGCTCAGTGTAGGTAAATAGATCCATAGGCAGAATTGCAATGCAGCAATTGAGTCCTGATGATTTTCTAAGCCAGAGATATTAGGTATTTAATTTTGCTTTTTAAATCCATACTATGGTGGGCTCTTATAAACACAATAGAGAAGGAGTTATGTCCTAATCAGTTTATAGGATAGTATGGAGAAAATGCATAATAGACCAACCAGATGTGTAAATACAATACAAAGAAATCTAATCTACTGCAAAGCTATAACTTAATCCTTCCATAACACAAAGGTATTCAAAACTGGCTTGTAAATAGCCCAAGAAGATATAACTGAATTTTATAGCAGTTTATAATATTCAATTGTAACTTATAGTTTAGACAAATTATTTCATTTTTATATAAAGAAGTCACAGTTTATACCTGAAGAAGAAAAGAATGATAAACAATCTAAATATCTAAAAAGTAGTGCAAAACCAAGGCCTTGGTGTTAGCAAGGGTGAAAGTGGCTTGCACATGTACTAGGTGGGTCTGTGTGCCTATGTGTGTTTTTCTAATCATGGATACAGATGGGTGACTATAATGTGAAACAGCGAAGTCCCTTTTTAATCTTTGGCCTTATTATTTCATGTGAATAACAATAGTAAGATAGTCAAGGTTGCATGTATAAAATAACATCTACGAAATTAAATGATCTTGTAACCTATGAGGATACTATTTGACTTTTTAAAATAGAACAATGAAAAGCTGAGCTAATGAACACAATGGAACTTAAAAATGGGAAAATAATTTACAGGGACACATGTTACGATGAAAAGTGTTTTTTTAAATCAAACCTAACTTTTGCAATTTATAAACTTTCCTAAGTGATCTTTTGAGATATTCTCCCTGAAATGCAGTTGCACACTAATAGCCCTACACCCTCCCTCAGTTCCTCAGTTCTCTTTTCTTCACTGGTCTTTTTTTTTTTTTCTTTTCATTATTTATCTACAGTCTCTCTTTGCTTTCCCTTTAGCCCAAGGTCTGATGTGTTTTCTGTTGCTGTAACAGAATGCATGAGGCTGGGGAATTTATAAGGAAAGAGGTTTATTTGGGTTCACAGTTCTGGAGGCTGGAAGTCCAAGCACATGGCATCGGCAAAGGCCTCATCTGCTTTCACTCATGGTAGAAAGCAGAAGGGCAAGCGAGTATATGCAGGAGATGGGAAACATGAGTTTGGGTGCCACTTTATAACAACCCGTGTGGCAGGGACTAAAGCCAGTCCTGAGAGAGGGCAGAAACTCACAAGCCACGAAAAGGCATGAATCTCTGTTAACAACTGAATCACATCTTACTTACCACAGTGCCAGTCAAATTTCACCCTGAGTTTGAATGGAACAAAGCACATCAAAATCCTAGCACCACCACCCACACACACCGACACTACTCTCTCTCTTCCTTTACCTTCCCTTACATAACTGAATGAAGTCGTAGCAAACATCATTTTATCACTTTTCAACAATACCGCTCTTCCTGAGCTGCAGATTAAATCCCCTTGCCCAAACATAGCAGGAGCATATAAAGAGCAAATAAAAGCAATCCAAAGAAATAGGCTTCTTTTGTTTTCTTTCTGTACCAGGGATGGAACCCAGGGCTCACACAAGCTAAACAAGTGCTCTACCACTGAGCTACATTCCCAGCCCTGAGAAACATGCTTTTTGTTTGTTTGATTAGTTGGGTGGTTTTGGTTTTCTGAGATAGGGTCTCCCTTTGTACTCCAGGCTTCCCTTGAATTCATTATGTAGCCCAGGCTGACCTTGAACTCATGATCTTCCCACCTCAGCTTCCCAAGTGCTGGAATTACAGTTGTGCACCACCACATCTGGCAGAAATACGCTTTTGAATTGCATTTCTTTCCTCTTCCTCTTTCTCTTCTCAACTCCCTATAATAAAGACATGAATATGTTTTACACATGCATTCCTAGCAGTATATATGATGTACACACTATCATTTGATCAATAACGTTTTATCTAATGAAAAGCCAGTTGTGTGATAGGCAAATACCCTAACTATTGTATCTGTTTCCTTACATTCCAGGATAATGTCACTGCTTATAATAAAAGGAAAAGTTTATGATCTGAAAACTCCTCAAATGAAATGAAATCCTAAATACTAATTGCATCTGAAACAGATCTTGATTATAAAAATGGGGTGGACAAATATGGGACACATGGAATGAAATGGTTGTGTGTACATGACAGAGGTGAAGGAGGCAGAGGAGAAGGATTCTGGTCTCTGCAGGTCATGGTCATCTTCTATGTCCAGTACACAAGTAACTCCTCACACATTAAGTACAATTATACTACTAGGTTAGGTGGAATTCCATTTATCCTTGAATGTGTTTCAGAGACCAGACCATTAGTTTTGCATTCTTATTAGCATATAATATTTTTAGGCAACCTAAAGAGAGAATTCACTGTCATCAATTAGAATATAATACAAGGGCCAAGGATTTAGCTCAGTGGTTCCACCACCTGCCCTGCAAGTACAAGGACCCAAGTTCTATCCCTGGTACCAAAAAAAAAAATTACTGAAAATATAGTGACTACTAATACTCTAAAATATAACATGCAATATGATTAAACTATAATTCATGTTTTTAAAAAACTTGAAGACCTACATGGGAATTGAAAAAAAATGAGGCTCTAAATTGGCAAGGTAGCCAAAATAGCTTCCTAAAAGTTTTTGTAGAATGTAAAAAAAATACCTTACATACAGCTGTTAGAACTCAAAAACTATACAGGAATATTAATTAAAGTCTACTTAAAGAGGTTATATTCTGTTGAATAATTTTATCAACTATTTCAAGATATAAAGTAAATCAAGGGCAAGAACTCAGTTAATTTCAACAAACTGCTTGGTTTTCACCTCCAGTCCCACTTCATCTCCAAACAATGCACCCAAGAAATAAGTAGCATGAAAACTTACAGACAAGCACAGGGGGCAAGAAAACTGTTTAGATTCAAAGACACTAATGAGACATGGTAATCTATGAAAGGTGCAAGGCTTGTGTGCATTTTGATTTGAGCAAACCCACAGTTTAAATTGGTTTTGAGAAAAATGAACATAAACGGGGTACTAGACTACACTGATCTATTGCTGTTAATTTTCTTGGATGTGCCAGGCTATTGTAGTTCTGAAGGAGGGATGGAGGATTCTGTAATTGTTTGAGATCTATCCTCAAGTATTATCAGTGAATAACATGATCTTTTGGATTTCCTAAAGCAAATTAAGACACTGCTAAGTTAAGATAACTGTTAGGGAAAAAAGAGGTGGGACAACTGAAAAAGTTAAAGGCAGAATAGTGACAATTACTGAAGCTGAGTGATGAGCTCATCACACTATTTTCTTTCCTTTGCTCACATTTGAAGATTTTCATATCAATGAAAAACAGATGAAACAATAGCCAAAATACTTGACATTCTTTCAGAAGAGACACTGAATCCAATGGGCTGGCAGGAAAAGTGGAACAGGTAACATTTTCCAGGTCAACCATTTGTTATGAGGACGGAAGCACCAGGCCCCTGACTGCCATTCCTCGAGCCAGTGCTCCAGCATCCTCCTCTACAGCACTGTCACAGTGCACATTTCTAGAGAGCCCTCAGCCTCAGGACCACACCACGCAGCTTCTGAACAATCAGGCTTTCCCCAGTTGGTAATGGAATCAAGAGTTGAATGAACAAGGGAACACACATTAGCTGTGAGGTTAAAGGATCACATCTTCATTAAATGTGTCTACCTAGGGCCCTTTCATGTACACCAAGGGATTCTGAGAGATCACTTTGCATCTATGTGAGTAGACTCCAGAATGGCTCTGTCCCATGCTCACTAAGACTTGCTCCAGGTTTTCAGAGTCCTCCTCATAACTGCTCAACTTCTGAGCCTGTGTGCATGGGTTTCTGGGTTTTAAAATGCCTCCCAGTGTGGTGTAGCAGCTTTTGGTGTATCATTGTCTTTTTAAAGACTGAAAGTCTGGCTTCCACTCATCAGCCATAGTAACCATGGGCTGCACTAAAGGAAGTTGTGTTCAATCCCTGATGTTGAATAGGCAAGGTCTCTCTCCTAGACCCTATGTGCACTCAACTGCAAATAAAATGTCACATTGAATCCCCAAATGTCACCTCTGCCAAGTCTCAGTGGAGGTGCAACAAAAAAAGAAAGATGCTCCCAGTGACTGTTTTATATCTTGACTCCCTGTCTGGCCACACTCTGGTCAGCAGTCCTGTCAAAGGAATTACAAAGGAACGAAGGCTGTAGCTCATTATCCAATTGCTGCATCAACTTATGATATAATATGCAATCTGTATGAACATGTCTGCCCTCCATCTTTTAAAATTATTACCCAGCTCTCAGAGTCTATGTTTTCTTATTTGTAAAATGAAAAACTTGGGAGAAAGAAGTGCATATTCCCTGAGTAACTCTGAAGATTAAATGAGCTCACTCAAATACAACGTTCAGCACAGATCTTAACATAACTCTCAAGAAATGATACACCATAACAACAATATACATGCCATAAAATTAATAGAAATCAATTTCACCTCTGGTTGATCATTAAGGTGAATTATCTTATTCTTGGAAAAAATACCCCATCCTATCTGAGTTACAGTAACAGCATTAGTACCAAGAACCATGTTGTGTTTTGATCTGTGGGAACAGTTCCTTAGAAATTAGAAAAATCTGCAGATAGCCATTGCTAGAAATCTGAGTGTTTGTTACAAGAAGTTACTTTTGGAAAATCAAAGTTAGGAAGCCTGCCTAAATATTTTTTAAAAATTCTTCTCTTTCCTCATCCCTGATCTGTCTTCATTGAAATAAAAAGAAAGTTCTTTGTTCATATTAATCTAGTTAATTTACAAAGCATTCCCCTTGAAGACCAGTACAAGTGGTATCTTACCTTAAGCTTCTATAATAAAATACAATAGGGGTGGCTTGAACAACATTTATTTCTCATAGTTCTGGAGGAGTTACAAGATTAAGGTGCTGGTGGATGTGAAGTCCAGTGAAGGCTCTCTTGCTGCCTTGTAGATAGTGACCCTCATACTGTATCCTCACCAGGCAGAGAGCAATCGAACTCTCATCTCTTAGTCATCTCACAAGGACACTAATCTCAACACCAGAGTTCTACCCTCCTGACCTCATCGAAGCCTAATTACTGGCCATGGACCCCAGCTCCAGATAGAATCACACTGGGAATTAGGTCTTCAACATTTAATGGGGGGGCAATAAACATTCAGTCCCCAACAGGTGATTATTATTGTGTTGTACATGTTACTGACAATCAGAAGTCAAAGCAGAGCCCAAATCAAAAAACTGAACACTTGTAACACTTACCACCTCTAGGAGTCGGCTTCATCCCAGACTCAGGAGCTGAGCTGAGACCACCAGTAGGGGTGAGGTGGCCCTAACCTTTGGGCTAAAGGATTGGAAAGGCAGGAAGCCAAAGGGCTCTTCCAGCTAATAGAAAAGTAAACAATTTTTCTACTAGAGGCACATCTGGGGTTTTTTGGCCTAAACTTTTAGGTATTTAAAATTCTGAGAAGCAAAACCTTACCCTTCTAGAAAATACAAGAAAGATAATTGGTTCAGATGTCACAATTATCATAACAAAACTTATTACATATGGCAACAGGATTTTTTCGTAATACTTTGCAGAGAAGCCAAAAGCTTTCAAGCCATTCTCATCAATAGCCAGATGTGCTGTGACATTCTGTAATCAAGCACAAAGCCAAGCCCTTGCCGTACGGGGAAGAGTGTGAACGTTCTCTGCTTCAGATACCCTTCCTGTACTACATTCTCCCGGGAATCCTGGGGTGTACCCTTCCAGCTGTACAGCACAGTGCTTTCAGATGAGCCACACAGCCATACAGAATAAGCTTTAAACTGCTTCCCAAGCAAGCCATGGTGGCACAGGCCTATAATCCCAGCCCTCTGGGAAGCTGAGGCAGGAAAATCTCAAGATTGAGCCTGCCCTGCAATTTAATGACTTAGTGAGATCCTGTCTTGAAATGTAAAAAATAAAAAAATAAGAAGGGCTGGGGCTATAGTTCAGCCCAAAGGCCTTGGGTTTAATCTGCAATAAAATACACACACACACACACACACACACACACACACACACACCCCAAAGCTTCCAAAGAGCCAACACTTCCCAAATTACATACTGATGCTAGTAGTGCACCCTCTTTTTCTAATTTTCTGTAGGTTGCATCTAATGCATCTGTCATTCAGATGGCAGGATGACCAAGTGCAATAGAAAACACCCAGGTTTACTGTTTGTCTCTGACCCGACTCAGGCCCTTTCAGCTGAACAAAACCTAAAAGCATCTCCTCCCCATCCTGGCACAGTCTTGAACTACCAACCAGACCAATGCCGTGCTCTGTGCCCCAGCCTGCTCTGAAAGCACCCCATGACCACAAAGCTCATCTGCCTTTCTGGCTCCTCCTCTTGGGGTCAGGCTCTACATCTGCTCTATCTCCCTTCCTTGACTCTCATCTTGTGCTTCGGTCACTTCGAGGTCTGAGCCCCAGGACCCACCTTCCGAGCCCTTCACTCCATCCTAGCACCTGCGGCAAACTTATGAATCCCCCTTGCAGATCACTCTCTGGTAGTTATTGTCATTACTGTTGGAACTGGGGCTCCTACAGGTTTAAGGGTCCCATCCTGCTCACCTGGTGAGTACTTTTTGTCCACTTCCCAGTGCCTTTACTCACTCAGTTATTGCTTCAATATTCAAAGTCACGGGAATTGCTCTGTTCACATGCTACTTGCCCCAGTTTAAACAATGGTTGCTTTCAAAGGACTGAGTCTTAGTTACTTTCGCATTGCTGAGACACAACATCCTACACCTACAACTTAAAGGAGGAGAAGTTTACTTTGGCTGACAGTTTGTAGAGGTTTCAGTCCATAATCCACTGGCTCCAAGGCAGGACGGCATGGCAGGGGAAAGGTATTTTCGTGGCGTGGTGGCGGGAAGCGAAGAGTGATCGAGGGAAGCGGGGAGGAGACAGACCCTTCCAGGCCTCACCCCAGTGAGCCGCCTCCTCCAGCCTGGCTTCACCTCCCAATCACATTTAGCTAAAAACTCATCTGTGGACTAATCCACCTGTGAGTATCATGTCCCCATGATCCAATCACCTCCCCAAAGCCCCACTTATAAGTACGTGAGGCTTTGGGGGGACATCTGGATAAAAACCAAAACATACTGAAGTGGTTTCTATCATTTTTTTTTTTGCCACACTCTGCACATTTATATAATATCTCAAGTTTTTTTCTTCCAACTTTTTTCTTGGAAGTGTACCAAAAAAAGAACACAGAGTCTGACCACATAATTCATTAAGTTATAAGCAAAGTAAGCACACCTACCTAACCACCAGAGAGCACAAGAAATAAAACATCATCAGCTCCAATTCTCCTATAAGCCTCCATTGTATGCTCCCAACCAGTACCAGCTCCCTCTTCCTACTGTCCCAACTTCTAACCCCAGATGTTAGCTTTGTAAGATATATATGCATATGACACACATATATACAAACAAAGAATTAAATAGCAGGAAATGTTCTGTGTCTGAATTCTTTTATGAGTCAACACTTTTGCTTAGTGTTAAGTCTGTCACATCTATTCGGGCTGTTGCATGGGATAGTACTCACTATTTTTCATTACTATATAGGATTCTATTTTGTGGACATACTGCAATTTATTCATTCTATTGTGCATGAACATTTGAGTTGTTACTGCTTTGAGTTTTTATAAACAAAGCTCCCAAGAACATTCAGAAGCATATCTTTTCGTGACCAAATGTACACATTTTTGTTGAGCAAATAGCAAAAAGGGGAATCGCTGGGTTATAGGGTAGGTGAAGGTGCAGTTTCAGTAGATACTTTTAAAAATTTTCCCAGGGGTTGAATCTGTTCACTCTCTCACTGAGATGAACGAGAGTTTCAGAGCTCTGTGTGATCACCAACACTGCATAACTGCAAGTTCTTCAGATTTCAGCAGTGTGACAGATGCACAAAGGTTATTTCATTGTCATTTAAAATTTTCTTTTTGTTTATAGTGATTTATGACTTTGCACATTTATTTTGGATTTTTTTCCTTTCTGAAGTAGCTCGGTAAAATTTTGTTTTTATTTTCATTTTCCTCCTGTGCTTTAGACACTACCTGGGTCGAAGAATCCTTTCATTCAGCTTCTCTGATATCATACGAGCTGTGCTACCCAATACACCCAGATGCCATTTTATGGAGAAGCAGAGGAGATAGTAAGAGAGGTAGAAATAATATTATTCAGTTACCGCAAAAGATTAAGGATTTTGAGGGGCGGGGATTTAGCTCAGTGGTGTTGCCACCTGCCTTGCAAGCACAAGGTCCTGAGTTCGATCCCTGGTACCAAAAAAAAAAAAAAATTAAGCATTTTGAAAAGGAATTATTGAAATTGTTGATTCAGGCAAAAGTCCAAATTGGATTACATATGCTAGTAATTGAGGGCTCATTAGAAAAACTAGGTTGATTTTAAACAAAACACACAAACTCTATTTTCTACAGACATCTGTATGATGAAGAGGTAAATTAACATTCTTGTCATAAATCTCAAAATCTTTCATCTTATACTAATTTTGGAATGTAAGTTTAGAAGTAATTAACATGTATTTTCTTCTTTGTGTTTATGTTTTCTAAATATTCCCACACTTTTAGACTTTAAAGCCTGCAATCCTCAAAAACTCATTATGAATTTCTTAGTACTTACCAACATTTAATTTCCCCTATATTATATTTATTTATTTATTCATTTATTTATTTTTTGGTACTGGGGATTGAACTTGGGACCTTGGGCTTGCAAAACAGGCACTGGAGCCACTGAGCTAAATCCCCAGCCCTCCCTTATATTTTAAAGTAACAATATTCTGCATGGACTTTTACTCTTAAAAAGTACCATGCCAGTATATAAAATGGAATTAAACTGTATTAGGTGCCACTGATTCTGAGCTTATAAGTCGATCCACGTTGCTTTAAATTTACCTTTGAAGCAATTTTTTTTCAAAAAAATGTCAGATAACAAGGCCCAGGTGGGAAGCATTTCTCACAATGGGTAAAAGCAAAGCCTTTGGGGACAGGCCAGCAGCCTCCAAACACCAGCCCTATTCACACTAACCATACACCTTAGGCAGTCTATGAGGCCTATTCATTTTATGTCTTTGAGTCTTGTTTTTCTCATCTATATAATGAGAAGAATATCTTCAGTCTCATTTTGAGTAAATCAAATATAATTGGTGCTTGCACAGTTTCCAGGCCAGTTGTAAACACATAGCAATCAGTCAGTGTATGTTTCCTATCGCTGCTATAACAAATTACCACAAACAATGGCTTAAAGCAGCACAAGCTTATCTTATCATTCTGGAGGTCAGAAGTTCTCCAAATGAGACTCCCAGGGCTACAGCCAAGGTGTTGGTAGGGCTGAATTTCTTCTAGGTTCTTACCCCCTGGAGCTGTTTGCTGGCCTCTGCCAGCTTCTAGGGACTTCGTGTGTGTCCCAACTCTTGGGCCTGCATCACTCCAACTTTTCTGTCACTGGGACATAACACCCAACACCCACAACTTAAAGGATAGAGGTTTATTTTGGCTCACAGTTCCAGAGATCTCAGTCCATGCATAGTCAGCTACTTGCAAGGGGGAAAAACCTACAAAGTGGAAGGGTCTGGTGGAGAAAAGCTTATCACATCAGGGCAGCCAGGTTGCAGGAAGCAAAGGGAGGAGTGGGGGAGAGGGAGTCATGTAAAGGTCATGCCCCCAGGACCCAATCTACCGATAAGTATAGCAGCCCCATAATGCAAATTACAAAGACATGAAGCTTTGGGGGAATACTCCAGATCTAGACCATAGCAACCCATCACTCCCACTTCTAGCCTCTGATTCTGACTCTCTACTTTCTTCTTATGAGGATGCTTGTGATTACATTGGGCCCACCCAGATAATCACGATAATCTCATCATCTCAAAACCCTTAACCTCACCACGTGGGCAAAGCCTCTTTTGCCAGGTAAAGTGCTTCCCTAAGGTTCCAAGGATTAAACTGTGGACCTCATTGCAGCCATTGTTGAACCTACCAGAGTCAGTATCATGATTGTGGCCTCTTTGGCTGCTCTGCTTTACTGCAGATGACAATCTCTTTTGTTTTTCTCTTTTTTCTTTTCTGTGCATAGAATGCAAACAGTTTATCTTCACCTCCTGAGAGATCTGTCCTCAAGGAAGGAAGAGCCAAGTTTTTAGTTGTTAATGATTCAGACCCTGCTTTTAACGGACATCATCATTTATTGTAAGTGATCAAAAAGGAAGGGCAAAGTTGAAGGAGGATTTGAGAAACTTGAAGAGCTAAGGATTTACCCCAGATTAGGGAAAGGGTTGGGTGACAGGAAGAAAAGAAGTCTATGATTCCTGGCACAGAGAGGCTGCTGGGGAAGTGGTTTCCTAGTAAGCCTGTTAGCAAAGCAGTGCACCTCAGCTCTAAACCACTCTGCTATCTCCTCCATATGGCTGGACCTAGGACTCAGCAGGTCTTATTTTCCAGATTCCTTTGCCATCTGGGATTATTATGTTCTGCTAATAGGAGGCTTGTTAGGGACTGAATTTTTGTGTTCCATCCCTCAAAATTCATAAGTCAAAATCCTAACCCCCGGTATGATGCTACTAAGAGGGTGGGGTCTTGAGTGTAATTTAGACCTTGAGAGGGTGCACTCATGAATGGAATTAGTGAGAGGAGACCTCAGGGAGCTTTCCAGCACCCTTCAATGCAGAGATGTTGGCCAGCAACCCAGAAAAGGGTCCTCGCCAGGACCCGCCCTAACCACACTGGCACTTAATTGTGGATTTATGACTCCAAATCTGTGAGGGATAAATTTCTGGTGTCCACAAGCCACCTGATTCATGATAATTTATTACAGTAGCTCAAAGAAAGACAAGTTTCTGCAGATAGATGAAAGATTGAACCAGGGAAGAAAAATCTCCCTTCTTCCCCTCTTGCTTTCTTTGGAATTTTTCAGCATGTCCCCAACAACAGCAGTTAGGTTCAGCTTCCATATTCTGTTCATGCCACTAGAACCAGCCCCATTACTCCAAAGAAAGCTGCAGCATCCAAGTGGTACCCACTGCTCAGAGAACCAACTTTGTGGACCACTGCTGAGATTCTAGATTCTGGGAAAATCCATTCTTCTCTTTATTTCTCTAATACTAGGTGTGGTTGTCCTATAGCTTGTAACTCTGGTCACTTAGTGGTCCCTGTTTGCTCTTTCAGTCCTTCATCGCCCATGTGACAAATTCCTTAGCAGATTTCCTTCTTCCTGAAGAACTCATATGGTTTTGGTTTTCCTGGTGAGACCTGCTTTGATACCCAGGGTTCATACTGCACTCAGATTCATGAGTCATAGACAAACAATGGAAACCACAAAGGATCCCTGGATTTAAAAGCTAGAATGGGAGCTGGAGATGTAGCTCAGTGATAAAGCACTTGCTTACCATGCATGAGGCCTTTAAGTTTGATAGCTAACACTAAAGGGAGAAAAAACATTAAAAATGGATGTTTCTGCATAAATGCAGGAAATTTGAAAAGATCCACAAAACAAGTTATGTTAAATGTGTCACCAACTCAGCTGGCCTCAAAACTGGATCAAGTTCATTTTTAGAAATAAAGAGAAGCAGCATTTCTTACACACTTGAGGAGGCAAATTAAGATTAAAACCAACTATGCTATTATTTAAAACCATCTCTGCAGAGAAACACAATTCTTTGCTTCTCAATTTTTGAGGCAATCATAAATATGCTCAAATCCTCCGAATTTCTTACCCATTTCCAAAAGAATAGAAACGTAAGGTTTTTACTTCAAGACCTAAACTTATTCTGACAGCTACCTTTTTTTGTTATTGTTTTCCCTTGTCCTCATTTTAGAAAGTATATAAATATATTTGACCAGCTAAGTTGTACATTTATAGGTTCTATTAAATCATTTTAAGTACAAGGCAAAGTTTTAATTAATTCTTTCTTTAATTAGCTTCCCCCTCTAATCTATTAGAGAACGTTTTCCACTTAATTTTCTATAAATCTTTCAGTATCTACTATTCTACAATATCCTCATACACACTCTAGTGCAGAGTCTCTGGATACATCAACCTCCAGTACTCTCCTCTACTCCAGAAGTATCTTCTTTTTTTTTTTTGGTATCGGGGATCGAACTCAGGGCCTTGCGCTTGTGAGGCAGGCTCTGGAACCACTGAGCTAAATCCCTGGCCCAGAAGTATCTTCTTAAGGACAAGTCTGATTAAGCTTAGATGACCTGCTATTGTCTTTAGGTGAGGGAGAAACCTCACTAAGTGCCTGACACAAGGCTTCCTGTGATCTGCATTCCTCTCCTTCTAACCTTCTTTCCATCCACTTTCTGCTTGAATTTTGGCCATGCTGGACTTGTATGATTTCCCCAAATCGCATGGGCTACCCGTGGTCCCCACCACCACCACCACATTTTTTTTTTAGCAGTTTCTAGAACTTTACTCTCATGCTAGTTCTCATCCTTCAGGTTTAAGCACTGCTGGAGTTTGAATGAATGTGTCCCTCCAAAATTCCTGTTGGAAGTTAAACCCCAAAAGTGAGTGTGGTAAAAGGTGGGGCCTATGGGAAGTACTTAGGCCTTGATGGCTTTGCCATCATGGATAAGATTAGTACTCTTATAAAAGGGATTGAGAAAGCAAGTTCATCTCTTTTGTCTTTCTAAACCTTCCCTAAGTGAAGATACAGCATTCCTCCTCTCTGGAAGACATAGCACAAGGAATCACCTTGCATGTAAAGAGCAAGCCACTCACAGACATGGAATCTGCTGGCACCTTAATCTTAGTCTTGACAGCCTTGAACTTTGGGGAATAAGCTCCTATTATTTACAAATTACCCTGTCTTTTCTGTTTTGTTATAGCATCAGGAATGAACTAAGATGAGTATCCGCTTCTGCAGAAAATCTTGCCCTGAAAAACTTGCTATCCCATCAGAATTGGTTAGAAAATCCTGAGTTACATATCTGTAACACCCTATGGTTCTTTCATGGAAGCCATCACTCTTGTTATTATTTGCTAAATGTTTGTTACTTTCATGAAGACAGGAATTATGTCAAAGATATTTACCATTTCTAACAGCGCTTCACAACTAGAAGATAGCCAATAAATATTGCTGAATTAACGGAAGTAATGATTGTATGTCATTTTGAATAAGCAGGATTTTAGAGTTGGAAAAAATATCCTAAGATATGACCAAATCCAATCTTTTTTATTTTACAAATAAAGAAGTTAAACTTTGTCCAAAACCACCTTGTAGTAATAAAGTGTTTTAAACATAATGAATGAATGACTGAAGGAATAATATTAGAGATAAATCTAAAAATCTAACTCTAATTTTGAAATACTATCCTTGAGTATTCCATATAGACACTGATAGATTACACCAGCTCCAAAAAAATAATTTCATTAACTACAACTTGGATTCTTGTAGAATTTATAAATTATATGTCAAAAAATAAATAAATTATATGTCAACTTTTTACAGAAAAATATCCCTTCTTAAGTTAATTCTCAATATATGCCATCCCATTGTTTTTAATCCTTAAGTAGAATTTCCTGTCTCATATAAGGTCTGTATTTCTTCTCTGTATTTTTCTATGCCATGGCAACTGTGCTTGCTTTTATTATTATTTATCTTCTCTCCCTTCCCACTGATACAGAAATTCTGAATAATTTCCATAGCAGTAGTGGTAGATTTTCACATACATACCACATCCTCTTAGCCCCATCCCAACTGGCATACTCAAGATGGCTGAATAATGCACTGCACTCTACTTACAGATGCCCCCCAGTCAAAGGCCCCTGTGTCCCTCCAGGAGGGGCTAGCCACCAGCACTTCTTGCACAGACTAAATTTCCCAGCTCTGCATTGCACAGACTAAATTCTGAGTAAATGCAACAAAGACTCTGAAGACTCTCTTCCTCCACCAACCACCACTCACAGGATGGAAACTCTACCCCAGGCCCAGTAGGCTGAAAATACTGGGGCTATGACAGTCCTTGGCCCAGCTCCAGGTTCCACACTGAGACAAAAGATGAGAACACCCAAAGATATCACAGCCACACAATGCCCTGGGCATAGAGCAGGGGGTCATTCTGGGGGACACAGGTCATTATTCCCACCTGTAATCTTGAATAACAGCAAAGAAATGTTGTCCAGTAGCAGAAGTAGGCCATTACAACAGAGATCTCCAAAGCTTTCCCCAATGGAACTGTTATTTAGAACAGAGCAGGAGAAAGTTCAAACCTGAGGGTGTCTCAGAAACAATGGAAGTTTTGGTGATAAGCAATTAGGAGGAAGAAGGAAGAAACTCCAGGGAAACAAAAATCTAAACTGGAGACCAGCCAAAATTGTACTGGAGATAACCAGAGAAGACAGCTGAGTAGAGTGCTGCTGAAACAAATCTCAGACAACAGTTTCAAGGGCTATCTCTGAGAAGGGTCCCAAATTTATTTGGATCATTCTGTAGAGCAATTTATTCCCCAGGCTGTTATCATAAATAATTGAACTATCAGCCATCAAAAGAATAGCTTAACATGTGGGTGTGATACAAAGCAAAGGAAGATAGTTTAACAGAGAGAGTCAGGAGGCTTTGGTAAAACCAGTGCTGTCCCTGAGTGCATGCTCATGTACCTTCAAAGGACTGACATCAGAGACTTCATACTCCCAGAGCAATGAACTTCACTGAAGAGTCCTGCAAAGCAGGTAAGCCAACCAACAACTCCCAGATATGGGGTAAGGAATCAAATTTGCTACTATATATTATCAAAAATATTCAGCTCTCACAAAAAAATTAGGAGTCAGGCAAAAAAAAGTAGGGGAAAAGCAGGCAACAGAAACTACCTAGGAGGGGGCCCAGACGTCAGACTTAACAAACAGAGACTTCAAAGCACTTTATAGGTATACTGAAAGATGTTTAAAGAGGTATTTTGGTTTGGGTCTGGAATATCCCTCAAAACTCTCAAATGCTCAGAAGTGGAGCTTTTGGAGTATGGTGGATCACGGGGGCACTGTATTCATCAGTGGATTCAGGTACTGTTGAGGTCATGGCTGAGTGTGCTGTTGGGAGGTGGGCCTGGTCAGAACATGTGGGTCACTGGGAGGGCGTACTGTATCTCCCTTCCAAGCTCCTCCCTTCACTCTCTGCTTCCTGGCCACCATGATGTGAACTGCTTTCTTCCATTCCAGGGGCTTCCACCATGCTGTTTCTGCCCTTGAACCAGCCAACCATGGACTAAAATTATCAAACCATGAGCCAAAATAAACCTCTCCTTCTTTAAATTGTGGTGTCAGGTATTGTGTCTCAGCATTGAGGAAAGTAACTAAGACAAGAAGTAAAACAAGACAGGATGATAATTACTCAACAGTGAAAGTATGAATGAATAGAAATTATTTTTTAAAATAAAAAGATTAGAGTTCAAAAGTACAAAAACTAAAAAGAAAAATTCACTAGAGTTCTTAATAGATTTGAGCTGGCCAATGAATGACTCAGAGAATTTGAATATAAGCTGCTAGATACTATACAATCTGAAGAAACGGGAGAAATAAATCAGCAAAACTGAATAGCACCTTAAAGAAATGTGAGACATTATTAGGCTCATTTTCTGACTCAGACTGAATTACACCACTGGTTTTCAAGCTTGCTAAGGACAGAACTTGGAATATAAATATAAATCAATATAAATATATAAATATAAATGTCATATAAATCAGTTCCCATTGGGTCTGTTTCTCTTAAGAACCCTAATACAATGAAGATGTAGAAAAATCAGAACTTTCACATGCTACATATAGGAATTTATATTGATGCAGTCTTTTTGGAAAACAATAAAATAATTTAGCTAAGATGGGTATTATGATTATTAGCATTTTCTAGATAAGCAATTCATCAAAAGATCAAACACAGAATTACTAAATGATGTAGCAATTGCACTCATAGGCATATAGCCAAGAAAAATGAAAATATGTGTTCTCACAAAAAGTTCTACATAAATATTTGGAGCAACATTACTTATTGTAGTCAAATTATGGAAAAACCCAAATTTCCATCAACTCATGAATGAATAAATTAAATGTGAGCTGTCTAATACTGTAATATTATTCACCAATAAAACAAGAAATTGTTGGTACATGCTGCAACCTGGATGAACTTAGAGAATATTGGGCTAAATGAAAGAAACCTCTCAAGGGCTGGGGATTTAGCTCAGTGGTTTCGCCGCCTGCTGCGCAAGCGCAAGGACCCGAGTTCGATCCCCGGTACCAAAAACAAAACAAAACAAAAACTTTCTTCTTCCTTCGAGCTCAGTTAAAAAAAAAAAAAAGAAAGAAAGAAACCTCTCAAAAACCAATATGTTGTATGATTATATCTGTATGAAATGTCTAGAAAAAGCAAATCTACAGAGTCTAAAGCAGATGAGTGCTTGTGTAGGGCTGATTAGAAGTCAGAGATAGGGAACAATGGAGAGATACTGCTAATGGGTCTGGTGTTTCTGTTTGTAGTGATGAAAATGTTCTCATATTAATTGTGGTGATCTCAGTTTTGTAAATATAATAAAAAACATTGAAAATGGGTTAATCATATGATATGTAAGTTACATCTTAGTAAAGAAGTTATAAAAATAATAATCCTTGGGCCAGGGATTTAGCTCAGTGTGCTGCACCTGCCTCGTAAGCCCAAGGTTCTGAATTTGATCCCCAGTACCGCAAATAATAATAATAATAATAATAATCCTTCTCATATGACATGACAGTTGACTTTGATAATTAAAATTCATTTCTGGAACAAATAAAAGAGAAAGATGCTGCGAGTCAAAGCGAATGTGGAGGAGATAAGCAGCCTTACAATATGCCTTAAAATAAATGCAAAAATCCTGTGAGAGAAAGGATAGCATTCACAATTCTAGCCAACTCTATAGAGATTTCTCCTTCCTAGTTTTAAGGTCCTGCCATCATGCCCTACTGTCCAGGTGAATCAGATATACTTCTATCTCCACTTGGATTTCAAGCAATTCATAGATATTTTATTTGAAAAATAACATGTCCCCATTTACTAATATTGTCTCATTTCAGTGTAAACTTCATGGTCTTATGCATTAGCGAAGAAGTGTTCTTCTTAGCATTTTACACATGAGCAGACTGAGGCACCAAAAGTTAAGCTGGTGACTAGCATGAAACAAACATGGAACTCCAACACATCTGGCTTGATTTCATTACCTATTCCATATATTGTGTTGCTCCTACTTGCCTTTTTAACACATGTTGCTTATTCTCTGAGACAGCATCCTATTCAGACTGTTTACAGTTAAAAACATTAATTACAATATGTATTTTAATTGATGGGCTCTGTTGATTTCAGAAACCACAACACCACTGATTAATCAGATTGAGTAGAAGTCCAGTCAGCAATGGAATCTATTAATTCATCGCTGCAGACATTACTAATATTTTCCACAAGCAATGTATTCCCCCAAAGAAATGAAAGCAAAAAGCCCATGCCAAAAGCAAAGATGATGGAATTCCACCAAATAAACATCATCAAACTGTATTGCTAACCTGTAAGTTAATTTTTTCTTTATGTCTCTAGCAATGTCTTCTCTTTCTACTGTTTTATAACATCATCATTAGATATACATTTGTCCCTAATGTACGCAACAGATTGTCTTCTCAGTCCAATGAAGAGAATTTATTCACACATACTTCAGAATTACATTAGAAATTAAGAGTTTAAAAAGAAAAAGAGATATAATCCTTAGTGTAACCTCTAAATCTAGGCCTATGTTGAGTGATTTCAGAATCGTCCAGGCTATAGACAAATATTACCAAGGAATGTAAAATATTATATTTGTGTGTGTTCATTTTTTTAAATTGAGATAATCTAATGCTTTAGATTTGAACTATTTAGTTTTAAAAATAATTTTCTTTAATCTCTAATCACATCAGTGAAAAGTGACATATAGTATATGAGCATAGAAAGTTTCCTTGGAGAAAATAAGTTTGTGCCTGATGATTGCCAGAAAATCTTGAAAAGAGGCCTTATTCTGTCTAGGCAGTGACTAAGAAAAGGCTAAATGCTTTCAGGATTTAAACTATGGACCAGAAAAGATTATGAGAGAGTGGTCCCAGCCATGCTAAAGAGCTCCTGACTGGCTTCTCCCTCCATTTCCCCAAACTGTATACAATATCATAAGCACTGTTGGGTGTGCGGCTGTCAACTGCAGGATTTCTGTAGCTGTTGAGTCATTTTCTTTGCAGTAAAAGGAAGCCTCTTCTTGCAGACTTTATGACCTGTGTGTTTTCCTCCATTACTTGTTACATTAAATTTGGCTCCTCAAGGTCAAAACAACCTAAGGAGTCTTCAATAGACTCTACTTTGTAAACTAATAGATTGGCCTGGTTGGATAATTGTAGTAAATTTGAACTTTGCTGTCCAGATGAAGGCTGTTCTCATTATCCACCACTGTATAATAAGCTATCCCCAAAGCTCAGTGGCTTAATCCAACAAGCAATTTATTATATATTAGGATATTATAGGCCAGGTATCCAGGCAGGGCTCAGCAGGGTGATTCTTCTGTCTCATATTGCATTACATAGATCATTGTGTGGTATTTGCTGGTAGATGACCTCTAAGACAACATCACTTCCATGTCTGATACATTGACAGGGATGGCCAGAAGGATTGAGTTAATTGGTACTGCATATCAGCATGTATCTCTAAATAGGTATTCTCAGAGTAGTTCCAGTTTTCACATGGCAGCTTAGGACTCCCAGAGACTCTGTCTTCCCAGGTAAAAGTGGCAAAACTACTTAAAACCTAGGCTGAGAGGTCCCAGGATGACATTTTTACTGTGTCACATTGGCCAAGCAAGTCATTAAGGACAACTCAGAACTCAGATCTAAGGGGTAAATTATTGGTGCTGGAGATGTAGCTGACCAGTAGCACACATGAAGCCTTAGGTTCAATCCCCAGCACTCTAAAAAAAAAAACAAACCTATAACTGGGGTTGTGGATTAGTTATTATTCTAACTCTTTGCAAGAGTAACAAAGAATTTGATTCAACTAATCTACTGCAAAGTCTGTAGCCACTGAGCACAGGCTGCAGAAAGTAGCCAATTAAATTTCTATGATAACATAAGATCAAAGATTCACACAGTTAAGCATCAGCCTATCATCCCAACTCCAGGTAGATTTAATAACAGTAATTCTTTAAAAGTTGTATAGTGTGAGCACTCCTAAGAGCTTTCTTCATTCTTTCCCCCCACTTCCAATTTTTTTTCCTCTCTAGTCATCACCCTATGCATCGAAGAACATAGCTGAGCATAGTCTTGTCCCAGACCCCTAGATAAAGCTCCTCAGTCCCCAGCACCCAGCTTGTCTAAGAAAATATATCAAACACAGCACCCATTATCATAGTTTATGCACTAAGCTCTTCTGTACTTACAGAAGGAACTGGCATAATTTGAGATGAAAGAAATACCTGCTTCAGAATGAAAACCTTTTATTTTTGAGATAGGAGGAGCAAAGTTGTGCACAGGTAGAAGCTGCATTTATTGAATATTTTTCTGTGACAAAAGTGATATAAAATTAATTTTTGTGTGAAATACCAAACACTATAGAAGTTGCATTAGTCAGCTCAGGCTTCCATAACAAAATACCATAGAATAAGAGGCTTAAACAATAGAAATTCCTTTTCTCTCAGTTCTAGAGGCTGGAAAGTCCAAGGTCAAGGTGCCAAAATGATTCAGTTTCTGATAAGGGCTCTCTCCCTTGCCTGTAGACAGCAGCTGTATCCTCACCTGGCTTTACCTGAGTCAGGGGAAGGGGTAAACACACTCTCTGGTGTCTGTCTTATGAGGACACTGATATTATCAGATCAGGGCCACACAGTTATGGTCCTATTTAACTTACTTTCTTCCTTAGAGGCCTTATCTCCAAATACAGATGCAATGGGGTTTAGGAACTAACGCAGATGCTCAGGAGGGGGTAATTCAGTTCACAGCATGTGTTCGGAATAAAATCTTTAAGTCCCTCTTTACCTGCCATCATCTGAAGTCCCCTTTTTGGGAATCAAATGAAGCTTTTGGGAAGCGGCTTGTATTGATACAAATGAGAGCTCCCTGGGTATTCACTGTCCCAGGTTCAAAGAATTTTTAAAGTAAAACTTGTATTATTTACAGTTAAAGCAGTTAAAGGGGGAAAAACATGATTTTTAGAATTTATTCAATGAGAATGTATAATCACCAGTCCTTCAAGTATCCCATTCACTTTACAGAAATATAAGAACTTTATATTTAATTTAATTATAAATTTTCACTTTATGGTCAAAGGACTTGTAAGAACAGAGGGGGTTAAACAACTTTACAGTTGAAATTTAATACCAATTGTGTTTGTTATACACCTATCCTTAGCAGCAATTTTAAAATAAGGGCTTACAGCATGACCAAATTGTTTGAAACACCTTGATGACAGAAAGTAAAATATGTGAGTTTTATCGGGGGTACATTATTTAAGCCATTTCATTTCTGGCCCTCTTCTGGACTTCATTAAGATTAATTAATGAATTAAAAGTGGCTTGATAATCCTGTATCTAAATCATGGGGTTAAACTCTCTACCTCTCCTTTGTCCTTGATTGAGGATGTGGCTGATTCATTCACTCATCAACAATTTATTGAACACCTATTTGATGTCAGGATATTTGCCATGGTGCTGAGGTAGAAGAAACATGCTTGTTGTTGGAGTGTTTGAAGTTAAGTGGGGAAACACAGGGTTAATAGTAGTAACTGAGAAGTACTAGCACTATAGTAAAAGCTGGTCCAGGGTATGGAGGAGCATAAAGCAAGAAGCAGGCAAATCAGCCATTTAGAGTTACATCAGAAAAGGCTTACAAAAAAAAGAAACTCCAAACTATTATCAATGAATCCAGAAGATAATATTTTCTTCGCAGGTTGTTGCCAGCCTCTTAACTAACTCCCCGTGTGCTAATAGTAAAGAGACAATTCTATTAAAAAACAAACTCTTCAATATAAAGAAAGTCCTCTTTTGTCTCCAGTAAATAAACAAAGAGAAATGTTATCAAAAACAGGGTTTTGGGCCAGGGATTTAGCTCAGTGGTTCTGCCGCCTGCCTCCAAGCGCAAGGTCCCAAGTTTCATCCCCAGTACCAAAAAAACCCCAAACAAACAGGGCTTTGTTCAACAGCAGTCGATGAATGTACTTGCTAGTCGACAATGTACATGCATAAACGTCAAATACTGTTTTAAAGAGCACTGAAGAGCCGCGCTACAGGCATGCCTGTGATGGGGGAGTCCAGCCACTCCTGACAACCGACTGGAATGTGAAATTGGAGGCCGATATTGAACAAAAGGACATGTCAACTAGGAGGTTAGTGTACAGAAACACTTTAGTGCACAAACAAAGCATAAAAATACAATATGTCTCTACAAATACCGGGCTGATAAGTCCACTGTGGTTATGGGCCAGCTCTTCAGACAGCTGGACTGATCAGGCACAGATTGGTATCAGACTAATCACTACTTTCTAACACTTCAGGATTCCTGCTCTGTGTCTTCTCATTACACTAAACTAACAAAAATTAGAGGGAATTATGGCTCTTCCTGTTTATGAGTTATTTTACTCTGACCCCAGAGAAAGACAACAAACAATGTTTGGTAAAAGAAATATCCTCATTTAGGTATGGACCATATGGAGCAATTGGGGTTCTGGCTTGTCCTCAACACACTTGGCGATGACGTGTAGAGGCGGTACAAGAGACTAGAGAAAGCTGGCCAAGGTACTCAGGCCCTGGGGGGGTTTCCTAATGATGCAGGTACAGTAGCTACAGTTCCTGATATGCAATAGGACACCGGTATAAAAACAAGCCAAGGCAAACAGCCTAAGATCGTAACCAGGTAAGTGGTGAGCAATGTTGAAAAAGCATATCCTGAGCTGAGAAAGGGATAGCAAGGGTTACTTCTCCAGTGTTCAGGGTTCGTGGACCCAAACAGGTGAAGTTCTTATTCTAGAGGTAAAGACTGAAAGATTTGGTTTGCCAACTGTCTAAGAGAATCTAACCAGGAAGAATCCCAGAAAAAAGTAGAGATGTGTGTTACTGGAATGAGCAGGCCAAGGATTGAAGCAAACTGTTAAGTTCCAAACCCTGAAAAGAGTACAGTGACCCCACCAATAAGCCTGGCACGGATCAGACAAATGACAGCTGTAGATCAGGAGAGTCTGGACAGTGCAGTAAGGCAAGAAATAAAATACATAAGGAAAGAAAGAAAGAAAGAAAGAAAGAAAGAAAGAAAGAAAGAAAGAGAGACAGAGAAAGAAAGAAAAAGAAAGAAAGAAGAAAGAAAGAAAGACTTTCAATAGTTTCAGATGATGTGACCTTGTGTGTAGAAAATTTAAAAGAAAAAAAAGTTCTAGGGTTATATCTCAGTGCGAAGGCACTGAGTTTAATCCTCAATACTGAAAAACAAATTCTCTTAATTGCCACTCGCAAAGTCAGTATACAGAATTTACCGAGTGACCAAGTGCAGCCTTTGCCCAACCTGCACTGAGGCCCTGGGTTCAGCAGCCCCCAACCCCCACCCGCCCAGCACTGCCTTAAAGAAAGACAAAACCAAACAATTGAATGTCTGTGTGCCAACAACAACAGAGTATCAAGTTCTGAATTGTAAGAGTTCACTGCTTATAAGAATATCGTGTCTTAGGGTCGGGGATTTAGCTCAGTGGCACTTCACCTGCCTCACAAGTGCAAGGTCCTGAGTTCAATCCCCAGTACCAAAAAAAAAAAGAATATCATTTCTTAAAGAATAATAGAGGTGTGAGAATTTTGCCAAAACAAAACTATAAGGTATTATTGAGAGAAACGGAAGAACAACAAAATTAATGGGAGAATATTAGGCTCATGGGTTAAAGGGTTAAATCCGTAAAGATGCCAGTTCTCTCTAAATCAACCTAGAGATTTATAGCAATGTTAATTAAAGGCTTTTAAAAATAGTTGGGTCCATGAAGACTATTTGGAACTGGAAAATCTGTCCTAAAATATATATGGAAACGCAAAAGTGAAGAGTAGCCAGGGTACTTTTGAAGAAGAAGCAGATGAGAGGGGCTGCTTTACCAGAATTAAGATGATACAAAATTAGTGCAAAAACTGCAAAAGTACAAAGCAAAATAGAGAGCTGAAACCAACTCATACTAATTTTATTTAGAGGAAAAGTAGCACATGTGGACAGTATAAAAGGGCAGTCTTTTCAATTAATGGTTCTAAAAATCTTGAGTCTTCATCTGGAAAGAAATCAAACTTCATACTATCCACAAAAGTCAATTTCAGATGGATTCTGGTAATGGAGAAATAGCTCCTATAAGACCAATCATTGCAGATATAATAAACTTGGGGCAAAATTGAAAAAATAAGTTTCTGAATGCCTGGAGAAAAGTCAAAAGCAAACAGAAAAAGAACTCACTTGGGAAAAGGGCACAGTACAGGGTGAGTTAGTTCCCTATTTGTATAGGTTTCTGCCTACGGGCATGGATGACAGTAGACATGAACAAGAATGCCTACAGTAGCTAGGTGAAACTACCCTCAAGCGAGGAGAGTGAGGAAAAAACTGTGGCATATGTAAACACTTAAATATGAGACAGCAGCTAAGATGAATAAACTATAGAGACATGCACTAAGACTGATGTATCAAACAACATAAGAAGTCATTGAGGGTTATATACAAAACTTCCTATGAAAACTTTTATAAATTAAAACATACTTTTTAAGGATACATCTAGATTTTTTTTTAATCTGTATACAGATCAAGAGAATGAACATGGTCACGGCAGGATGGGAAGCAAGGAAGTGAATGGTCTACTGAGGAGATTATTTAATTAGATATAGGTTTACCAGCAGATTTTATTTCAGGTGGTTGCTTCTCAGGTGCTTGTGAACTATAACTAACTCAATAAAAGAGAGCCATCGATGGGCCAATTATAAGAATGTATCATGAATGAGAAACTGTGATTAAACAAATTTTCGTGCTTGGATTTCACAAAAGTAAAGTAGAGGGGAAGGGAAAAATGGAAGCGGTAAGAGAGGAGGGCCCCCAACTAGGGTTGGGGAGAAATAAAGCCTGAGATTAGATAACATTGTTAAGAGTCCTTTACGCAGCCCTCGGGTATCACAGAAAGGGGAGAGACTGGGTTGACTCAGGGCTGGCAGCCGTCCAGTGTTTGCCGTGGGAGGCCCAGGAGCCAGGGCAGTAGGTTGCAGCAGAGACCCAATCTGTACCAACCACATGAGCCATGGAAGGGCGGGCAGCAGACACCAGAATGGGCTTGAGGACCACCCCGCTGACAGGCTGCTGAACACCCCACACTGGAGAGCCTGGCAAAGGCACTTCCTCCCTCCCTCACAGAGCCAGTGGCCAGTGAGTCACAGAACAGGGGAGGAAGTAGGTGGAATTGAGAATCTGAGGCAAGAGGAGGCTCAACCTTCCAATAGGACTCAAAAGTGGCGGTGAAGGACATCAGCTTGGTGCAAATCCCAATTCCGACACTTAGCATTGCGTGACTTTGGACAAAGTACTTACTTGTGCACTCTATGGCTCCATTCCCCAGTCTGCAAATCTCACTTGATAGGGTTTTCCTAAACTTAAGCAAGATAATGCATGTACAAGATATGGTTTCTTCAGAACTCACTAACTAGTACCTACCTACAAAGTAAGCAGTCTGCTTAGCAAGTGAGCTTTCAAGCAGACCATTCCTAGGCAGGAAGCTGACTCTGAGTATGAGGACCACAGCAGACTCAGCAATCTAACCACTGGGAAGGACAGAGTCATATCTGTAAGGACAAAGGGGACAAGGATGCTTTTTCAAGCTAGTTTTCTCTCAAAAGAAAGTAGAGCATACTGGTGATGAATTCCAAGTGGCCCCCACCCTACCAAACCCGGGCTCCTCAGTGGGAAACTAGGGAGCCTGGGGAGACTTTTCACTACCCAGCCCACGTGGCAGTCTGACTGTCCAACTCTCCTCATGCATCTCTGGTTTTGTTCAAGACCAGCTCCCTCCCACTTAAAAAGCACTTATCCTAAGAGAACTAAAGCTCTCCATTGCTTTGACAGGATTCTTGAGATCTAAAATCAGGATTTTGTTGTTGTGAAGTTGTCTGTCTTGTCTTTTCTCATAGAAGTTTTTCTGTTCGGAAGCATGAGGGAGGAAGGCAAGACGGCACTGCTTTTGGTTTATTTTGCTTTGTTTTTCTTGCTCTGGCATCTAGGTAAAGCTCCTTTTGAAAATGTCAGCCTGCTTGAGCACCATCAACAAGAAATTCAGAAAAGCATCCTCATAATCGATCTGTATGTTTCTAGTTTCTAGGTAGGATAGGAGCAGTAACAACAAAGGGACGAAGCCTCAAAAAGATGAAAATGTAGCAGCATATAGTAAAAGGCTACTTACGCAGCTATCAATTCCTGCCATGACTACTGAACTCAATCAGTTCTTCCCAGCTCTTAATAAGAATAAGAATGCAGCATATATTTGCAATTTTTCCCTTCAGGGGGGCTGTAGCAGGATAGGAGAACTGTGACAAAAGCTGAAGTTTGGCTGTTGCTATGTTTTGCCCATTTCTTTCTCAACAGGACAAACAGGCTTCATTACCTGTCCACGCAGGAAGAAAGGTTAGGATTCTTTCTCCTTGGTCTTGCTTGGGGACAGAGCCCCGGGTTCTCCTAGCTGTGGCCTCTCAGTGTGCAGGTCCCATGATGTGGCCTTTGCACATTGATGATCCAGCCTCTCCTGCCCATCACTTCCACCTGGCCCTTCTGGATATCTCCTCACTTTCCTTTCTCGGCTGCAGGTCTAGGAAAGTGCAGCAGTGAGCAGTGTGGGTGAAAAGCCAGTGAGAGAAAACTGGAAAGATGGAGGAAAATGTCTTAGCTCACTTTGACTTTGGGACCCATGTATTGTCCTCTCTTTCATGGAAGAGAAAGAGAAAGCCAGTCAGGTGCTGTCAGGGTATTTTTTTTTATTCACCAACAACCTCATTGCTGCCTCCTAGCGAAAGTTGCAGAGTTGAAAAGATCTTTTACTACGAAGACTTCAGGGGAGAAAAAGGAAACAATCTATACAGACCCACCAACTTTTTCCTAGAAAGTATCTTTCTGAGAAAGATTACATGCATGTCTGATCACAGGTATTACTGTGGCCACAAGAAAAATTCAGATGCACACAAATCCCACTGATCAAATTAGACTTTTCTCCAGGCTCTTGCAACCTAGGGTTGACAAAACAAGTCCCATCACACTGAAACTCTCTTTCAAATTAACCTTCCTCCAATGTTTGCTCATACAAGACTATTCCACTTCCTACAACCTAGTATTTTTCATCCTTAGGACAAAAATGTACACAAACATAAATATAGTATTCTATCAATTCAAATATAACATAGGAGGGAATGAAAAGTGAGTTTACATTTTGGTACATTTAAATGAACGTGGCTTGAAAATGTGTTAAAAGCTGAATGGAGTTCAGGCAAGAGGTGAGAGGCTGGTCAATGACACGGACTGATGGCTTATTGTGAGTCTTTCCTTGGCTGTGAAAGGCTTAGGTCATGAAGGGCTTAGGCCAAGAGTACTGATTCTCCAAAAGCCAGAACTGAAAACCAAATCTCTCCTATTTCAAAGTGGGTGAAACTTTATTTGGCGAATAGACAAACAAGCACACCCCAGTCATTTTCTTCTTTGACACTTTTGTTTTCCACAATTCACCGTTCTTGGACTTCAAAACTTTCAAATTCAGTTCACCTTCTATTACCAAACAGGCAATGTTATACAATTTGCATTGGAAAAACGATACCCAAGCAACTTTGTATATTTCAGTTTTAGATGATGTGGCATATATAAACATACATTTCAATCATATATACATTTTTATACTGTAATAATTATTTACAGCAGATTTCAAGACTTTAATCGGAAGGCTATAAAATAATGTATGTCACAAATATAAAATGAATTTCTTCAATCTTTCTCTCTTTTTACTTGTCAAGGTAATTTTCATGACTAGATTCAATTTTATTCACGATGTTTAGTGAATAACAGTTTTTCACAGCTTGTGTCTCTTTAAATATGTTCTTTGTGTGACAGTATGTAATATTTTTGTCTCAAACCTATTATACAAGGTAGTAGGCTATAAACTCAGGGATGATAATTTTGTAGTTTATCATCACAAAACAGCATATTTAATATTCTAGCCTATGTAATTACGCCTGCTAGTGTTTTAACATTGTACCACCCAGAGTCTGCAAATAACAGTGTCTTTACAAAGCCTTCTAAAGGAATATAGTTCTAGAGAAATCAGACCAATCATTTCACCAATACAACAGCATAAATAAAATAAGCATTCACAAATGTGACATTTTAAGAAAAACACCAACCCACATACATGCCACTGCTGCTTCACATTTCTATGTCAACACAATTTTAAAAATTTAAATCACTATTTTTTTAAAATGAGCAATAAAATATGCTTAACTTTTAAATAACTGATAGCTTAAAACTGTTCTTAAAGTTCATAACTGCAATCAATGCTTTTGTGTTGTGTGTGCAAATCAAATATAAATTGCAAAAAGACATAAAAAGTGAATTGTTCATAGAAGTTGCTACTTGCACATACCACCTGGCAATGTCAAAATCAAACCGCCAAAGAAAGCAGGAAAGTTCCCTGCGAAGGACAGACTACCTTGAAACTAAAATCCCCAGACAGATGTGCTGTAGATCAAGAAGTGAGAAACATACACAATAAAAACTATACTATTTGATTTTTTGCATGATGTTCAACTATTTTTTTAAAACTGCTCTAACTACTCAACAGCATAAAAATATTCCAATATACCGTGATAAGTATGTTTTTGTTTCTTTCAGAGAAACGATTTATACCTTCTTAACGACTTCAAACACCATCACCCCATCTGTCCATTTAAGTGAGATACTGTGAAGTTAACTGTACCTTAAAGATATCGGCATATAAATAGCTCTGGCGACCAGGATTAAAAACAAAACAGAAGTATAAAAGAGCTGAACAGGCAGTCAGGGATGCATACTCTCAGCCTAAGATAGCTCCTTTTAGAAAGGGTTGCCAAGAGCACGCCCGGTCCCTCCTAAACTATTTTTCACTTCAGTACCCCTGACTGGGTATATCGCCGGTGTAAGAAAATGTGGGAAGCATCTGTTGCCAGTAACATTTGGGTCTCCCAGGAAAATGAACACTTTTCTTGCTGGGAACCGTCTCAAATATGTTCAAGGGTGCACCCCACCGCCACTACCACCGCAGGCTTAACCCTCTAACTCCGTAGTTCCCAAGGCTCTCCTGCTGCACGCCTCCGTCTTGTTCCGGGTGGACTCCCAGAGCAGAGACCGGAGCAGCCGCCCGGGCCGGCCAGGACTCCGGGGGTGACTCCAAAGGTTGCCAGAGCTAGACAGTGCGCAGACTCGGCGGCGCGCTGCGGACTCTGCACTCGCCTAAACCTGCTCTCAAGTGCAAAGCAGTGGGAGGAGGCGCATTGGGAGGGGGGCGGGGGGCTGGATGGGGGGATCCTGTTAATTCCAGATCCGGGGGGGTGTGAGAGCCGGAGGAGGCTCCGCGCTGGCCCCTCCTCCCTCCCGGAGTCCTGGGCTCCACCTCCTCCGCATGCCCCAAGATATACACACACTCACCCGAGGCTGGACATGCACACCCAGCGCCGGCTGCGGGCGCGTACAGATGCAGGTGGCGACACTCACCTGAGCCACCACAAGAGCTCCAGCCGCCTCCCGAGCGGCAGTGTGGCGGCCTGGGACGGGAAGGGGCCCGCTGCACCGCGCCGCGCCAGTGCGGAAAGCCGGAGCAGCCCAGGCGCAGACCTGCGAACTGAGGTGATGGCGCGTTTTCCGTAGACCCCCCTCCTCCACTGCCTCTGCCCCTGGGCCTGCGGGGCCGTAGCCGCAGAAGCCCGGAGAAAGAGGCCTCGGGGCGCGGCGCACAGGCGGGCGCACGCTTCGAGGCGAGCGCGCCAAGAGGGGCGCGGCGGCGCCGGCGCAGGAAACTTGGGCGAAGTTAGTTGCAAGTGCCGGGAGGAGCGGTCGAGAGGAGCGAGCGGGAGACGCAGCCCGGCCGGGCCCGCCGAGGCTGTGCCGCCTCCAAGCCCCGCGCGCGCTGGGAGCCGGAGTCGCCGCGCCTGGAAGGGCTCGGAGCGCGCGAATCCAGCATGGCCCCGGGCACGGCCCGAGGCGGCGCCTCTGCGAGCCGGGAGCCTCTCCGCTGAGGCCAGGCGACCCAGGCTTGCTCCAGCTTCCTTCTGCACCCCTTCTGCGCAAAGGCCGGAGGGGAAGACTCCAGAGGCAGGTTCTGGGGGACACATTTCCCCCCTCGGACCCTGGCCGATTGGGGGGTTCCCGTCAGCGCGCCCTGCCCGGAGCCAAGAAGACCCGCTGGTGCTGCCGTATTTGTATTTATATCTATTGCTGCTCTCTGCGTGCCGGTGCGCGCCCGGATCCTCCGCCTCCCCCTCCTCTTCCTCCTGCCGGGCCACCTCCCCTCCTCCCCACCCCCATCTGCGTCTGTCAAATGAGAAAGTCACCGAGGAGAACCCAAACACTCCAGCCGCCGAGAGCCCCCTTTGGCACTTGGCAGCACACGGCGGCGGGCGCCTCGGCTCAACTTGGTGGAGCCTCCTCGACGCAACTTTCGAGGCTGCTTTGCATCTGAGAGGGAGAGAACCGAGGTGGGGGAGAGCTCCGCCGGGCAGCGGCCACCGGCGGGGACTTCGCGAGCGGACTCCTCCGGAGGGGAAGGAGGACAAAAAGGAAGCAGAAGGCACACGGCCACCGCGGGGAGGGGGCACTGCCGAGAAGTCCCGGCGTCCCGGAGAGGATTTCCCGAGCGCTCGGCGGGCACAGACCCCGAGGCGGCCCTGGGCTGGTCCCCCGGGCCCCTCCTCCCGCGCGGGGCGACGCCGGGGTCCCCGCGGGCAGCCGGCGTTGATCTCCTCCGGGCCGAGGGCGAAGGCCCGGGCGGCGGGAGCATGTCCAAGCCGGTGGACCACGTCAAGCGGCCCATGAACGCCTTCATGGTGTGGTCGCGGGCGCAGCGGCGCAAGATGGCCCAGGAGAACCCCAAGATGCACAACTCGGAGATCAGCAAGCGCCTGGGCGCGGAGTGGAAGCTGCTCACCGAGTCGGAGAAGCGGCCATTCATCGACGAGGCGAAGCGCCTGCGCGCCATGCACATGAAGGAGCACCCCGACTACAAGTACCGGCCTCGCCGAAAGCCCAAGACGCTGCTCAAGAAGGACAAGTTCGCCTTCCCAGTGCCCTACGGCCTGGGCGGCGTGGCGGACGCCGAGCACCCGGCGCTCAAGGCGGGCGCGGGGCTGCACGCGGGCGCGGGCGGCGGCCTAGTGCCCGAGTCGCTGCTCGCCAATCCCGAGAAGGCGGCTGCCGCCGCCGCCGCCGCCGCTGCGCGCGTCTTCTTCCCGCAGTCGGCCGCCGCCGCCGCCGCAGCTGCCGCAGCCGCCGCCGCGGGCAGCCCCTACTCCCTGCTCGACCTGGGCTCCAAGATGGCAGAGATCTCGTCCTCGTCGTCCGGCCTGCCGTACGCCTCGTCGCTGGGCTACCCGGGCGCGGGCGCGGGCGCCTTCCATGGCGCGGCCGCAGCGGCTGCAGCGGCTGCCGCGGCCGCCGGGGGGCACACGCACTCGCACCCCAGCCCGGGCAACCCGGGCTACATGATCCCGTGCAACTGCAGCGCTTGGCCCAGCCCCGGGCTGCAGCCGCCGCTCGCCTACATCTTGCTGCCGGGCATGGGCAAACCGCAGCTGGACCCCTACCCCGCGGCCTACGCCGCCGCGCTATGACCCCGCGGGGCCGCTGCGCACGTGTACATATGTATAGGCTCGAGTTCGCGGCCTCCGGGGCATCTCCCGCGACGGGGTCCCGGGCTGGATGTACGTAGCTGCGCGGGCGCCCGGCGGGGGGCGATGTGCGTGTGAATCCGCCGGAGCGCCTCCCACCCGCGCCTCGCAGCCGCCGGACGGAGGGCGACCTTGTCTGTCCCGCAACAGTGCACTTTGTACTTCGGGACCTGTTGCGTTTTGACCCACCCAGGTGGAGGAGTAACTTTTTGACACGTTGAGCTTTCCAGTTTTGCTTGTTGGAAGTTTATGGTCCATTGTGCGCTGCTGCTCAGGCCCCTGGCCTCCCCGGTCCGCGTGGCGAGCTCCCTGAAGCGGCTGGCGCGCGGGCAGAGCCAGGAGCTGTCATTCGTTTCTCCGAGCGGGGACGGCACCGAGCAGCCTGGCTTTCTGTTTGTACCGTGTGAACTTTGCAGGGCTCTGTTCTCTCAAGCAGAAAGAACCCCCAAACCGGATCCATTCCTGACCAGTGGCCGGTTAGGATCCGGCCTTTTGTATGTGAGATGATCTCGGTTCTTTTGTGTATCTGACCGCATGCAAATCAGAGCGAGAGCTCGCTGGAGGAGTAAGAAAGGCGGACGAGGAATGTGCAAGATATGAGAGGAAAGTTGCCAATTGGATTTTCTCTCTCTTTAAAAATTAAATCTATTCGGAGTCTCTGAATCCGCTGGCGTGGATCTTTGATACGGTTTACAGAGAAGGGGAGGGGCCGTGTCCCGGCTCCCCCCGGCCGAGCTCACCTGGAGATTGTAAGCGTGGGCCTGTCCGTGGGAATGCCGGCTCTGGGGACGGGGGTTCTTTTCGTGGCCCTGATTCTGAGTCGGTTCTAGACTCAGACACATTTTGGACAAATGTCAAAAGTAGTAAACTTTTAAAAATTGCGGGAACTATTTCAGGAGCGCAATTTTATCTAAGATTAAATCAGACTTTTTGTCTGAGTGGTAATTATATATTTATTATTTAGCAAATCTGGGCCAAAAAAGCACAGAATTGTTTTGACAGATGCCTCTCTTTTTCAGCTAGCATTTCTCTCCCAACTTGAACCATTTTAATGTGTTTTGGAGTCCCCTCCTGGATTTGCTTATTTTTTTAGACCGCCTGCAATTCATTTGCAAATTATGATAAAACACACTTCAGGGGAAAAGGGAACCTTCCTGAATTATAGCTCTTTTTGTTTCTTTTAAAAATGTATATATTTTGACTGATGTTTGTGAATGAAGTTGGCTAACATGTATTTAGTTTCATTTTGGCTTTATGTAATATAAAGGTTTTAAAAGTTTAAATATTGGTTTTAACTTTTATGTGTAAATGGTTTTCTTGTGTGATCTAATTTAATATTAGATGCCTCTAAGCTATATCTGTAAATTAGAATCCAACTATCACTCTGTTCATTTTTTCTGAACAAAGAGTTTAAATAAAGCCTGAACCAGGGAAAAGAGAAAATCCTCTATTTCTTGTTGAGTTCCTAACAAGATTTTTATCTGAATTGCCCTTACGTGCCTGGTCCAGGTGAAGTGTAAGGTATCCTCCAAAGGCTGCCTTTGTTTCACTTTTGAATAGATTTACTAGGAAATCTAAATCAAGCCATTGTTATTCAGAGCCAAAAACCTGATTTATCACATTTTTAATCGTGAATAGGAAAGAAGATTTTAAAAAACTCAAGTAGTTGCATTATCTTTTTTTTAAAAAAAAAAAAAGGCATTCATAAACTAGTAGAACAAAACCCATTGAAAACGTCCTGGCTGTTCAAATCATTTCACTAGTTTCCAGTAACATTTTCAGAGGGGAAAGTTGCCTGACCACTTTATCTTGTTAGTAGAGGTGCCCCACCACTTAAATCATTGTAATTTGTTCACATTATCTTTGGGGTGTTCTTTTTTGCACCTTCGGGTTTTATTTGGTTGGGTTATCATGGCCAACCGAAATATACAACTTTTAGCCTCTTTGGGGGTTATTCTGTCACGCTAATAACCCTAAAATAGACGTGTAGTATAACAAATTCTAGTGAGGAGGGTTGCATTTCCAAGGTTAAGCGAGTCTACAATGGAGAAAAGTTTTAAATCAATTCTAAGGGTTTTAGTCCTAGAAAAGAAATGATAGGGCATCGAGAAGATCAAGAAAAAAAAATGTAACTGTAGGGAGAGACTCCACTACCACCCCCACTACCACCAAGAGAGATGGAAATTCTCAAGATACTGTGTACAAGTCTTAAACTAGTTCCCCGGGTGACTCGGGCCAGCCCTGGAGCCGCCTGTCGTTATAAGCAATCCAAGTCTTTAAAGTCATTGTGTTCTCCCAACGGAATAATATTTTAAAAACCATGAAAAGTTTTGGAAATGTGAGAAATAGGCTCTGCTGGTTTGACCCTGATTCACTAATTAAAACGATCCCTCTCCTGTTATTCCCCGAGCTCTTTGCAATATTATAAGTTAATTCATATGGTTCTGAGCGATTATGCAAAACTAATTTGGACTGTCCAGGGGTAATTATCCCTGACACGGTTAATTAAATCCTTTCAAAGCTTCGTCTTTCCCTTTTGTAGCAGCCCATCACTTCTCTACACGGAACTTCCTGCAGCTCGCTGGAAATCACCCCAGCCCTAAATCTTCGTTACCTCCCTGAGCCGTCCAGCTCGGCCCACCGGCCAAAGGTTCCCCGCCCCTCCACCCCCTCCCCTTTTCCCAAAGACCAGCGCTTTCTGGGAGAAACGCTCGCTCGGAGTGCTGATGAATGAGAAGACTAGAAAGACGGGAAAGAGGAGGGGGAGGAGGCCGGGGACGAGCCCCGGGCTCACCTCGCCAACAGCTTGTGCGGCTGCTCGAGTGGCTCCCTCCACAGGCCCCCAAGACTCGTATATCACCCACTCTGGCTCTGAAGGGCTTGCTAACAAGTTGGCGGGGGAGAAAGCCTCAGGCCAAGTTAACCGGTGCAGAAGTCAGGGTTGGGCGTCAGAGGAGAGACTTGGACTGAAGGGCGTGGAGAACGGGCCGGCCGGGGTAGTGTAGGAGTCTGCAAGTGACCACAACTGCAGGGCTGGGCCTAGGCCAGGAGCTGCTGCGGGCTCGCAGTGTCTGTCTCTCGCTCTTTCCCTATCTCCATCTCAACCTCTTTCTTCTTTCCTTGCTCCCTTCCTTTCTTCTTTTGCTTCCTTTCTTCCCCCCTTCTTCTTTTCCTTGTAATTGCGCCATTTTTCCACGGAAGGTTTTGAAACTCCGGGACGACGTTTCTTTGGTGGTCACGATCGCCTGACAGCTTCAAACGCCCTCAGAGGGGCCGGGCCTGTCGCCTCGGGCTCCGCAGCGAACAGGTGGCTTTGCTCTGCGGCAGCAATCGGGACCGCGGCGGGGCTCTGCGGTGCGGCAGGGCGGCTGGGGGGCGGCGGAGCTCGCTGCCGTCGTTACTTAACAGTTTCTCCCAGACACCCCCCCCCCGCCGAAGAAACTGGAACCGAGCCGCGCGGACGCCTCCATCCTCCCAGCCTCCGGGCGGCCCGAGGCGGGCCGCGGAAGATGCAAAGATGCGACTCTGCCTGCAGCCGGCCGCGCGCCAACCAATCAGAGCGCGGCTCGGGCCGCGTCCTCCAGACTGAGTTCTCGCCCTCGCCGCCCGGAGCGGCTGCTTCCTCTCGCCCGCAGCCCCGCCGCGGCCAGAGCGCCGTCTAAACTTTATTAATCTCTCCCCTGTTCTTTCTCCCTCAGCCCAGTGCATCTCAAAGGTCAGCCCTCTTCTTTTAAAAGACTGATATTATTAATTCACTGACAATCCCCCTCTTTTCTTTTTTCTTCCTTGCAGGAAAAAAAAAAAAAAAAAAGAGGGAAATGGTGAAAAGAGCTTTTTTATCCCTTTTTTTTTTTTTTTTTTTTTTTTTTTGTCCTTCAGTGGGAGCGTTTAGACAGTCGAGGAGGTTTTGTCCGGGAACAAAACGCAGGGTTGGGAGGTTTTGTGAGAGTGTTGTTTGTTGAAGTGGAGCTAAGAAAAAGCGGCGGCTTTCTCTTCATTGTGAAGAAACCAATCAGTGGTATTTGGAAAACTGTTAGCATTGTGCACTTCTTCTGTGTCCATTGTGAGGCGTTTCTTTTCACAAGGTTTTTTTTTCAGCCGATCCAGCTGGCCGGAATGAATAGCGGTGCAATGTGTACAGGCTTTGTCCCTCCGGCCTTCAAGTAGCCCCCATTGAATAGACTAAGTTGACACTGCGTGACAGTGAAACAACATAATAAAAAATACATGAGCCCCTGAATAGGAGCAGGCGCATAAATAAATAAAATGGGTGACCAAAACTGGATAAACTGAATGACAAAACGGTGAAAGGGGAACAAAAAGATATTTAACACGCTAGATTAGCATTAGAATGCAATCTACAAGGCAGAACAATTGATGAATAGGTTTACCGGCCAAGAAAGAAATGGACTAAATGCCCTTTGAATAGATATGCTTTCTGCTAGGGCTTTGAATAGATATGCTTTTTGCAAAGGCTGAATGGGAAAAGGTAAAGATGAAGCTATGCAAATGAGCGGGGGAACTTTTTATATATATTCTTTAAACACACACACACACACTGCGGGGGGGAAGAGGGCCGCCTCGGGGTGTTTATAGAAGCAATAATTGCCATTATTAGCATTGTCTGCAGCAGATAGAAATTGAACAGGTTGGGATAATATAGGGTAGCAGTAATTATTCTTCTAATTAATGGTCCTTTGCTACTTGAAGAAAGAAAAAAGGAAAGGAGAAGTAAAAGTTATGCAAAAGTTATGTTTCCTCGTGTCCGTTTGCCCAGCATTGGAATCTGTGCAGCAGCGACTCTGGCAATACCAAGATACACTTGGGTCTCAACACGTCAAGGAAACAATCCCGTGGCTCTGGGTGTGCAGCCTGATTGCTGCATATATTGCATTTTTAAGAGTCTCATACGGTGGGTCTGGCATATAATAGATGCTCAGTGAACAGTGGAATGGATGAATATAAAGTTAGTGGAGGAACCCAGGCCTTCTTTTAGAAGTGGGGGGAGGTTTCTAGGGGCCACCACGGGCCACCTTTTGCCCTTCATCACCCCACCCACTTACCTCCGAGGAGCAGGTAGGATGGTCACCTTGGCCTTCGCTGAGGGTTTTCCAGCCCTCAGCCCTCATAGGCCCCTGGAAAAGATGAAGCCAGACAAGCCACTAGCAACTGACTCCATGCCACCCCATTCTGTTCCTATCCTTACTGCCAAACCCACTCCAGGGCTGAGGAATAAGGGGGTCCAGTGGGATCCCCACCTTTCTTCAGAGAAATACTACCCACCCTTTTAGAGAGCTGAGAGCATATATATTTAAAGTTGCCTCTCTCGGTTTCTTTCCTTTGCCCCCTCCCCTTCCCTGCTTGGCTCTGAACCCCATGGGTCAGGGGTCATCTTGAGTGACAGTGGGAGGCTGGGCGTCACCTCGAGGAGACCTGGGGCTTCCCTGGCCCCTGCTCTGCCCTGGAGGCGTCCATAGCGCCCTGTGCTCCCGACCACGTTTTCGCTGGTTGACCACCAGCTGTGGGTCTACCCAAGCTGTCCAACCGTCCAGTATGGGGTCACGTTGTCCTTCGTGGACTAAAGGAAATGACAGACGGCCCAGCTGACAGGGCACTGCACACACACACAACCTCAGAGGGAGCCCCAGGCAGAGAAAATGAAGCTTCTGAATCGTAGCCGGGGCGAGGGGGTCAAAGCAGTAACCCCCCTTCATCTTAAAGAAGCCTTACTAAGGGCCCAGGCAGTGCGAAGAGACTCGCACACTTTAGAACGTAACATGAGTCTTAGAGGTTTCGGCTTCACCTAAACGTACAAATTCCTAGAAATTAACAAATCTGACAAACGTGCCAACAGCTGTATCGGGATATATATACCTGTGGCGAGTCACTCTGAGGAGATGAAACTCCCAGAGATCGGGGAACAGGCACTGGTGGGGAGGCCGGTACCTGTTGAATTGGGTTTCCAGGGTCAAAGTGGCCTCTGGGCCTCGGGACGCCTTGCGCGGAGCAGGGAAGCGGCACCGCTCGGCGGCCGGCTCCGTGGCCTGGGCTTTTGGGACGCCCCTCCCCGCCCCAGCCCCTCACTCCGCGCTTTGTCGGGTGCACCTCGTCGCCCTTGAGGCGGCCGCCCCATCATTCACACTTGACTGAAGGAAATAAAATCCGCTCTGGCTTTTTAATTCCTTTAGAAGATGTCTCCACCTGATTTCTACTTCCTTCAGGCTCCGCGCTTGATCGGAGCAGGGCTTCTATAGGGACTTTTTGAGAAACAGAAGTTTAGGTGCTAATTGTCAGCAGCTTCTTGCTCTCCTTGAATATATTCATTACCGTATTAGCGAGAACTGGAAGACACAAGGCCTATTACTCATTTCGAGCTTCTGGGCAAAGAATTCCGGTGAGAGCGACTAGGAAAACCAGATTTCTTAAGGGAAATGACGAGGACGTCTTCAGACACTCTTCACGCAGTGACTCCGCTGGCTTGTCAACTTCACTAACCCACCCCATTCCTACCGTTTTATTTCCGAAGCACCCCAAGGTAGTTAGCTATCTGCAGGTAGCTTGAAAGCCCAAAAGGGAGAAGCACAACCTGGGATCCCCGAGACCAAGACGGGCTTTTCAGACCGGTTGGCTCTGCCAGGGCCACTCTTGCTGGAGTCCGGAGAGAAGTCCGAGTGCAGGACAGACCCCCGCCCCCCCTAAAAGGGCGCTCGGGGACTGGAGAGGGAAGCCTTGTGGAGTGATTTGGGGAGCCCAGCCTGTCCTCCCTAGGGTCCCCGGAAGGATGAGGTCTGGCGAGCCTTTGGCGCTTTCCCCGTTTGCCCTGCGGGTATTCCACGTTTACGCACTCAGTGGGCGTGCGCCCACACACGCGCCCACACACACGCGCGCCCACACACACACGAACAAATTCTGCCAGGGTTGAGGTGCACCCCGGTTTATTTTCCCCCCTACGGTAAAGCCCGGATTTGGAAGTCGTCGCCGAGATTCCAACAGATTGAAAGTCAGGGCAGGAGCCAAGGAAATTGAGCGGGACAGGGGCGGCGCGGGGACACACGGAAAATGCGCGACAGACATCTGAGCTCTCTCCCCTTCCACACAGCTGATTTTTTTTTTTGTAACGATGTGGTTTTAAATTGGGCCGTTTGAAAATAAATAAATAAGTTTGGGGCCATTTGAAGGGTTGCCGAGACAGCCTCGCTCTGCCCGCCTAGACCGTCTCGGTGCAGAGGAGAGAGAGCAGGCACGTCGAGCCCGGCACGGGATCAGAACTTGGAAGCAGCAGAGGAAAAGTGGGAAAGGAACGAGGACCGAAGAAGAAAAGACAAAAATCATCAGGCGGAGAAAAGCACGGCAGGGGGACGGACACTCCGGGCCACCTGGGGAAGGGCAGCGGGCAGGGCGGAGCCCCCGAGACGCGCGAACCGCGGGGGGCGGTGGGGGACCCCGGAGCCCCGACCGCTCCCGCCCGATCCCAGCCCTGGCCGGAGCCCTCGCCAGGGCTCTGCAGCCCCGACCGAGAAGGCTGGCCCTGCTGGGGCAGGGGACTGGGGCGACGGTCACGTGCGCTCCGGCAGGCTCGGGGGATGAGCGCTGGGGAAGCAAGGAAGCACCCGGAGGCCTCGCCAGCGAGGACCCCGGCGACCTCCACCCCCGGCTGAGGCTGTAGCTGCGGTAGACAGAGGGACCTCTGCCTCTCTCCCAAAAACCGAACCTCTGCAGACCCCCAGTGCGAACAGCTTTGGTGCAGCCCGGATCTCACCTGGCCCGAGGGGTCTACTGCGGGGAAAAAGTCAAAATTCTGATAGGACTTGGCAAGGTCCGTAGGTGCAAATGAAGGGCTCTGTCCTCCCCAGGAAGTCTAATCTGCCCCCCGGTGCACCCATAGGACTACGAGGGGGGGGGCTGGGTTCCCGTGATGAGCCTTCGATTAGGGCCCAACTTTCCCGCCACTACCCGACCTGCGGCTCCTTGGGGAGGAGCTGGCGCTGGAGGGGCGCCGGTGGCTGTGGCTCTGACCAAGGCTTCCTGGCCCTTCCAGAGCCCGGATTGCTCTTCTTCAGGGTCTAGGTTTTCTCCTGGAAGCAAAACCACAAAGCCAACGGTAACACTTAGGCCTAAATAGCTGGAGCTGTGGATTATCTGGATTGGAACCCAGGGCCTTGGGGCGGCGTGAATGAACCGGAGCCGCACGACCACATGGGCTCCTCTCCTCGCTAGGCCCTGAGACAGCCGCTGAAGACAGGCTCAGCCCGGATTCCCGCGGGCCTGCGGGTCCCCAGAGCCGGCTCCGAGCCTCCCTGCGCCCCACACCACCCGGGACGCCACTCTCGCGCCTTTGGGGATTGTTTCCTTAAAGCTGCCTCGACTTCTCGGACCGAGATGGCAACCGAGGCCGGGCCAGGGCAGGGACACCCGCCCCCTCCCTCCACTCCTCAACTTTGTTTTCTGCTCTCTGGGGAATCCTCATTCTCGCTGCACTTCTAACGTCCTCACTATCTCTAGCTCAGAAAAAGTCGCCCTATGACTCCCTGAAACCAGGGCACCTTTGTCTCGGAAGCCGTCTGGGTCTGTGTAGGCCCGGGCAGCACCCCGCCCGTGCCGCCCACGGCCTCCGCGCCCCTGTGCTGTCTCCTGCTCCCACACTTGGGGACCGACCTCGCCGCACAGGTGCTATCCTCCGCAGCCAAGCTGGGAGCCCCTACCAGGAGGCTCGGCTAGGCGTGCCTTTGGCCCAGGCCCTCGGGGACGGGCGAGATCCAGGCCTCCACCTGCCTTAAGGTCCTCCGAAGCCTTCCCAGTCAGGCTGCTGCAAAACCCAACGTCCCACGTCCTGGCGGTGGTTGAGCCTGGCTCGCACCTTGAGCCTAACCGAAGTGACGGCTTCGCAGCTCCGCTAGGATTGCGTGCTGGGCCGCGGCACTGCAGGGCATCGAACTCGAACTGGCTGCTCCAGGTGTAACTCGCTCTTAGCTGGGTCAATGCCAGAAGCCCCCGTCCAGGCCGAGCAGCTCCTTGGGATTTTTTTGCGCCCGGGGCTCGGGGGGGAGGGTTAAGTATTTGTCCCAGGTCAGCATAATTCAGCCTGAGCAGAAGCAGGATTTGCCTTCCAGTTAAAATTGCGGGGAGGAGATGCAGACCAAGGACTTACCCCGGGAGATCTTGGAGATCTCACTCCCCAAGGCTTAACAAGTCTTTTCCGAAAGTGGGCTTGGCGCATCTGTTTACTGTCTGGGCTCAGCCTGAGTCCTGGGCTGTGAGTTCGGATCACCTCTATTGGACATAAAGATCGCTTGAGTCTTCGACTCAGCTCCGAGCTCTTGTAGGGAGAGCCGAGGCTCACAGATCTAGGGGTGTGGGTTCAGCCTGGGGGGGGGTGCTCTGGAGGATAGGGGGGTTCTGGTGCCTCAGAAGAGCTCCCTGCTGGGAAAATGCTGTCTCGTAAGAGGGGCAGGAGTGAGCGTCCAAACACTTAGGACTGAAAGAGGAGTCTGAGTCCAACAGACTCAAGAGGGAGAAAAGTCTCTATGACACCACGGCAGAGGGTTCTAAGTGCCTGGGGACAGGGATGAGTCCTGATATTCCCGAGTTCCTATTTGTGCCGGGAGAGCCTTACTCGAAATGTCCCAGACTGGGAAGCATCTCCCCTATGCACTCTGAATAGCTTCACTGGAAGCCATTTCTCATCTCGGATCTTCCAGCTAAGTATTTCCCATTTTCATGCAGGGAGGGAGGGCTTTCCCAAGGTCAGTCCCCAAGGAGGGAGTAGAGGGGGCTTCCAGACCATATCTGACCCATCTCAGAGCCTGACCTCTTTAACCTGGCTCCCCCTCGGGGCAGATTGGAGGAAATACCCTTCCACAATTTCTGCAAAGGTGAGATTCCCCTGGATGACCTTGAGAATCAAAACAGAAGCTTGTTGATAATTTGCTGTGTCCCTCATACCCGTACCTGATGACTGCAGGTAGGTGGGTCTGGGGGCACTGCTAGTACAGGGGGGAAAGAAGTTTATGTTACTTTTCCACTTTAAAAAAAAGAACCATCTAAAAGCCTTTTTCCTATTAGCCACATGTGTCCAAGGTCAAGAGCTTCTGGCTTAATGTGACTTTTGAAAAGGGAGAGAAACCCCAGCTGGTGTGCGGATACACAGGCCACATGGCACCTTTTCTTCCCTCCTCACCTCTTCCTCTCTTCCTGCTCCTAGCGAGAGGTCCTTACGCACCTTCTGATATATTTTGCGCGGGCTGGCCTCAAACTCACAGCGTTGCTTCTGCCTCCTGGTGTTTTTCTTAGTCCAGGAGAGAAACAGTGTTAGTAACCTGGGGTATAATGCCTTAAATGTCTCCTTGCCAAGGATTCCAGAGGTTAGAGAGCTGCATTGTGCTGGATCTGGCATCCTCCTGGCTATGCTACCAAGGATACAAAGAGGAACAAAGGAACAGAACTACCGGTTCCTAATGTTATCTCTGCCATCCTCCAAGGTGCTCAGTGGTAAAGAGCAAATATCTTCACTTTCACCCACGCACCTACCCACCTCCTTCATTTGTATGCTCACAAATGCTACCTTCTCCCCCCAGGAGTGGGGGGCAGGTGAACAATCCCTGTCCCAGCAAGGATGACCTTCTGACCCGTGTGGCAGACCCATCCCCTCTCTAGGGAGCCTCAAGGTGGCTTCTACTGATCTTCTCCTCCTTTGTTCATACCTCCGTATGCAACCCTCCCCTTGGGTTAACTGGATCCTTCCCGGTCCAGCCTTGCAGTGCTGCAGCTTGGGCTCACACCTTGATTGTAGCCTTGAGAGAAACCCTGAGGTAGAACCCTCAACAACCAGGACCCCTGGGTCCCTGAATCCCAGAACCAGGAGTTTCGGAGGTGACTCATTACCCCCAAGACGTAGCTAATATGCCCTGTGACACATTCAAGGACTTGACTTCAGAAAAATCTCTCTGCACCCTCCCGCAACATCAAAATTTTCCCTCACCACTCAATCATTTTTGTTAGCATTTAAAAATAAAGCTATTCCCTCTTAAACAAAAAACCTCCCATAACTGTATTCCCTCCTCTAGCTACCATCCCACTTCCTGCTCTCCTTCATAATGAATTCCTTCTGTAAAAATTAAAAATCACTTCTATCTCTAGTTCCTGTTTCCTCTTCTCTCTTAATCCTCTATGGTTAGGTTTTCCCCTTCCTGGGTGCCTGCTCTGACTCAGGACTTGAATAACTTCCTGGTACTAGGTCCAGTGGTCAGGTCTCACCTAATCTGATCTGCCAGCATCATTTGACTGAGTCAACTACTCTCTCCACCTAGAAACTCAAGGCCACCACAACCCTTGGGTTTTTCTACTCCCTTATCAGATGCTCTTCGCCATTCTCCTTTCCTAATTCCCTTTCCCTCCAACCTCTCACCAAGTTTTATCAAGAAAGATGGGAACTCATTTGGTATTTCTCCCATGTCCAAATGCATTACAGTTGTTTTCTGGTGTTGGTGTAATAGTCCCCATAGGAAACCACTTCCTGTCAAACATATATCCTAGTAACTGACAATGTAGACCTGTCAGTCACTTGAGCAACAGGAAGCTGCAAGACAACAAAACCCCCAAATGTTAACGACTCAACACAGTGAAAGTTTATTTTCCACTTCAACATGAGTTAGCAGTGGCTTGTGCTCATCCCACTCACAGAAACTCCATTTTGACACACTTCTCCGACTGCCTCCACAGACAGATACAGCATGACAGTCACTACGGTTTTGATCTTAATGTCTCTCAAATGTTCATGTAGTAAAACTTGGTCTCCCAAGTGGCAGCCATTGGAAGGTGGTAGAATTTGTTTGCTTTTTTGGGGGGACTGGGGACCGAACTCAGGTCCTTGAGCTTGCACAGCAGGCGGTGAAACCATTGAGCTAAATCCCCAGCCCAAGTGGTAGAATTTTTAAGAAATGGGACCCAGTGGGAGGTTTTTAGGAATAGTGGGTCCCCAGCATCTCTTTCTCTCTCTCTTCTCTCTCTCTCTCTTTCTCTATCTCAACCTAGTCATGACGTAAGCAGTTTTGCCCTACAATGCACAACCGCCATGATATGCCACAACCACAAAACAACATAGCCAACCAATCATGGACTGAAACCTCTAAAACCGTGAGCCAAAACAAACTTCTTCTCTTTGTAAATTGACTATTTCAGATGTTTGGTATATAACAAAGAGAAAGCTGACCAACACATAATCAGTCATACATTAGCTCTCAAAGTTTCTCACCAAAAGTAATACTCATCACTTCTGCTCGTATGTCATTGACCGACGTCCTATGGTCACCCTAAACTTCAAAGGGAGCACAAAAGTACAATCCTATGATGTGCCCAGAAGGTGGAGAACCCTAACTATTTGGTAAACTGCATCACTGATAAACCCAATAGATTTTGTGTTAAATATCCTCAATCTCAAATGATCAACCGTGTTCCTTTATATAGAGAGAAAATGTCTCCAGAAGACAACGTAGCTAAATCACCCTGAGATAACCAGTGGTCTTTTTATGTTCTATAATGGAAAAGAATTTCCATTGCTTTGCAGGTACAGCCGAGTTGGAGAGTGACTTGAGATGCTTGTAGTCTTGCTTTTTCATCTCAGGCATTGATTTTTTTAAATGTCCATCTGCTCTGGATTCGCAGCCAGTTCACTGCTGCTGAGGATTTCTGGAAGGTCAGTAATCATGCCACAGGACTTGAAAGTATGCTTCTGCAGGGAATCAAAGAGTTTCGAATTATCTGTGTGTGTGGCAAGGAACAAGGGGAAGGAAGAGGAGGATAAGGCAACAAACTGTAGCTGTAATTTTTCCTTTTATCTTTCCAATCATGTCTCTACTCTCCCGTATGCCTTTCCACATCCATCCATCCCTACACACATGTCCCAGCCAATGATTCCCTTTCAGGAACTTTTCTGTTGTAAGGCTCCTACCTTTGTTCCCTCTGCCCTGAAAGTCCTGTACATCTTTCAAAGATCTGCTCAGATCTCATTTCCTCTATAAATTTTTCTAGACTTTGCACCCCACCACTTTTGGATGGTAAGTAGAATTTTCTTTTCTCTGTTTTTTTTTTTTTTCATTGCATGTTGTTGATTTTGTCCTAGTAGGCACTTACTGGCTTAACTGTACTTAGTAATTCTATACATGCTATATATATAAGCTTCAGTATCCACACAGTGGTGTGAAAGCACAGGAGTCTTATTTGCCTTTGTATATCTTTGTATAGAGCCCCTTCCACTTCCTTCTGTCACCTAGCTCAGACCCTGGCCTTCCACAGATATTTGCAGTGTTTACTCTCTTCTGTGTTGGAGCATCTTCTGACATCTTCTGGACCTACACACCATGAGAAACGTCTAACTATAGTTGGTCCAAGCTTTCACTTCTGATCTTACTACATACTCACTACACAGTCTTCAGTCAATACCAATATAAATGCAAGATCTACTTCAAAGAAGTCTAAATCTTGACATTTAATGACTTACATCATGAATCCTGTGGGTTCCTATCTCATCTTCTTGTGCATATCGTGTTGGGCATTAAGGGAGTAAAAGAGAGAGGTCATTAACAACACTAGTCAAGAGGAACCTGTATTAGCTGGGGTAATGAACATGAGCCACTCTGACAGATAACTCAAAATCTTAGTGACTCGACACCTTAAAAGTTTGTTTTCCCTGCATGTCATAGTCTAAGGTAAGATGTGGTTCCTCTCTATGCAGTGACTTGGGATCTACTTCTCTCAGTTTATTTGTTGGGCCACCACCACAGGCTTTCTGGATTCTCTGCTTTCAGCTGATCGATGGGCAGTCATAGCCCGTGGCTCTCACAGAGTGTTTTAAGGTTAAGCCTAGAAAAAGTAGACTTCGCTCTAGGCCATCTTCGCCTGGATGACATACCAACGTCATAACAAAAAATGCTGGAAAATACAATGCACTTGTGTGCCAAGAAATAGCAAAGAAGGGCTGGCGATTTAGCTCAGTGGTTCCAGTGCCTACCTCGAAAGTACAAGGTTCCGAGTTCGATCCCTGGTACTAAGAAGAAAAAAAAATAAAGCAAAGAAAGCTCATGAAGAGTGAACTTGTTTCTTTCAAAGTCATTTACTCACTTTACAATATCCAAACACTGTTTCAATGCTTTAGTAAACAGAAATATATAAGTCTTTATAAAAGGGACACAGGGAACACCCCCATAGCAACAACTATTTCTACTCATCTCTGTTTCCTGTAAAATCTAAAATTCACTTAGTCTCAAAACATTTTTTTCAAGAGCTGGGTAGAAAGTCTCTCTCAGCAAATATTGTTCTTCCCTTCTTGCACCTAGATTACAAGAAATGTTCATGCATTATTTTTCAAGCCTTATAAATAGCAAGAGAATCAATATGAGCTTTTTAACCATCACAGACATTGAAGCCTCTCTGAAAACCTTCTGAATTAGAATTTCATAAGATCAGTGCTCAGGCACCTGTACTTCAAAATTATCCTCCTAATGATTCTGGTGCACATGTCCAGGATAGATGAAATTGTTTAAACCTGAGAAAGGAGTGACCAGTAAGACCCACAGTCCAATTGTTGTAACGTTTTGATGCTGCAGTGGACTTTTATGTATATGTATCTTGGCAAATAAATAAATAAACAGAAGCCAAAATATCTTGCTCAGAACTTGATCTAATTTAATACAATATTTAAAAATTGAATTGGTAGTGACCATATGATGTAAATGAAAGAACAAAGCCGGAAGCCAGAAGATCAAACTCGGCACGTTTCCATTCAGGTTACTTTGGCTGCATCGTGCCCTTGTGAATTTGGATTTTCTTATCTATGAAATAGCATCATGCACTTGACCTATCAGCAGTCTTTAGCTCAGAGTGATACTGCTCCCTTCTCCAGGAAACATTTTCCTCAATTGGCCCCGGGTTCCCCTCTAACTCTCAGCCTTCCTCCGATCAACTGTCTACTCTTCCTGGCCCTTTTCTCCTTAGTCCTCTCTTTTCCCCAGCTTTAAACATTGAGATGTCCAGAGGTCTGCTCTTCAGCCTCTTCCCATCTCTGTCTATGTGCTCTTGATGATTCGATTCACTCCCTAATGACTGCCTAATAAATGACTACAAATGTGGTGGCTTAAAAGATACCTGTGGTTAGCACACCGCTCTTCGGATCAGAAGTCTGAGCTATGTGTGGCTGCATCCTCTACTCAGAGACTCAAAAGTGGAGGCCAAGGGGCCAGCTGGGCTGATGTCTTCTCTGGAGCCCTTGGGGAGAATGTGCTGCTCTGCTCATTCAGGTTGGTGCCGGAATTCATTTCCAAGAGGTTGTAGGACTGAGGTCCTCATTTTCTTGCTAGCCTCCAGCTGGGAGCTGCTCTCTGCTCTTCAAGGCTACACATATTCTAGTGACATGACTTTGCCTTCCAGCTCCAAAGCCAGCAGTGGGAAATTTCCTTTTACAACCTCTCTCATGCTCTGTGTCTGTTAGACCTCTGCCACATCTCCTTGGCTCCAACCAGAACAAAACACTCTGCTTTTAGAGCTTCTGCAGTTAGACTGGACCCATCTCAGCCACTGAGGGCAATCACCCTGCTTTAAAGTCCATAATCTTCCATTTGAAAAGCCCTTTTTGTCATGGGAGTAAAAAAATTCTCCAGTTCTAAGGATTAGGGCATGGGCATTTTAGGGAACCATTCTGTCTGCCATAGCTCCCCTCCCAAGTAGTCTCCCTGCTTGCACACTTCTTCCTCTTCTGCCCCTCCCTGCAGTGACTTCCCATCTTCCTTGGACCCACACCTTCACATTGCCCCATGTGCCCTCACTGTCAGGACTCCCCAGGATCTGTATGGCCTCATGTCCCTACTGCCCACCTCAGTGCTGCTCAAACACCAAACACACTCCCTCATTCTTGCCTCCCTCACTTCTCTTTCCCCAACACTTCATGACTCACTACCTCATCTCCTCAAAGTTAATGCTGAGATGACACCTTTGTAGAGAGGTCCTTCCTGGCTACCTAGGCAAAATTGCAATCCCCAAAACCCCAGGACTTCCCATTCTGGTTCCAAGCCTTTTCTCTTCAGCACTTTCCATTTTCAAGTGTAATATACATTTTACCTATATTTGCTTACCGTAATCACCAAAGCAAAACCATCTATGGAGCCAGCATAGCCACTGCTTTATCTCCAAGGCCTGGAACAGTGCTGGACACACAGAAGACACCCATAAACTTTGGTTTTATGATTGAATACATGAGTTTACAGTTAGGGATGTAGCTTGTCCTACATAAAGGAAATGTAGGTTTAGGGTGGGGCAGGGAGTTCCTTTGCATCTTGTGGGGGGGATTCTCTCTCCACATATAACACTGTAAGCTCAGTGAAGACCAAAATGGTACCTGGCAGAAAGCAGATTCTCGGTATTTGGTGAATAATATGGATGTGGCTGTCCTAGACTCTGTACATACATCCTTTCCTGTGACCCACAAAAATCTATGGAGTCTTCTTCATTTCATTCCAACTCTTTAAGCCTCTTCATAGAGTTGCTGGTAATCCTGAGAAGAAATTACAACAGGAAAGTATTTAATGAAGTATTAAAGTATTTCTAGAAAAAAAAATTGAGGTGCTAGCCCTCCTTTACACCCCACACAGGCTTTCCCTCCACAATCACCCATGTTTTGCAAAGCCTTGGTTCTGGAAAGACAGTATGATGAAGTGGTAGGAGTGTGGAGCCACCTGGGCAAGACGTGACTGTCACAGTGGACACTGAGTGGTGGCATGACTTTGGGGCTGTTAGATAACCTCGCTAAGCCTCCATTTCCTCTTTCCAAAAATAGGGCTAATCATTGCACCTTGTAGGGACACTGAGAGGACTGAATGGGATAAGACTGGTGAAAATACCTAGCAGAATGCCTGCTACCGAGAAGGTACACAATGATGCGAGTTTTCTTCTCTGCTTTTATGGGAGCCCAAATCCACCTCCTTGTAACGTTTACCCTTTAACGCAGGCTCTGCTCCGGAGAGCAGTGGAGAATGACAGGGCTCTCCGTTTTAAACAGCTTTTGAAGCCAGTTATCATGCTCTTCCTCAATCTTCTCTTTCTAAAAGTGAAAATGCTCAGTTCGTTCAAGCATTCCTTATGAAAACTGGTTTTGATTTCTAAATGTGCACTAGGTTGACAACACAGTTTTAAAACATGCTGTCTAGGAAGGACTTCTATTAGAGCTCAAGTTCCTTGGAGGCAGGGCTTTGGGGACTGTTTAATTCCTGATGTGCCCTAGAAAAATGTCTAGCACATAGTAGGCCCTCAATAAATGGCTATTTGTTTACATGATGAGTCTCCAGATGTGTCTAGGTCACTGTTCTGGAGATCATACTGTATTTAATGTCAAGCTTTCTTAGGTACAATGCTTGAAGCTTGGACTATATGTTTCCCAAGGACCTTTCCAATTTCTGTTGTTGCCTTGTTTCTTTCAAGTTGAAATATAATTCACATAAGAGTAAGCATCTTAAGGTACACGATTCCATGAATTACTAAAAATTAGTTTATTACTTTATGGAATTTTATAGCTATTGCCAGTAATTCCAGAACATGTCCATCACCTCAGAAAGAATTTCCACGCCTATTAACAGTCTCAATTCCCCCCTCCAAGTCTCCGGCAGCCATCAGTCTACTTCCTGTTTTTATGAATTTGACTATACTGTGCATTTCATATCAGTACAATCATACAAAACGTGGCCTTTAGTGTCTGGTTTCTTTCACTTAGGATAATGTTTTCAAGTTTCATTCATGCTGATGTACTTCTTTTTATGGCTCAATAATATTGCATCATATTGCTATACCACATTTTGTTTTCCTATTCATCTGTTGATGGTCATTTCAGTTGCTTCTACTTTTTGGCTATTGTGAGTAATGCTGTGAACATTTATGCACACATTTTTGCATCAATATGTTTTCAGTTATCTTGGGCATATACCTAGGAGTGAAACTGTTGGGTCATATGGTAATCCTAAAATCAACTCTTTGAAGAACTGCCAAACTGTTTTCCACAGTGGCTGCACCATTTTACATTCCCACCAACAATGCATGAAGGTTCCAATTTCTCCACTCCTTGTCAAAACTTGTTGATTTCGGTTTCTTTGATTCTACCCATCCCCGTGAGTGTGAAATGGAATCTAGCTGCAGCGTTTGATTTGCATTTGATTGCCTCTTATATGTCAGAGAGTTTAGAAATGCTTCACCCAAACATGCATATCATCCTCTTTGTCTTAAAATTACTCATACATTTGTTAAACCATCCTTGATTTTACTCTCCATCTGTACCAATTTTGGGGTGACATGTTTGTTAGATGTACTTTCTGAAGCCCTAAAATAAGGTTTTTGTCATTTAAATTAAAAACTGATGGCTTCGACTTTCACAAGTTTCCCAGTAGTTCTCACAGTTCTCACAGTTAGTGGAGGCCTTGCACACTCAGCCTCTCCTCATTCTTCAGGTTCTGTAGATGCAGTGCACCCTGAGAAAATCTGTCTTCTAAAAGTCGAGTTTTCTGTAGCATGCTGGGGGCTGTGGCTGCAGGCGGAGATCTCACTCAGAACAGGGGTGTACCGAGGACTAGGAGGTGCCCTGAGGGCTTCACCCCTGAGTAACTCCACAGGGATAAAAGTTCAGCTGACAGTACCCTGGGATAAAAACATGTAGTTGTGGACCACAAATTCACAGCAGGAAATGATCAACCCAAGAACCACACAGACTCGGTGTAAAACAGTGGCTTTCAACTCAAAAAACTTCGCTCTCTCAGGGAACATCTGGCAATGTCTGGAGACATTTTTGATTGACCACTGGCATCTAGAGCACAGGGAGGCTGAAAACTATTGTGCAATGCACAAGACAGCTCCCAACCAAAGAGAAAGAAAAATAAAAAAGAGCTATCTGGCTCCAAATGTCAACAGCGCAAGCTTGAGAAACCCTGATGTAACAGGACCGAGAGGGCACTTTTTCTACCTTTGATTTTTGGTACATTTCACAGGCTTTAGTTAAACCCAACTGGTTCTGCCTCTTCAGTCCATCTGTACTCCTACTGCCAAGTAATGTTGATATCTCACCTGGGATTGCAGTGAACTCTTAGCCATATATAAAATACAGTAATTAAGTACAGACATATATGCAAATAATTGATATAGGTACAAAGGTGTGTGTACATATATGTACATATATACACACATACAAGGACTTCTTAAGGAATTGGCTCACATGATTGTGGTACTGGTGTGAAACCCGTAGCGCAGTCAGGCAGGCTGGAGAGTTAGGCAGTAACTGATACTGTAGACCAAAAGCAGTTTCTCTGTGACACCTCACCTTTTGCCTCCTGAGTCCTTCAGAGGACTAGAGACCTGTTCATTACCAAAGATCATCTGCTTTACTCAGAATCAACTGATCATAGATGTTCATTGTAGCTGAGAGACACCTTTTAACAACACCCAGATCCTGCTTGGTTATAACGGGGCTCTGGAGCCTAGCCAAGTTACCACAGAGCGTTAGCCGTCACATCAGTGAAATGATCAGTCACATCATTCCCTCCCACCAGCTCTCAGGTTCAAGGCAAGGAGACTGTATGTGAACCCCCAGTGGCTGGCTGCTTTGACCAAGTGAGCCGTCCATGGGGACAATGTCCTGCCCTGGGTACAGCAAGCACCCGACTTGCATTTGCCCCTGTGACAAAGGAGGAAGTGTTTGCAATTATTCAAGACCATCCCATCCCTTCTTCTTTTCCCAAAGACTTTGACTTAATGTTATTCTTTTCTCTAAATCATCATTGTTTCCTCTTTTATTGCTTCATTTCTGAATGTACTCAAAACACTCTCTAGTATCTCATATATCCAAAACTAGTCCTTGGGATCCAACAAGTATGGCCTAAGACCCAGGGTCTATTCTTTCAAGAAAGCATCCAATTTGATTTGCAATATTTGTGTCATTCAAATTGTCAAACATTCTTAATGGTATTCCTATCCAAAACTTGCTTTACACATCCTCTAGCTAATGTCCCATTGATTTCCTCTTCCCATTAATTGGGGCTGCTACAAATGACTGCACTTGTTATGCATACTATAAATAAGCCTCCAGGCATTGACTGGTGCACAGCCTATACAACCAAATTTCAAAAGTCTAATTTTATTTGTTATCTTTTCTGCCTCAACTGCCACCCATACTTGATCTCAGGGGCAGATTTAACATGACACTAATGAACTGTAGGATATCATTCATGCATAGAACTCTTTTAAGGGCATGAGAGAGAGGAAACAGTGGCTAGCAGTGGGTTCATATGGTCATATGTTTTTGTCGAATAGGTAAAAGTTAGACATTTTAACTGTAATTGCTTCTGATGACATTCTCTTCCCTTCTATCACACTTCCATGGTATCAGATGGCATTGGAATGACTTAGGGCATGCTGGGAATCTGGCTAAGGATAAGTTGGGGATACATTAGTTTGTCTTTAGTGCAATGCATACACAGTTTGCAGTCACTTGGGTACAAGATTAATGCTACCCATCTGAATAGGAAGGGTTTCCAGGAATTCTCACACTTCTGGCTTGACCAGGGTCATTATGTGATCTCATTGGGCCCTCATAATATTATGCAACAAATGTAAATACATGAAGTCAGAATCTGGACTGGAATTTTTTTCCATATGGTCAGAAAGAATATTGTTAGTGGAAAAGTCAGTTCTTACTGACATTTTGTCCAAATGTAAATTCTTGGCTTGATTATCAATCAACATGTACTAATGATTATAAACATACTATTATTTTCTGTAGGAATCAAATAAAAATAGAGTTTATTAGGATTTATGTATTTGGGGAGCAAGCATGTTTTCTATAAATGACAGATACCACTATATGTGAGATCATGTGTTTTATGCCTCCCAGTTTATAATAAAGTTACAAGGAAGACATCAACACCTACTTAATTAATATAATTGATTTAAAGAGGATTCAGGATTAGTCACCACCCAAGAAAATTTGAAATACCCTGTATTCTCAGTGCCCTTATATGAAAAATAAAAACTTGGTAGAGGGTCTCCCAAATTTGTCTACCATCCTAAAAATTTACATGACATTATCAAGCAAATTGTGAAGCTGGAACAATTTTTTCTAAAGTGTCAATAATAAAAGCACAAATTTCCAACACCCATGTTAGTGGAAAGACAAATTTATTTTTGTTTTTCAAAAAGCAAATATTATAAAATCATGGTCCTATGTAGAATGAATCAAAAGGCATATGTTCAAAAAATAGAGAAAACAGAGGTGCATCTGGTAGATAACAAATATTAACATTATTATTCTATATTTTGATATATATGCAGTTTATCAGATTCAAAATTCCTACAATTCATTTTGTGATTTTCTTTCTTATTTTAAATAGTTACCTTCACACCTAATTTTCTTTAATTATATATATGTTTTGTTTTGTTTTGTTTTGTTTTTTGGTACTGGAGATCAAACTCGGGTCCTTGTGCTTGCACAGGAGGTGGTGAAACCACTGAGCTAAATCCCCCGCCCTACTTTTTTTAAAAAACAATCTTCAAATTATACACATTTCGAGCCCCACACAACCTGAATCCATATCTACTTGGGCTTACTCAAAGTTGGCTTTGTCCTCACCACCCTCATGCCACCCCTGGGGTTACCAGCAGCCTCAAGGTGGCAAAGCTAAGCCGAGGTTGGTTCTCAGTCCTTTTACCTGCCAGTGCCCTGCAGCATTTCACACAGTTGATCCCCACCCTCCTGGAGACCCTTCCTCACGTCCTTAAGTTTTTCTTCCTCCCTCACAATCTGCCCCTTGTCAGTTTCCATGGCTCCTCCTCCTCCTCTCAGCCTCTAAGCCCTTTCTTATCTTCTCCCTCTGCGGTGCCTGCCCAGCTGACCTCAAATCCCTTGGCTTTAAATGCCACACGGATTCCCGCAGGCCTTAAGCGCCAGCCCTGACATTTCCCCGGAACTCAGTCCCTTTATCCCATCCACTTCGGGCCATGTTTTTACATTCCCATGGAATACGCATCCTCAAGCATCAGAACAGAACCTCGGATTCATCCCACACCTTCACCTTGACCTACTCTTTGCCCCACACTTCTCATTCCTGTAAATTGTCCTGCCGTCTACAATATGTAGCTGTTCAAGCCCGCATCTTAGGGGCTAGCCATTCTTTTAATTCCTGTGCCCAGGTCCAGTAAGCAGTCCTCCCGACTCTTCTTCCCAAGCATGTTCAGCATCAGCTGTCCACTTCTCTCTGGCCCTTACACTCCCCTTACCTGGGCTGTGTGTTAGTCTCTCTACTAGTCACTCTGCTTCCATCCTGCCCTGATATGATCCATACAACATAGTCAATGTCAATTGGGTCATGTCAGTCTCCTGCTTAAAATGCTGCATGGGCTTTGATCATACTCCAAATAAATACCGAGCTACTGAGCCTGACTTCATCCCTTCTGCTGTGGGCTCACACTGCTCCAGCCATACCGGCCTCTCTCTAAATTGAACACATGAAGCTCAATCTGCCTTAGGGTCTGGACTTGCTGCCTAGAATGTGCCTCCTAAGGATCTTTCCATGGTAAGTTTCTTGCCATTCTGGTTACCTCTTCCGTGGACCTCTGCTAAGCATGTACTCTAAGCAGCCATTGGTCTCTTGACCGCATAAACTGATTTTAATTCTCTTCACTGCACTTATTACTCCCTGATGCATTAAAATTCTTCCCTTTATCACCTTTCTACCTGCCATCACGGAAATTCCATGACAGTAGAGGCTTTGTCTTATTCACCCCTATGCCTGGAACATCCAATAAACATTTATAAAAATGCATGAATGAAAATGGAGACACAGAGCAGAGTCCCGAGGCCCAGGCAGCACAACCCAGGTTCGAGCTTGGTCTGGAGCCAGGCAAGCAGTTCTCAGAGCCTATAACCTTGACCACTGTAACATCCTGGCTTCTCTACCCACAGGCATGGATGGGGAATAATTAAATACCAGAGGGCAAGAGAAAGGAGTATGAGGGAAGCTTTCAGAGTATAAGTCTCAGCCACAGGGAGGAAAACAGCCTTTTTCCCTCAAGATCTCTTCTTAAATAGTAAAAGGCAGAATGCAAGTGGATTCCTAGAGCCACTTGAAATCCACCCACATCCTATTAGAACTTGTCTTCAAGTCAAGCTGCAAGTCAGGCTCGGTAGCTTGGTATTTATTTGGAGTATGAGCAAAGCCCATGCAGCATTTTAAGCAGGGGACTGACGTGACCAAGTTGACATTGACTGTGTTGTATGGATCATATCAGGGCAGGATGGAAGCAGAGTGACTAGTAGAGAGACTAACACACAGCCCAGGTAAGGGGAGTGTAAGGGCCAGAGAGAAGTGGACAGCTGATGCTGAACATGCTTGGGAAGAAGAGTCAGGAGGACTGCTTACTGGACCTGGGCACAGGAATTAAAAGAATGGCTAGCCCCTAAGATGCGGGCTTGAACAGCTACATATTGTAGATGGTATAGATGGTATAGACGGTGTAGCGAAATTCATTTCCAAAGCCTTTCCAGGCCTTCTGAGCAGAAATTGAAGTCACCTCAGTCCTCACTCTGACTAGAAACAAAGCATCAGAATGTCCATCTCACAAGAGTCAGATAAAGTCACCATCAGGTACAAATAGGGGCCCCCAAGAACTGTCAACTTGGCATTTATGAGGTCCCTCCTTAAAGTGAGGGCAAATGGGGTGAGGAGCCAGGTGCCTACTCCCTGCTCTAGCCTCTCCCACCACCACTCCAGGAGAAAGTAATTTCCTTCCCCTTCAAGCAGGCCGCATTTTAAAAAGTGGTCTCAGGGTTTCTGAGTCTGAGGTAATTTGTTTTTGCTATAGTTGATGAAATACCGTGGCCTATTCTTCCCAGTGCCTAAGTCACTTCCTGAAGTTATATTTGCCTGAGGAGTGGCACTCATGCCATTAATGTAAAGAGGCACCCCTGGGAAATCCACCATTGTTAATTTAAGTATTGTGCAGTGTCTTTATTCCCCTCTTCCTACCCCACTGTTTTTCCCTCAGACTAACTTTTTGGCTGAGATTTTCCCCTCTTTTTTCATGTTTCTTGTCCTTTCTGTTCAGTGTGTGAGAACAGCAGAGGAAGAATAGAAGGGTTATAGATCCTAGGAACTGAGTGTTTCCAAGCTCAATGCTGGGAGAAATTACTTATCACCTCAGCAAAGGTTATTCGCTGGGAATGATGCGGTTTAAAAACACATTCCTCCCTTTCAGACGTAGTTTTTGTGAAATGATAATAATTCAGCATTTAGTAGGAAGAGCAGTAAAGTCATATATCATGATCACAGTCTGACTCTCTACCATTTCTATTTCTGACACATAATAAAGGGCAACGTATTAATAAAAGACAAATTCAGAACTTACCTTCAACCAAGAACAACTGGGAAAAATTACTTTTTGACCTTTGTCTTTTTCTACTGTAGGAAAACTAAGACCAAACTATCAACTTTGGTTCCTATGAATTGGCCAAGATTAGAATTTCTTTACATAATGTCTTCTTATATGTTCCTTAGGAGTGATAACTGGCAAGCTATAGCATATATAGGAATAAATATCTTAATAGTAAAGCTTTAGAGTTATTATTTAAATATGGGGAAAATTAAATCTTTGGTACATCAGAAAATGTATGATCAACTAAGTAAAAAGTAAAGTGTGTGTGTGTGTGTGTGTGTGTGTGTGTGTGTGAGAGAGAGAGAGAGAGAGAGAGAGAGAGAGTATGTGTGTGTGTTTCTTCCTATTTTTGAGCCTGGAGCATACTGCTAAAGGCTTCTCAGAATCAGAGTTTCAGGCCATAACTGGGATGAGTGGAGAAGTTGGAGGCAGTGTTTTAGTTGATGGCCAATGCATGGAACAATGTTCAAGGTGCAAGCACATTAATCTTTACCAAAGGACATGGAATCTCAGTGTTAGGAGGCCTCTCAACAGTCACCTATCTCCCCTACTTTGTATCCACAACAAACTTGTCCCGGTAGCCTGAAGAAAAGGTTCTTCGCCAACCTGTGACAATCGAGTTGGGGTTTTTGGTGAGCTTGATTACTTAATGAAAAGTCTTGACCACAAACCATAATTCCCGGTGAGACCCTTAATTAATGACTTCAGTTTGGTGCTTAGGAAGGAGAACTATAATATATACTAAATTCAAATATTTGTTGAGAGGGGAGGGGTTGGGGCACGGAGAGGCACAGATTCCTCCAGTGACATCCAAGCGCTCTCAGTATCCACTTCAAGGTTTCTTGGGGGGCTCGAGCTTCAGTTAGAAGCTCTTCCTCTGCAGGAGGGAATCACATCAGTACCTCCTTCCTCCAACTAGAACTGGCCTACAGAGCTGACAACAGCTCCTGGAGCAGCCAGGAGGGCTTCCCACTGGAGGAGGCCAGGTAGGAGCTGTACCAATGGAATCAGCCACAGTGAACAGGACTTAAAGATGTTACAGACACAGAAACCAGACATAGTGGTTTTAACTCACATAACACACACTGATCCTGTTCTTGGTTCCCCTACCTTAAAAATACCATGGAGCGGGCCGGGGATTTAGCTCAGTGGTTTCACTGCCTGCTGCGCAAGGACAAGGACTGGAGTTTGATCCCCAGTACCAAAAACAAACAAACAAAAAAACCATGGAGCTCCACATTTAAAACACTGAGGAGTCCCAAATACCTCCTTATAAGTCTCATGGAAGGACAAACATTACTCAAACGTGTATGTGAATGAAGAAGAAGAGGAATCTTTCTTCTTGATTCGAAGCTAAACCATTTACTAGCATATGTTTCTCAGACTTAAAAAAATTTCTCTTAATTTTCTGATGATAGTTCATGTGCCTAACTTCTTTAGCTCCTGAATTTCATAGCAAAACTCAAACAATGTTCATTGACATCTAAGTCATGTGAGTGACCTTTTGGCACAAGAGCATACACACCCAGAGGTGAAGCCCTAAGCCATCGTACTTCTACCATGGTCTCATTTTGATTCATTGTGTTGGACCTTTTGAAGGACAGTGCCAGTTGGCATTTGGGCTGGTGGAAATCCAAGAGGCTGCATGCCACCAGCGATGGCACACCTAAAGGACAGAGGCACTTCTCCTTGCTGGGTCCTTTTGTAGAAGGATGCACTTTCCTGATAAATGAAATCTAGAAACCTCTCTTCCCTCTAAGCTGCCTAAGAGAATTGGGCGAACTGTCTACAAGGATGATGAAGGCTCTTGTACCATTCACCCAAAGTTATCCAGCAATTACAGGCTCCATGTAGAAGTGCAGTCTCTACCATATTCAACATGGAAATCATTCTGTAATTGAATTGTCTTAGATGCTTGAGCCACCCTACAGGGAGAAACCTAACATTTGGGAATGTTATCTGGGAAACTGAGCTTTTAAAAAATTTTTCATTTTGAAATATTTGGGTGATTTATCAAAAAGTCATTTTCCAAAAGTTTAAAATATTCAACGTATGACTTGGATTCTTCTTTCCTGTTGATATGCAGAGACACAACCTAAATTGCATACATTTTGTCACAGTTGCTTAGTCCTCGAGTTTCAGTTCTTTCTGGAGAAAGAAATCAGACTGACTTAGATAGATGTCTAGGGCCCTCATTTGGCTGTCCCCAAAAGCTCAGTCGTGCATGTGCATTACTTGCCGGACACTTGAACTTGCATGTCTTTCAGTCACCCCAAAGCCCAGCTAGTTCAGTTCTCCATGGACCCTTTCCCTAACCTGGACCCCCTCTTTAATCTCCTCTCAGTAGGCACCAACACTTCCTTGACTCACCGAGGCTGGCTGGGTAACCCCTGCACGCCTCTCTCACCCCACTTTCCTGTCTGTTCCCATTGCCCCCAAACCCCTGCTGCTTCAAGCCTGGATAATTCCAATAGCATCCGAACTAATCGCTTACTTGTTTCTCCCCCTCCAATTCACCACTGCCACAGTAATCTCCCTAAAACACCACTTAATCATGCCAAACCCTTAATTAAAAATCTTCATTATCTCTTCATTACCACCAGGATAACGTCCAAGCGCCTTAGTTTCCTTCCACTCTCTGGCTTCCATCCCCACTTCCAGCTTATAGCCCACTCTTTTCCACAGACTTTTGGAGATGCCTCTAAGACCCGTCTAGTCAAACCACTCACCCACCTGGAACGGTTTCCCCAGCTTTACTGAGATCCGTGTTTGGCTTCTGAGGTCCCGGTCAGGTTCTTCTGGCTTTTGTGCAGCTTTCTGCCTGGTTAAACTGTGTTCTCCCCAGAGATTCTGCAACACTCAATGCCTTATCACAACCTGCTGTTACTCATTATTTCACTTTTGAAGTACTTATGTTTTCTGCCTCCACAGATTACCTGTGCCTTAAGATCGAGAACTGTCCCAGATACACCTATATGGCTTCCTCCCATTATAAACACACTACCAGAACTTCCAGCCCTACCCGATAAGTACCAGTCATGATATGATTTGGTTATATGGTGTTTGGAGTTTGGGTCACAAAGGAAATGACTGCTCTAGTGTCTCTATCAGGGTCCTTTTTATTTGGGACAACCCACATGGGTGAGAAGAACGCCAGATAATAACTGGGATGCATTGGGTGTGAACGAGAGCTCAGTTAAATTTAGCCACTCCCTAAGAGATGCTAAGGAGAAATTTGTAGAGAAAGGTTATACCACTCCACACCCAGAAGGACTGCGGAATTCAGTGAGGAAACCCTTGTGCGAAGCTCTGGAATCACAGAGAGGCTGAACGAAAAGTAGGCACAATCTTGTCAGTGCTTCAGTTGTCATCTCCTTCTAAGCGTTCACACGTGTAGCTCCAGCCTCTTTGCATTCTGAGCGGGGCTGAGAACACCAGGCCTGGGGAAGCAGCTAGCAACACTCCCAGTTCTCTTTCTCTTCCATCTTTTAGTTCTGCTTAGAATAAAAGTACCACGTCCTGAAGAGGCTTTAGTCACTTCAAAACACAACCAGAGAGTGTCTTTCTTCTCTCTACCAGCCAGGCATACATTCCATCTCAAGGGTCTTTCTGCTTCTGCTTACCCTGACTTCCGGTATTCCTGCATCTCTGAGTCCCTACAGGAGCTACACCTCTTCCTGTGCCTGGGGAGTCCCACGATAGAGCACATAGTATCTCCCACACCATGGGAGCAAGAATCTTCCTTAGAGTCTCCTGGGTACAGAATAGCTCCTTCTTGTCTTTGTCCCACTTTTCTCCCACTTTATGTTTCAGAGCCACAACCCCCCCCCCCAAAACTAGAAGAAAAGTAACACGAGGCAATCGGTGATGTTGGAATGTCTTTCTTTTGTTGTGCTGTCCCCTGTCCCCTAGGGAACAGAGAACTGGAAGCCAGAGGCACAAGCCATTCCTTTTGCAGTTGCCACAACCCTGGACACCAGCTGGAAGCTTTCCCATGTTATTGGTATCCCTGTTGGACAGCTGTCCACTGAGCCCCCAGGGACTAGCAGATGCCCTCCCACCAGCTCGTCCTCTTTCCCAAAGGGTCTTCTGCCACAGGCTTTCTTTGTTTTTCACAATAAAATAATATTTCAGTTAATGAGATTGGAGGTCACACTGCATGTGCAAGAGACCTGGAAGACATTTTTTAAGAGCTCAAAATCATTCTGGGCAGGTGAACTCACACCTGTCTTGAGGTTGTCCCCAGGTTAAGGCAAAATATAATCAATTTTTGATTATAACAGAGTGTAGAAGTAATCTGAATTTAAAAGTCATGCTAGCAGTGGTAAATATAAGGAAGATTTTGGTGTAGATGAGAGAAAATGAAGGAGAGTGGCCTATGAAAATGCACAGACATATTTGGAGTGCTTCCTATGAGGAGGATGGGAATCTGGTGGAAAATTCTGCATGGAAATTCATTTTCCCATCAGGCTTAATACACAGTCTAATCCATCTTTCCATCCATGGTAATCAGCATACAGGCATACACTAGGTGGGAAATAATTGTCTGACGAATTACCATGTGACAAATTAAGTGTTGTAATATCAAATATAGCTAATAAAAGTTAATCAGCACATTTCTTTTTGTCTTGGTTTAAGCTTTTTCTTTTCCTACTGCTTGTTGGATTTCTTGACTTTCTGACAGAGTGGCAAGGTAGAAATGCCTAGATTATCTTACCCACACCTGTAATGTTCTACTCACTGCATGGGGGGAGGGTGTAATCCTCAGAATGGATAAAGACTTTGGAACCTTTGTAGTAGAAAGGCCCATCAATGCCCAAGAAAGGTAATATCATGAAAGCATATTTTAAAGACTTTGTTAATAGATTGACATTAAGGTCTTCAGAGAAAGGCTGAGGACATCTTCCGAATCATTCATGTGTGATAAGTAACTTCTCTATATAAAAATTAAACTTTTCTGGTTCTCCCCCCCCCATCACAGTAGCAGTTAGCATGATCTAAATACTATCATGATCTGCATACAAAATTCACATTTTTCCCAGATTAATGAACAAACAACTATAATGTTACTCTACTTGGAAGGTCACAGGTAGTACAGAGCAGAAATATGAGCAGCACTATCATTTTTTACAGAGAAGGAAATCTGAAGGCCCTTCTCTAAGTGTGAGCTTGAAGGTCTCCATAGAAACCACATGCTAATTAACTGCATATCTGCATATGGCCTGGCAGCTCACTGCATGACCTCTAGGCACAGGAGCGCCACCTAGTGAGAAACTCTCCTCCAAAACTTTCAAACAAAAACACCCCAACTTCCTTCAATTCCCCTTGAAAAACAATTACACTTTAACTTCGCACAGACATGCCTATAATTTTAAATATTTTGACAAGGAATCCTAATTTAGAATTCAAAAGACTAGAGCTAATCAAATGAACTAAGAACTAGGAAATGCAAAGATTTGACCAAGACCTTGTATTATTTACAATTCGTTTCAGATTTCTCTTCACACATGTATATTTTTTAAAGTGCTGACACGTTATTTTTCAAACATAAAGAAAAATCTTCAAAACTCTGGAAGGAAATAAAAGAGCCATGGAAGAGGGGTTGTGAATAGAATGGAGAGGAACAAAAACAAGACCTTTCATTGTATGCCATAAATTGTTTGTTTTCAACCATATGACTATATTGCTAATAAAATAAATTAAATTTTAAAAAAGAAATGTCAGCACATATTTATGTTGCAAGCAGCTGTTTAGTTTCAGCAAAAATCATATGATCAGTCGCATTCAATTTATTTGCCTGTTTGCAAAGAAAAACAATGAAATTAGAGATTTTTCTCTAACAGTACATGTCTCCTAAATATAGATTGATACACAGGAAGTTCCTCTCTCTCTGTATACACATATGCACTGCCCTCCTATGAGCTTCTTACATCCTATATAAGTAAACATTCCAGCTACTGTTTTTTTTTTTTAAACACTGAAATCAGTGGTGCTCAACTTCCTTGGACAAGCTCTACCAAAGACTTTACCTAATTTGACCCTTTGATATACTAACTAAAAAAGCAAATGGATATTCCAAGTTATAAAGCAAAATGTAAAGAGCATGTTTTTCAGGGTGCCAGATCGCTGAAAGAAGACTTCCATTTGTCTCCTGAAATGTAGACAGCAGAGATTCTTGGAATCCCCTGCCAAAAGCAGCTACAAAGATTTGAACCCCCAATCCATCAGCCTAGGTGATGCTGACATTCCTGTGATACCAGGCCACTGTGGGTGTGTTCAGGACTGACAGAACACTGTAATGCCTTCCTGCACAACACAAAAAGTATGATCATAGGATAATTTGCTTTGAGATTATTTTATAAAAATCTAAATTGTCTGGTTAAAAAGATGTGAAAGCTATCACGTGATGCCTCCTTTTTTTTTTTTTTGTATGCTGGAGATTGAATCCAGGGCCTTTGCATTAAGCTACAATCCACAGCCCTTTTTTAAATTTTGAGACAAGATTCTCACTTAGTTGTCCAGGCTGGGCTGAAACTCATAATCAGTCTCTCTGAGCGAGACGGGATTACAGATGTGAGTGTTAAAGAATTTTTGCTCTTCTTATGGTTGAACTTTTTTGTTTACAGACTATTTAATGATTAGCCAAAGACTCCAAAATGGGGTCCATAAAGTAGAAGGAAAACAAGACAACAAGCATACACCACAGGTTTTGTTAAGCAAGCAAATGCAATGTTTTCAAGTCATTTTGGAAGCTTGAATCAGATCAATAAATGAAGATTACATCACCAGCACATTTTACTGTGATTTACGTTTGATATTTGGAAAAACATTGCATTTATACCATTGTAAAGACATAATAATAGTAGATAAAAGTGCAAGTTTGGTGTTTTCCATACAAACCAGTATTCATCTAGACATAACTTAATAATGTGAGTGTGTACTGACGCCAAGTGTACGTGCTCACTTCTATCACATACATATACACAAAAACTACAGAAGACTGTAAATAAATGACTGAAGCAATTATTATATGACATATATTCACAATTTTTCCTTACCTATATTCCCTTAAAGATATTGGACAGCGGTTGATTGCTTTAAGAAAAAGTCGATATTTTAAAAATACACCTTTCTATCACTAACTGCAAGTTTGTGATTTTAATTCAATGCTATATAATAGGATAGAATCAATGACAAGTCCATCATCCTGTAAATATGGACAAGGTGAGATTATAATTCATCTGACAGTTGCTTTTCAGTATTATTTTTAAAAGAAAATTATGTACAGTTATAATCATTGGGTAATATCCAGTATATAACTCCAGTCACCTGGCTACAAAGCTACAAGAACTAAAATGAGACTGTTCTCTAGTAAATTAAACTCCTGTCAATATCCCATCTAAACTGTTGACCAGCCATTCTCTTCAGTGCACCCAAGTTGACCCAACCCTAACTCACCTGTTCTAACATTGTTCTCAGAGCAATAATTATGATTCAGGATTTACTAATGGATGACTTAACTAGAAAAAGAAAACTCAGGCAATTAATCAAAATGTTATACTGGAGTCTCAGAAAGTATTCACATTGCTACAGCACATTGCATAAGCAGTATGGAAAATCTTTTGAGGTTTCTGTATATATATATATATATGATTCTGAGGTGATGATTTGCTATGAAAATGTAGGCTATTTTGGTTGCCTAGTACTATATACCTGGGGAGAAGTTAAGATTCTCCATCAAATATTATAATTATTTTCTAAGATTACTGGATGTTACAATAAGACATGTTGGGTTTGTATGTTCAAGTAAATTAATTCTTTGTAGCTCATTCTCCAATCAAGAAATAGTAATGCTGCTTTGTTTAATTTGACCATTTTTAGCAACTGAATTGGAGTTAATAGAATTTCTATTTAAAATTCTGTCTTAGAATAGAAGCAGCAGATCTGTTAAATTAGATAAAGCTATGCTTAATATATAATTATTTGACCATATATTTTATAATATGTGGTTACATACTACATCTAAGGTACCACACAACACTACTGTCAACATATCTCTGAAAATTCTGTTAACTTCTTGAGGAATCCCATTTTCTTCTGTAAGTCCATTTAATTCATTAGCTATTCCATCAAATAAATTAACTATAAATAAAGCAAGGCATAGAATTTTTCTCAGTAAGACTTTTCCTGCCCCATGCCTTCATTCATTCATTCATCCATCCAGTCAGTGAACAAATACATTGAGAATCTAAGTGCCAGAAATTTGGTGCTTTAACAGCAAACAAAAGAGGCATGATCCCTGTCTTCACGGGGAAGACAGATTTGAATCCAATAAACACAGAAATGAAAACACAGTTACAAAGTGATGTAATTGGGAAGATGGAGAACAATTGTGTGATCTAAAGAATAAAATAACTCACTTCAGAATGAGTCTTCAGAGAGATCTCTTTGAGGAAGTGAAATTTAAATCAAAGAATGACTTAGAGGCAGCCAACTAATGAGCGAGGAGGGGGTAGACAAACAATGAATGGTTTTTAGCATATGTTTCCAATATTTGGAGATATTTCTAAAATATTTTGTTGTTGTTTCTTTGAACTTCAAGTTTAACTGGGCATCCTGCATTTTATCTGTCAGCCCTAGGTGGACACCTGAGACAGAGCCCTGGGAAGGCCCTGAGGCAGGCCAGGGCCTGGCTACTTTGGAGAGACAAGGTGGCTGGATGCGTGACAGGAGAGGGGAATGGGTGCATTGTGGTTGGAGGGCCAGGAGCCTGAGAAAGCACTGCATGGCTTGTTGGTATCACTCTTGTCATGCATTTGACTTTGCCTAAAACAAAGTTTTGTGGCATGCTAGTCAGAGGCCAATTTCAATTTAATATAACTTTTCAATTACTATTTTAAAAACTCTGAGAAACAGCTTTAGCAAATCTATGAGCAAAATCTATTAATTTTCTTCCTTCTTTCCTTTCTTTCTTTCTTTCTTTTTTTGAGGGAGGGGCAATAATGGGGATTGAATCCAGATCCTTATGCTAGGCAAGTGATCTATAGCCCCCACCCTTTCTTAAATTTTTATTTTGAGACTGGGTCTCACCAAATTGCCCAAACTGGGCTTGAACTTTCAATCCTCCTGCCTCAGCCTCCTGAGTATCTGTGATTATAGGCCACCACACCTGGTTTAAGATTTGTTAATTTTATTGAAAGACATTTAAATAAAGCTTAAATAGGAATACACATACACACACACACACACACACACATTTCCATCTCTCCTTTCTGTCTGATTATCTGTCATTGTACTTGTAGGGGTTCTGGAAAATGCTGCTCTGGACCAAATGTTTGTGTGCTCCCAGAATTCATACGTTGAAGCCTAAATCCTTACTGCAATGATCTCTGAAATTGGGGCCTTTGGGAAAGAATTGGGTGTGAGAGTTCCACCCTCATGAATGGGATTAGCAATGATGTTTCTCCCAAGCATGTGAGAAGACAGGCATCTTCCATCTAGAGGAAGTAGGCCCTCACCAGAGACCACCATGGCAGCACCTTGACCTTGAACTTCTGGCCTCCAACACTGCGAGAAATAAGTTTCTGTCATTTAAGCCACCCAGTCTATGATATTCTAACAGCCTGAATGGACAAAGATAGATGCTGCCTGGGGGAACACGTTGTACCAGCAGGTAGAGGAGTCCTACAGAGACCTTTGGCATAACTCTTGCCTAGTCAAAGGCTGTAGTCTCATATGAACCTCTCTGAGCAGCATATATAATTTGGCCTTTTCAGATCTTTGAGTCAGGTAAATGCACTAGCTTCTGTTATGTAATTTTCTGCTTGGTGTTAGGAATCATATAATTATACAACCTCTCCATCTTTCTCTAAACTCCCCCCAAAGTTGGAACTAGTGTCAAGAGTTTGTTTATAACAGCTGGTTGCTTTTTATTAGCATACAATTAAATAATATCACAAGATTTTCCACTCCAACCCTGAAACAATCTAGAAAATAATTTTTAAAAAATCAAACTATTATCTCTGATCTGCAAAGTTTTTAAAAAGCATGACTTAACTCTAGTTGCTATGAAGTCTCTTGACTTATCATCCAGGTACATATGTGTTTCTTCTGTAAGTCATTTATTTAATATGTATAAAGTTCCTATTTTATGTCACCCAAAGTATTGTCTAGTACTTGCCAAAAATAAGGCCAGGTAGGGAGGGAAGAAGGAGGAAAGAAAGGAGAGGGACACAAAGAGGAAAGGAATCACACTTAACTGGTATGATTTGCTCAACTTCAGATTTGATCAGAAAGAAGTCTATGTTTGACTCCAAAAGCATCTTAATCCAGGAAGTTCTGGAAAGTAGGTTTCATATGAGATGACACGACAAAAGATACCGTTCCAGCAGACAGTCATGGGGGAGCTGATTAAACTTACTTTCCCAACCCACGGGCCAAAAGTTAGTGAGAACAAGCTTTAAAAGGACCAATTTTAACGACTGCTAGTAAAGTCTGATGTTGACAACTCAAGAGTCCTTATACAAATAGATTTCTCTAGATTGAAAGGAATAGCAGCATTCATTAAGTAGGAAGCAGGAGCTAGTTGGGGTTTACCAGGATAACTAGTAGCTTTAGGTTGATTAACTTTTTATGATCTCAGTGTGGTCATGAGAGTTTAGACAGTGATCTCCAAGTTCCTCTGTGTGTCAGTATGGAACACAGAAAGACCTGCCATGATGTAGTCATGCATACCTGAGTTGGGGAATGTTACTTTTTTCTCATTACTGAGACAAAATATCCAACACCAGAGTTAAAGGAGGAAAGATTTATTTAGCTCACAGTTTGTAGAAGTTTCAGTCCATAATCGGCTGGCTCCAAGGCAGGGTGACATGGCAGAGAGGCATCACAGATGAGAAACAGTTCATGGTAGGCAGAAAGCAGCAAAGCAACGATGTAGCAAGTAGCACGTAGCAAATGACCAACAACAACCTTCTGTCTGCCCCTTATATTTATCTAGGCTACCCACCCTTAGGGAGTGTAGGACTCACACCCAAGGAAGACCTTCCCATTATCCATTCCCAGAGCTATGCTAAACCAATTAGTGGACTAATTTATAGTCACACACTTTTGATCCCAGCATGACACACTTAATCCTAGCATCATGCACTCTAGATCTAGCCACCTCTGAAAGGTCCCACCTATGATCGAATGAGACTTTGGGGGGACATCTAGACATAGCCATAACAGGGAAGTAGCTCTTTCTGTCTGATGCTCTAGTGCAAGATCTCCATGCCCTACACCATGCTGCCCCCATGCTAGATGTTCTACTGATTTGACAGGTACCCACCAATCAAAATGATTTTAGCTCCCACGCAGTGATACTTTGGGATGGTGAAAATATCAATGCACCAATCAGAAGAAATAGAAAAACTTTGAGCACCTCTTACTGCCCAACACATTGATGTGCTCCCCTTTCCTTTGAATAACTTCCTCCCTGGTCACTTAAAGACATAGTGGAATCACTGTGTAAACAATTCTGCAAAGGAAATAGGAGCCAAAGGCTTTGCCTTGGAGGAGTTTGTTGGTCTATGTGGAAGGTCTACGAAACAAAGGCAGAAATGAACCCAAACAAACATGAACACATTGAGAAGTGTTTGTCTAATATAGAGGTCAGGTCTGGGGACACTAGCCATGGTCCCCAGGATGACTCAGAAATGCCTGATGGAAGGATTGAGTTTTGTCTTCTCAGAGCAAGGATCCTACAAGGTGGCTCATGCTACATGTGTGTTGTCTTGTGAATGTGTTCACATGACTGGCAGTCATTAGCTGAATGTAACATGTCGTCACAGGGCTTCAGCTCCACAGAGAGTGGAAAGCATCTTGAGAGCTCAGAAAAGACCCCCAGTCTGGCTCCTTTGTGAATTCTTGAACATGTCCTCAAAACACACAGAAATGAACTGGACCCAGGAATGAACTCAACCCATCTGAGTTGCACCTCAGATGAATACTTGGCCTATCCTTCTGCTTTCCAACCTCTTAGCCAGGTTAGTACTAGGAATTTTGTGAACTTGTCTAGGCACTGTCATTTCATCATCTTCATATTGTCATGCAGCATGCTGAAGAAATCGCATCAGGTCTTGCATGGCAATTGCTCCAGATCAGAAGGAGGGAAGACAGGGTAGGCTTGGTAGATTTCTTTGTATTTCTAAGAGGTTGTGCAAGAACCTGATTTCCTTCTGGCAATGTCTACCAGGAGCCTCCTTTAGAGCCCTCTCCTCTGAGAAGCACTACCTGCCATTTCTCTACCCAGTACCACACTTAAAGGGGCTTCTCTTTGGGCCACAGTCATGAAGTTTCTAGCATCCCCTGAAGGGAAAACATTCTCCTATGGCTGATTTCAGACTGGCTTCTGAAATGGAAGATTTTTCTCTGAGTACGAGTTATTGGTTCCTGTTGAGCTAGAAGGTCAGGATGGACTACTTTGTGACACTGCTGTAATTAGAAAGTCTGAGGTCACGAAAGGATTTTCCCAATATTAAGATGGTACATGAATGTTCATGTTGAAGGTATCAATGCTTGTGCAGCATGTGGCACACTGCAGAAACCAGAGTGTTGAGCATGTGTGCGTTCTTACAAAGGGACATGCCATCATGTTGAGAACAAACACATGGTGTGGGAAGAACTCTGCTGGGGGAATTCAGTGCAGTCTCTTCTTCATGGAAAATCTTAATCCAATGCTAAGCAACAGTGGATCAGCTGTGCTTTTGGATTTGCATTGGGGCTTTAGGCTTACTAACCAAAAAACAGGGCCACACCATTGTACCGCAGAGGAGTCTCTTGTGAATCTCTGTGAATGTAAATCCCTTAGAACCCCATTAGAACAAGTGGTGATGTGCTTTCTTCAGTTGTCATAAACTAATTTCAAGTATATACATGTGCGAGTTACCAGCTTGCTCTCTCAGTCACTAGCTTACCACAGCATTGACAATCGTGCACCCTGGATATGCTTATGTGTTGAAATAGCAGCATACAAATGTTGTTTTACAGAAAAAGAACTTGCAACCGTTGATGGCAAGGATGATAAAGGTGAATGTAAAGAAAAGTTGGGGTTTATCGTATCTTTCAGTGGAACAGGAAAGTTGTCCTCCCTCTCCAGCTGGTTTGTCCAGTCAAAGACAAAGGGAGTCCTCTGGCCTGGGAAGTCCCTTGAGTTGTCATCTTGGCTGCATCTCAGCCTTTGCATGGCCTCATTTATCTCTTCTCCTGACATTATCTGTGACCTAAAGACTCTTTTGTACAATAGAGGCTTCAAATAGGGAGGGAGAAGAAGTAAAAGTGTATCAGACCTCTCATGATAGGCAACTTAGGTTTAGGCTAAGGCGTTATGGGATCATCATTCTAAATCAAAATGTTCATTTTGTGCAGTTGGAAACGTGATTTTCAGATGACCCTAATCCTAGGGGAGTAGATATCTGTCCAACATATGTGAATTTCACTAGGCAGCCTATTTTTGCTTCCCTGTGAGGAATTAAAGTAGATATGCTAAAAGGTTGTACCTCTTTCAAAGCTAAGTCTCCCTGTAAGAAAGCGTTAAACCGCAGTCGGTGATGGAAATGGCTGATAAGGCGTCTAGTTGGTACCACTGTCTCCGTGGGTGGCTGCTCTTTTGACATATCTGAATTCGGAGTGAGCAGTTGTCTGTAACAAAGTCATATATACAAAATGTACTGGTCAGAAAGGTCTGTAATGTAACAAACACCCTTATCATCATGAGAATCTTTACAACAGCTTGGATGACTTTTTAATTGTGGCTTAATATAGTTAATTATGGCAACTCTTCCCTGTTTTTTAGGATGATGAATTAATATTACAGATCATTAATGTTACTAAATTGGTATAATGATACAGTAGATTTAATGTCCCAGTTACATTAAGACCTGCTTTATGATTTGGCTCTTTTGTTATTTGCCTTAAATAGTAAGAGCGTGCATGATGCTTGCCTCTTACAGTTGACTGCATGTAACTACTTGTACATATTCCTTAATAAATTATTGATACAGAAAATCCCAAATGGAAGGCTTCTTCATCTTCAGACTCTATATGAGGCCAGCATTTTCTTTCTAATATCCACTTCATCAGTAATAAAAGTTAGAAAGCTCTGGCTCCTGAGCTAGGTTTTATAATTAGAGAAGACTGTATTTTACATCTGCAAAATACTCATGCATAGTGGGGGAAAATGAGAAAGACGATACATTCCATTCTGTTGCGAAGGTTATACCATTTTAATCTCTTAAGTTCAATATATATCCTCTAGCAGGCTATACTTCTAGGATTTCATTTTTAGATCCTTAAGGCTGTATATATCTGTCAAACCGACATAATGAATTTAAAGTGCTAATGCCTAGGAGACCAGAAAAACATTGAAATATATCCTTGGTTGATTAAATTACCACCTCCAGCTACTTTACATCCTCATGTCCAAATAGATTTTCTTTTTACTTACCAAGTGCCGGATCTGGAAGATGTGGAAGATGTAATTTAAGGGTAAAAACATGCACATGTCTTTAGACAAGAGCATTTTATTTAAGCATCTTTTTAAAGTCTGTACAGTACTTCTGTGGTAGGACTTGCAATTTGATTACAGTTCTTTTCAATTATATTCGACCTGCAGGTTAACCTTAGGACCTAACAAGTAACTTTCAAGGGTGTTCTTGGTATGGAATTTATGTTAAAAATCTGGAGTCTGTACTAATATTCAAATATACATGATAACAATGTTGAAAATATGTTAACTTGTTTTGTAAAAGTAAAGAGTCAAGTGCATCCTAATCTTTATGTTAAATTTGTTTTAAGGATTGCTAAGTCTGGCAGAGGGACAATTCAAGGCAGCAGAAGGGACTCAGAGACAGTCTGCTCCAAAATGAGGTTGCCTGATCAGCTAACTAGTCTGCCAGAAAAGAGGGACCTGGTGGAAAATCTCATCACCATCTATAAAAGTGGCAATCAAAATAACCCTAGATATAAAAATGCTATGGAGCCCAATGGGGAGAAAATATTGGTTTTCCTTTCAATTTTTTTACTTCCGGAATTTAAGGTAAATCAAAGCTAGAAGACAGCCATATCTCTATATGTCAGTGTTTGCAGATTTAAACATCACCTTAACTCCACACAGCTTGTACATATACCACATGGTCTAGTTCATACATGTATACACACACACACACACACACTCAAGTATGCAATCACAAAACTCAAATACACACACATTTCAAGAATCACTCACACACAGTATTTGACAGGAAAAGTAGCAGCAAACTCAGAAGCAGATGTGGAGCTCATTTTTATTAGAAGATGCTCCATTGTAAGTATCAACTACACGACTCCTGCCCTGGCTATGAGGCAGAGAGAACCAGTTCTGGCCCATGCTCGGGGGTTCACTGTCCAGATCAGTCCGAAGCTGACTGAGGGTGTGAGAATGGTTCTGCCATGTCCAGGTTAAGTTTTCTAAGACCTGGCAGTACTAGCATGCAATGCAAAGACAGTGAGTATCAGTGGTTAGACATCAGGGTACTGTGATGTCTGGAGGTGAAACTAAAGACCACAATGAATGTGAAATAAAATGACAAGTATCAGAGGAAACAGGAGCAGGAACCGAAGGCAAGAGAGCAGATTTGTAGTGCTTTGAAATGAAACGTTATAATCCCTCCAACAATCCTGTTGACTATGAGCTGTAGCACTAGGAGTACAACCCAGAAAGAAAGATACATTGTGGGATAAACAGCTTCTTATAAGGTAAAACTGAATGGCCAAAATAGATGAATAAGGAGACACAATGGAGAGAAAGGAAATGAGTCAGTGGCAATATAAGAAAAAGGTAAAATTGTATAGAGGACAGAAAGGCAGAAAAGAAGAAAAATGTAAATGAGTAAGACAAAAAAGCCAAAAGACGAAAAAGAAAAAGAGAACAAGAGGGGGAAAGAAGTAATATTTTCCTTGATAAAAATGCACAAAAGGGAAGATGAACTTTGTTCTTTTTCTCTTTCTACTCTCCTCTCTTTTTCTGCTTTTCGCCTCGCAGCACGCCAGCCTAAGCTGAGAGCTGTAATGTCATTAAATTGCAAATGCTTTTTCATTTCCGACACACACTGTTTACTTATCTGGCAAAAACATATGTTGGAAGGAATCCGTTAAATTCTGCCCATTGCCTTGGGTAAAAGTGCAATGGAAACGGACCCACCGAGCGTCCTCTTTCTTCTTCTTTAGCACTCCCCTTATCTACAAGACGGCTTCGCAGAAAACTGGCTAGTTCAATGAAAAATGAAGATACAGCGGGAGATTAGGGAAGAACACTGAGCACGAAATTCCTGGAGAGAGGGTCACTCCATTGCAAATGATTTCACTCCTCTAGATCTGCATAAATTACTATTTTTAAGGCATCTCCAAAGTCTGTATATTTTTCTCACTCTGTCAAACATTTAATTTCACGCCCCGTGTTCTGAATATGCTAAAATGCATATCTCTGATGCACCTTTAAGCCAGAAAAACGAATGCAAAATTGAAGATAAAATGATGTGATTTGCACTACAAGCCTATTACTTGAGGTATTTACATATAGTTTACCTCTGCAGTTCTGAGGATGATTTATTAAAAAAAAATCTGGATTAAGCTCATATAAATATGTATAAATCTTTGTTTAGAAAATAGATTTTGCAGCTGTTGTGTTAAAAAAGTTCTTTAAGATTCTGTGAAGAATTTTTCTTTTAGCATGCTTTAAGAGGGGCAAAAAGGGGGACAGAATTTGACATTCTGCTTGGCGGGGAGGGGAAAAAAACCTATTCCACCATCGCGCAGTTATAAAGACTCCTTTTATGGCCCTTCTTTGCCCAAAGCAGCTGGTCCCTCCTCGCTCTTTTGTTATACTTATTTAATTTTCTTTCTTCTTCTTTTTTTTTTTCTTTTTGCTTGGGCCCAAATAATAGGGCCCTGGATTACTAAACTCAAATTAAATATCCATGTTTCGTGACTGGAACAATCATGAGCCTCTTGGATGTGCCCCTCGTTCCACCTCTCTCCAGATACATGTTTTTAGGGTCCTCCTCACTGCTACCCAGCCTTGGAGCTTCGAGGGGTCCAACCTCTAGTCCCTGATTTCCAAATGATTACCATAGTCCAAGGAAGGTGTCTTCCCCGCCAGAGAAGCCATTCTAAAAACACTGCATTTTGTCTGAACAATTCCCACATGTGCCTTTTAGCCCCTCTCTCATTTTTCTTTTCTTTAAATCTAGAGTTTTCTTCTTTGGCTGGAAAAAAAAAAAAAAAGCTTCATTTAGTCCAGGCTGGCACATTCCTCTTTGATCCTGGCCCCTCTCCAATCATCATAGGGAAATTACTCTTTGCTATTTTCTTGTTAGGCTTTGGATTTAGCAGAATGTAGATAACAAAGTTGACTAATTCAGGACTGAGCACACATTGGACTCTGCAAATATATGGCCCGCTACATGGTAAGGGCAGGACTGCCCTCTGGGCAGCACCTGCCTCATGCTGAGGGTACAGTTGCTTCAGGAAGCAGGTAGTGGGAGCAGCTATTTCTTCAAAGCCCACATTAATCCTTTCGCAATTAAAACAAGAAGAGGGGATGTTTGTAGGCATTTGATGGCTCCAGGTGGAGGTATGCATTTGCTTACAAAGATTGAATTCCAGGTCTGATGTGCTGTGCCTGCTTCAAATGACTAATGACATTTAAAATATCGAAACTACAGTCATTTTCCAAAGTAAAGAGTCATTCTTTTTGCACAAAGTGGCTTAACAATCCCCCCTAGTGGTCTGATTCCTGTTGACGGTGATTTATGGATGCTCTTTTCCAAAACTACTTGCTTCGTTTCTTTATAGGTTCACTGCAAAGAAACTGCAGATAAAACCCAACTCAGACCACTCAGAATTCAGCTGAGCTTTCAGAGAATTCCTCTTTTTCTGCTCCCAGACAGTGGCCATTGCTCAGGGGGTGAGCAGACTAAAGCCCACCATAGAGCCAGCTTTATATCGTAGAGCGCTTCTTAAGACTGAGTAATAAACTCAGTTTCCAGCTCTCACACACTCATCCCTGAAATCACTGACTGGAGGAGGGGGTGGTGCTCGACATCTTTTCAATATTTCTGGTGGTGGATTTGGATTTCTGAAGGGAAAAAGAGTAAATCATAGAAATGGTCTATGGTTTTCTTTCAGGAAGATTTGGCCCAAACTGGATTATTGCAATCCTTTAGGATAGAATTACCTTTAAATGATTGAAAAACTGTATGTTTTTCAAGTGTGACCACTAAGAAAATGCCTGACCATCATTGCCATTCCAGTGTGTAATCCTTTTTTTTACACATGAAAGAAGGGTGGGAGATGTGGCTTCCTCTAGGGTTTCCAGGTGAGATAAACTGGCTAGGCTTCTGCTCTGCATCCTGCCAGGCCATGCCTACATCCGAGCCAGTCTGGATGGCTTAAGCCACTAGAGTATTTCAAGTTGAGGATACGGAGATGAAGAGATATCCGGCTCGCCTGAGAGCGAGCTTCGCCTCCCTTGGCCATGCTCGCAGCCATATTTCTCTTCTGGAATATCCAGAAATGGAATCTAACACTTCCACTGATCACGAAAGAGACCAAGAAGCCATATAGTTTTGCCCCCTTGATAGCGCAGATGGGCACAGTATCAAGATTTCTTATGCCACCAGAATATAGGAGAATATTAGATTTTACTAAGTGAGCATCTACCAAAAAAGTTCAAAATAATCCTGAAGCTCTGAAATCCAACCCAGAAGAAACTTACGATGCTATGAAAAAGTAACATAAAAAATGAATTCATCACCAACCTCTTTGTTCTTCAGCCTTGAAAACTTGCAGATTTTTAAGTTCAGTTTCTCCAATACCAGACTATTTACTTTAATAGCACTTAGATTAGGCTTCATTTTCTTCCTTTCAGTTTCTGGTCTCCATTCTGGTTCACAAGATCATCGTTTCTTGCTAGAACTCTCTCAGGGCCCCAAGTCTGTCTATCTGTCTGTCTGTCCATCCATCCATCCGTCCGTCCATCCATCCATCACCCAGAGGCAAGAAGTATTTACCTAATCATACAACTTTCCTTCTCAGAAATCTGCTCCATTTCTCAACTACTTCATCATGAAACTTAATGTCCATAGCTTTTAGGTCCCCTAAATGGACTAGTCTTCTCAATCAACCATGTAGTTACAAAGAAGGAAGAAGTTGGTACCTTCTGCATGCTTAGCCTTCTTGTCTCACCATAGTTAGTTGAACCTGTATGCTTTTCCTTGAAGCTCAACTTGGGTTTTTGCACATACACATTGCTCTCCTGCAAAGGCAGATGCACCATGACTCATGAATCTAAGCTTCTGGGCTCCTGCTTGCAAGTGCTATTTCTAAATCCTTACACCTAATTTTGCATTTGTTTTGTTAGGGAGGATGCTCCCAATTGTGTAAGATTCAGATCTTGCGAGATCCTGGAACACCTATTCCAGCAATTGTCCATGATTTCACCTAAGGTGTGCACATCTAAGAAATCCATAATCTTCTTCAGGACACACACAGGTCTCTCTCTCTCTCTCTCTCTCTCTCTCTCTCTCTCTCTCAACTACATATTGCACTTGTGGGTGTTGTCAGCTTTAGAAGCTTGAGAGTTTTCCCCCCTGCAATTGTGTTATCTTTTTCATTAAATGGTATAATAAACCATTCCAAAATAAGAATTAGCTCTCATATTCTGTAAGTACTAGGATAGAATAGAGTTGTTTTAATATTCTTAACACATTGAACAAGCTATAACTGTAATTTCCCAATATCAAAATTATTCACATAAAAAAATCAAAGTAAATATTCATAGAGTGTTTTCATGCTATAATTTTAGCCCTAGTATGTGTGGATAATAAATATTTCCTGAATAAGTCAGGACTGGGGTGGAGCAGGAGAGTTTCCTTTAACTTATATACCTGAAAAGCCAGGGAAACTTAGCCGCCTTCTGTCATGACTGGATCCAGAAATCATCCTCTGGCCCCATTTGGTTCAATTTCCTTTTGTGTTGGATTCACTCACAGTCAAGTTAATTCATGCTGTCGCTTACAAGCTTCAGGACCTCTAAGCATATATCCAACTAGTTCAGAGGCCCAGAGGGAAAAACAAAACAAAACAAAGCAACGCTTTGGTTCCCCAAAATTTCCAAAAGAAGTTGAGAAATCCTGTCTCCTCAGGCTGACCTCAGGCACATCCTGAAGGGTGTGTCCCTCTGTGGTGTGCCTGGGTATGGCCAGGGCTGGGCCAGGTGTACCTTGGAGAAGGTGAAGAGGGGCTAACTTGAAACTTCAAGTTTCAAAAAGGGTAGGAGGTGATTTCTTAGAGGGAAACTGAGGTGAAGAACAGACACTGGATGGCAAAAGTAACGTAGTTGATGCCCCGACCCTCACATAGTTTGAATCTAGATGGGAAGGGAAAGACAAACACCTGGACAATTTAATAGTGATGCAATACATAAACAGCATTGCAGGACAAACAAATAATGTCTCACATGTGTGAGCAAAAATGAGATTGTCCTGGAGAGGTTCTGAAAAACAAACTAAAGGTCACCTGTATAAAAGTAGACCATATAAAGTATCTCTGCCATTCTAGGCCACTTGCATTTTTAATGGAAAACATGAAGAATAATTAAAAAGCAAAAGAAATCTTTCAAACTGCTGGTTAGAGTGTAATTTGGAAGAACTACTGTCAAAAGGAATTGAGGCTCATGTTGTGAAGTTGAACATGAGTACTGTCTGTACTCCACATGTTCTACTCTTCAGTGTATGTCTTAGAATATCGCTTTTACATCTGCACAAGAATGTCCAGTATCCACTGGCTGAGACTGATAGAGTAAGTGGTAGTACATTCATGCAATGAAATCCTGTAAGAGAAATCCTGTAAGAGCAGGCACGATGGTTCATGCCTATCATCCCTCTGGGAGGCTGAGGCAGGAGGATCCCAAGTTAATGCCCAGACTGATACTAAAAAAAATTTTTTTAAGGCTGGGGATGTAGCTCAGTGACAAGGCCATGAGTTCAGTCCCCAGTACCACCACCACCAAAACAAATAACAAAAAACAAAACAAAACAAAAAGAAATACTGTATAGTGGAAAGAACTACAGAGGTATACAACAATAGGATAGATCTTAAAATCAGGACTGAAAAAGTCATATCCAATATGACACCATGTATGCAAAGATCAAAACCACAGCAAACCAAACAATATATTGTATAGGGGTAGTTTGTATATAGCGGATTACATGATAAAAGGTTTTAAGTGCTTTCAGTCATGTAGTAGTCAACAAAGATAAAAAGAAAAAGGTAAAATATATAAATTCATATTTCTTTATGTTCCTGAAAATGTTTATGGATTATTTTGTTTGAAAGAAAAAAACTTTCTCACTTTGTTAAAAATTTAATATATTTTTAAAATGTGGGTAAATCTGAATATACAAGAGAGGAAAGAATAATACAGTGAATCCTCATATACCTATTACCCTAATCTAATAATCACTGTCCCATGGATACTCTTTCCTCATTCACACCTCCATCTATGACCCCCCAACTCCATGGAAATTGAAGCAAATACACACGACTGTTAACACTGCATAATGATATTGACGTGATTAACATAATGATATTCCTAATAATGTTCACCTGCTAATATTTCAATATGTACCTCCAAAAATGACTCTTAAGAGGAACCCACAATACTGTTAGGACACTTTCCTGAGACAATAATTCCATAACAACATAGAATATCATTGTCTCTTTTATGCCAAAATTTGTTTTTATAGTTTTTATGGTTTCTTAACAAACAAGGGCCATATCTTTTTTGTCTCATTGATATGTTTATTAAGTCTCTTGCTGTTTTGGTTTGTTTTTCTGTAATCTTTTTCCATCTCTTTTATTTCCTTTGCAACTTTTTCTGTTGAAGAAGCTAGGTTCTTATAGACTTGCTCTCATTGCACATTTCATTGACTGTGTCCTGTGGTCAGTTCACCCTGTCCTTGTGCATTCTGGCTTTCTAGTCAACTAATTGTTGGATCTAGAAACTTGATCAAATTCAGGTTGTATTCTCTACCAAGTTCACTTTGTAGGCAACTGTTCCTTCTATTTGGAGGTACACTCCTTCTGGTGCTGGATGCTTGGATCTATTTGTTATTTGCAGCATCCTATCTCTTCTTCATATATTAGCTGGAGTACTTTCCTTAAGGGAAACATTCCTTCATCTACTAGTAGAGTTATATAAGGAAGGCAGTTAAAATATTTGATTTTTAACCTTTATCAATTTTTAAAGATTATGATTTATTTTCCATCTCAATGACCAATTTTTTGGTATTATATGAACAAATATTCAAACACGTTTGATACAGTCTGATCCATTGCAATTACAATTATTGATACTCCAAGTTGTTCTGTCCTTGGTATTGGGAATCTTTCCTACTTCACTCTTATATCCACTAGATAGGATTCCAGTAATCTTTGATCATTTCCTTTCTTTTGGTGACAAGAGCTCTATTTCATCTTAAAATATTTCCTGCCCCAAACCTGAAATCAGCAATTTCTTCAAGGAATCCTAGTTTGTTTAGTGAAAATGATACATGGGTGGCATTCTGGGGGCAAGAGATACCCACGGCTACTTGATACATCATCATATTTTCTTGGTCTGCAGTCAGTGCTAGAAATGTATACATACCAAAGAATAGCTCAGCAAGAGCTGATAGAACTAATTGAAGTTCAGAGCCTTGGGGTCTTACTTAACCTCACGCATATTATTTTCGTATGTCTTCTCTCACAATGAGAATAGTGGTTCTCAAGCCCTTTAATATTTGACTGAAAATGTTTGCCTTTAATAGTTGATCATTTTTACTAATTGATTCATTTAATTAGCAATGATGTTTCAGTTGTTCATAGTTTTAACTAAACTCATAATGATCTTAGAGATATTCTTTTCCTAAAAAGATTTTAAATTGGGCTGGGGATTTAGCTCAGTGGTTTCGTTGCCTGCTGCGCAAGCGCAAGAACCTGAGTTTGATCCCCAGTACCCAAAAAATAAAATAAAATTTATAGTTTGGGCCGGGGATTTAGCTCAGTGGTTTCGCCTCCTGCTGTGCAGCCACAAGGACCTGAGTTCAATCCCCAGTACCAAAAAAAAAAAAAAAAAATTGAAATTGAAATATTTTATATCTAGTTCAAAATATCATTAAGATATTCCATTTCTCTTATAGTAATGTTAGTGATAGGTAATATTAGTGATAAGTAATGTTAATATTTTCTAGTTTGGGGTCTGAAATCCAAAAATGACTTGCTTTTTCACAAATTCCATGTGCTTTGTCTATTCAAAACATGTGACACTAAATCAGAGTGGTGATTATCTAGGCTAGAATTTTAAAAACAGCCTTGTCCGATAGCCTGGTGAGGGCTTACAATGGCATTATCATAAAGAAAAATAGGGCCAAACTCTCAGTTCCTTTTAGTAAGATAATTCCCATTATCAACCCTACCTAGCACATTAGGGGATGTGAGGATTAAATGCAAGTCTCTGATTAAATGCTTGAAGGGTAGCTTTTTAAGTAGGCCCTACTTACTTCTCCCTTTAGAAAAGACATAAGAAGCTAAATAACTTCTCCAAAGTTACACTATAATCAATAGAGTTAAAGTAATCCTCTATTAAAGATCAATGTATATTCTTTCCATTAAGATAAACCAGTGTGGTCTTAAGACACATGAAATATACACATGCCTAGTTCTCACTTACATACATCATACAAATAGAGAGAGGATAAAGAATGAGTATGCAAAGATATATATATATTTAATATATAATATATACTATTCACAGATATACCCAATATATGTATTTTTTACATATATTGACACAGCTTCTTTGGATAATAAATTATATAGACACAGCTTCTTTGGATAATAAATTCTATATATTTACTGCAGGTTTTTAACAACTTGCCTTTGAAGTGCATGCCTATTTTAGATCATAAATCTAAGGACCAAATTTCCTTTCCAGTCTTGAGCCTTGTTTAATTCTCAGCTTGTGCTCAAGAAGTATTAAACTGTGGCCATCATGTTACATATAGGGCACAGGATGAACAATTCAAAATCAAAAGTCATATGAAGGGGAAAATTACACCAGTCCTTTATGGAAAACCGAGCTAATAATCATGCTGCTTTCACCTCTTCAGATCGAAATAGACTACAAGGAAAAGGACAATGTTCCAAGTGGATTACATACTGCAGAAAATGTGCTGATTCCCACTCTTTCATTACAGAGATGTCCAATAGACCAAGATCTGGCCCCAGTAGCCCACATTCTTGAGGCAGCGTGGGCAACTCCATTCTAACATTCAATCATTAGTATTAATTTCTTACAATTCTACTATCTACCAGATGTACCTTCAGGCAAACCTATTAGTTTTGTAATGCATTACACCTCACTCCTAGTAACTACAAGGACACATTTGTCATGATCTTGCAAAAGAAAATAGTACTAAACTTCATTGCTTGGTAGATGTGAAGAGAGCAAATGAAGCTGTATCCTTCCAACATACCACTGCACAAATGTGGAATCCAGTGAGTGTATACAAAAGAAAACCAAATGAGACATATTTGAAAAGTAGCTGCTGTACTTATGAGCTAATCACACCTCAAAGCATAACATTGTTTTTTTTTTTTTAAAAAAAAAACAGAAGCAATAAAATCCTATTATGGATTAATCTTGTGCCAAATTTTGTTTTTTAATCAAATCTATTTTGAGCTAAAGAAAACACAAAAATGCAAATGAAGGGTCTGATCCTCCAGATTTTGTGAACATGTAAGGGCTGATACACTTCAAAGATTTTTTTAAAACTCATAAATTAAAATCATCATACAACACAGCAAAACATACTTATTTGTAAACCTTTTAATTTTATATTCCATGTAAGGTTTCAGCCTAGTAAAAGCCTTTAACAGGGAGAGTTTTTAAATTGTAAAATTAGATGTTTAGTAAATAAACACTGATCTAATTTAATGCCTCACATATGTACTATACTCAGCCTGCAAGTGAGAATTCAGCTGTTTCACACGGCAAAGAAAACTAAACACCAAGAGCAAGAGTGTGTCTGAGAGTCAGTGCTGTCAAATGTGCAGTCCTGTCCTCTTCAAAAACACACACCACTCAAACACAAAGGGTAGCGAGTGCATGGCAGGGCTGTTTGTGCAATATTCCCCTGTGTGCTTTCTCCAGCTGGGATGAAATACTCATTAGTAGACCTAAACAAACTCTTCAGAACATTTTTATCTCAAAGTGTGAATATGCTATTCAAACAGGCTGCTAATGGAGCCATCCACCATCTTGTTTGATGTTGTCTTCCAGTTAGAGAATGCTTGAAAAGGCCGGGGCTGGTGCCTATTCTCAGCTGGCAACTGTTTCAACCTTTGTGGGCCATTTGTGTAGCTGTAATGCAGATTCTTCCTATAAAACACCAACCCACATGTTGTCAATGAAAACTATGATCATATTCATGAATATCAGTTACACAGTATCAAGTATCACATAAACTACTCTTTTCTGTAGATAGAAGAAAAATAGAATCATGAGGATGCTCCTCCATCTTAGAATTCAAAGCACAAGGAGGAACATGTTTTAGTTTTTTCCCTGAAGCCAAAGAACCCAGAAAGCAGTGGGAAATAAATATATACTGTTGATAAAATGTTTTTTTAAAAAGTAGTTTGTACCTACACTTTTCACAGGAATATCTCACACCACTTACAACTGAATACAAAATGAGAAATCATTTTATATAACTTCAGGATGGATGTATACACATATGTACACAAAAATACAAGGAAGATTAAAACATGAGGGCTGCGGATGTAGCTCAGTGGCACCGCACCTGCCTGGCAAGCTCAAGGTCCTGAGTTCAATCCCCGGTACCGAATTAAAACACGAAATGGAAAATTTTACATTAAGATTACAATGATGTAAAGAAATGTTAAAATGTTCTTGTCATTCATGCAATTACTACTCTTATTCATTGACGTGTGTGCCATTATTAGGAAGGTGATTTTGAGGTTTTGGTGCTAAGGTACCTACTATGGAGAAAATCACCAAATGCAGTATTCTCCACTCAAGATGACACACAGGCATTTCAAACTCAGCATGTCAGGAATTAAACTCAATATTTAATCTAAATTGGTCCTCTTCATGTATTTTCCTTTCAGTTCATGACCAGAATTCTGGTCATGTTACCCTTCTAAGATGCTTCAAGATAAAGTCTCATTCCTCAGTCTGATATTCAAAGTGTTTCATGATGTGGCCACTGCCTATCTTGTTAGCCTCATTTTCTGGCACTCTCCAACTTCTACCCTGCTCTCTTCCCTAACAAACAAATTGTTTTCCCCACAAGCTCCTTCAGACCTCCGTGTGTTGCACAGGCTATTTGCTTTGTGTGAAATACTCTTTTTCTACGGACCACCTGGTAATACGTTTTCACTCATTCCTGAAGGGTCTGGTGTCTTTATCTCAATCTTCATCTTCCCCGTGAGTCCCTTCCTGTCCATGGTAACCCTGTAGCTGCCTTCTCATTAAACTATGAGAAGAACTTTGACACTTACTCTGTGTAATGTCGCTATGCCTCTTCTTTATCTGTAAGAGCTTCCCGAGGAAAGAGCACCATCTCTTTTCTCAGTCCAAATTCCCACCTCTAAAGTGGTTTGACACATTGCAAGCCGTGAGTAAAGCTTGACCTATGAAAGAAGACAACAGGAACTCACTGCCATACTCAAATGTTACTTATGAAAAGTCCACATATTCTTGAGTTATGGTTTGGGCCTAGATGTCCCCCCAAAGCCTCAGCAGTCTTAGATGGGGCTTTTTCAGAGGTGGCTGAATGTGGAGTGTGTGATGCTGGGATTAAGGGTGGGTGATTACTAAACTGGTTACGTACACTGAGTGGCTTGGCACCATCCTAATCCCTGTAGCCTGGACACTTAAGGGTCAGAAAGAGCTTTGTCTTCCCCCTTGTTGCTTTTGTTGTCACAGCCTGCAATGAACTGCTGTTTCTCCTCTGCGGATGCCCCTGTGCCACATGCCACTCTGCCTCAGAGCCAGCCAACTATGGCCCGAAACCTGTATGAACTGTCAGCCAAATAAACCTTTCCTCCCTGAACTTGTGTCAGATATTTTGTCTCAGCAACGAGAGAAAAGTAACTAAGACAGCTTGCCATTTTACAATGTGCTACGCAAAATTTAAAAGAGCCTGGCATTCCGAGTTTGATCCCTGGTACCAAATAAATAAATAAATAAATAAATAAATAAATAAATAGATAGATAGATAAAAATTAAAAACAAAAAAGAGCCTGGCATGGTGGTGTATGCCTGTAATCCCAGCACTCTGGAGCCTGAGGTAGGATTACCACAGGTTCGAGGCCAGCCTGGACTACATAGCGAGTTGAAAGCCTGCCTGGGCTAAATAGTGAGAACTTGCCTCAGGAAAAAAAAAGAAAGGAAAGCAAGCAAGCAAGCAGTGATTTAAGATCATATTGAAATACAACAAGCAAAAAGGAAATGAAAACAAAGACTAAAAGCACAGTTATTATTAAATTTGTGCTACGAATAGTTGAATGCATTGGAAAAAAAAGAAAAATGAGTTCCAGAAATGGATAAGAAGTGTGGGACTGGGCTGGGGATGCAGCTTACTGGAGGGGCCCTTGTCTAGCTAGCACGGAGCGGATCCCCAGCTCAGCAAAAACTTTAAAAATTTTTAAAAGGTAACACTTTTCACCAACAGAAGGAAAAGACCATTGCTGTGGAAACCCATCCTTTCTCTCTTTTTCGCTGACATGTAAACCCATCAAGAACTATAAAGCAAGGCTGCTCCAGTCTGGCAGAACTTTTAGTAAAGCTGCATTTCTGTGTATTCTACATTCTCCTCGGTGACAAAAGGCTGCTTGCCTTCACAAATCTTCAAGAAATAATTTAGTATTATTAATAATAATGAGAAACAGAGGAAAATCTAAATGTCTAACCTAAATGTCCAGGAGTTTGTTAAGTAAATTGTGATATGTTCGCACAATGAAATCATATTCAGGTATTTTAACTAGTGCCAAAAGTCAATATATCTGTACAAGATGAAAGAATATAATATAATCTAACTTTAATCTGTGTTTATCTGTAAGATATATATTTAATATAATCACATGTTAATAATATAACATTTATATTATATTTGATACTAACAGAAAATCTGGAAGAATGTATAACAATTTATTATCAGTAGAATCGTGAAGGAAGCTGTCCACGTTGCAGAATCCAGGGGACAGAAAGTGAAAAAGAGCCAAGGACAAGGTATTCCCTTCCAGCTTATCCCCCCAGGACCCTACTTCCTCCTACCTGGCCCTACATCCTAACAGTCCGTCCAGCTATGAACTCATGGTGGATCAATCCACCAGTGACGTTAGCACCCTTATGATCCAATCTCCTTCCAAAAGCCCCACCTCTGAACACATGAGCCCTGTGGGGGACATTTTTGATTCAAACTATAACAGCTTATAATATTCCTGAGTTTGTCTTCTGATTTTCCTTCATTAAGGTCTTCTAATTTCCCTGTGTATTTGTTTTATAATAGAATTTATGAAAAAAAACCAGATTTCCAATTTCTAAAAAAAATGAGCGTTTTTCTCTATAGCTGAATATGGCCATTAAGAGAACATTGTTCTTGCAAACAAACTTTGGAAGGGGTCATCAACCAATAAATACTGTATTTACTGAGTGCCTATTATGTGCTAAGCCTACTGTTGATCTTGAGGATATACAGGTGGTGAAACATGGTTCCTGCCCTGACGGAGCTCCTGGCACCGAGAGGGGGATAAAAACTGGAAATTCAAGGATGGTATGGCAGAGCAAGGAGTACGAACAGGAGCACAGAGGAGGGATCTGCTCAAGACTGAAGGACTCAAGGCTGAAGTTGAGCCCAGATGATCAAAAGCCAGGGGTTCCTACTAATAATTTTTTTTAAAAGAAGCAAACACCTCCCTTTCTTTCTTCCCTAGTTGAAAGGATGTGCACTGGCCCAGGCTATGGGGGCTCTCCAGTGGCCATGGCTCTTCTCTGTGCCTCCAGGTAGCAGTCGTGTCACTGAACTGGCCAGGCTCCTGCGACTGTCCTACAGGTAAGAACGTGTCCCATCACTACGCTCCATTTGAAAGTCTAACCTAAAAGTCTCTTTTTAGAGTTTTGGATCATTGCACATAATTTTGTCATCTGTGAAATACGAAAGAGCTTTTTTTTCCATCAGAAATGTTTTATTATATTTTTAACTGTATATCCTTTTATTGGTACGTTTAGGTATACAATATGATGACATTCATCATTGGAAATTTGCACCTTTACATAGTCTCTCTTGGTTCTTATTTTTCCCCCTTCCCCTGCCCTCCCTTCAACCCCTCCATGCCTCCCCATTTCAAAGACTTTGTTTCCTTTTTTTATTTTCTCATATTAATTCCATTCCCTTCTTTCCTTTCCCCTACCCCTCCCACTTCCCCTTCTTCTTTGCCCCTTTTCTTCCTATTTCACATTATCTATTATACCTTTTAGTCCTTATTTACACTTTCAGTTTCTCACACTGGAGAAACTATTTGGTATTTATACATGTGTGTCCTATTTATTTCACTTAAGAGTATGGCCTCAATGTACATCTGTTTAGCGATAAATGTCTCTAATTTCTCATTCTTTATGGCTGAGTAGTACTCCATTTTATTAAAACCCCCCCCACATTTTCTTGATCCAGTCACCAGTTGATGGGCATTTGGGCTGTTTCCAAGTTTTAGCTATTACAAACTGTGCCGCTATGAACATGGGTGCACATATATCACTGTGGTATGATTCTTTTAATTCTCTGGGGAAGATACCCAGCAGGGGAATAGCGGGGTCAAATGGGACCTCCAGTCCTAGTTCTTTGAGGTATCTCCATACTGATTTCCACAGTGATTGCACCCATCTACACTCCCACCAGCAGTGGAGCAGGGTTCCTCTTTCCCTACGGCCCCGCCAGCATTTGTTATTGGTTGACTTCTTGATAGAAGCCATTCTTTCTGGCATGAGGTGGAATCTCAGCATTGTTTTCATTTGCAACTCTCGAATGATCAGTGATATTGAACATTTTTTCATATGTTTATTTGCCATTTCCACTTCTTTGTCTGAGAAATGTCTGTTCATTTCAGATGCCCATTTTTGGGTTGGGTCTTTAAATGTGGGAGGTCTGATTTTTTTAGGTTCTTTATAGATTCTAGATAGTAAACCTTTGTCTGAGGGACCGCTGGTGAAAATTTTTTCCCACATTGTGGGTTGTCTCTTCACACTGCTGGTGGTTTCTCTTGCTGTGCAGAAGCTTTGTATTAAGAAGAGATCCCACTTGTTGATTGTTTGTGCTAGCTCACGGGCAACTGAGGTTTTGTTCATAAAATCTTTTCCTACACCAATGTCTTCAAGAGTTCTACCTAACCTCTGTTCCAGCCAGTTCAGCATTTCTGTTTTAATATTTAGATCTTTAATCCATTTCGATTTTAGTTCAGTGCATGGTGAGAGATATAGGTCTAGTTTTAGTCTTTGGCAAATTGAAACCCAATTTCTCTGGCACCATTTATTAAAGAGGCTATCTTTCCTCCAGTGAGGGTGTTTGGTTCCTTTGTCAAAGATGAGGTGGCTGAGTGTGTCTGGAGTTGTTTCTGCATCTTCTAATCTGTTCCACTGGTCCTCAGGTCTGTTTCTTTGCCAGTACCATGGTGTTTTTATCACAGTAGCTTTGTAGTATAGTTTCAAGTTGGTGGTTGTAATACCCCCTGCCATGTCTCTGTTACCTAGAATTGCTTTTGCTATTCTGGGTCTCTTCTTGTTCCAAATGAATTTTTGGATTGTTTTCTCAAGGTCCACGAAGTATGCTGCTGGGATTTCAATTGGGATTGCCTTGAATCTATAGAGGAGTTTTGGAAGTATGGCCAGAAAGAGCTATTTATTCCATATACTTCCTCTCTCATTCACATTTTTAAGAAGCCCCATTGGCCTTTTCTTTAATCCTTGCAGCTAACCTGCCTTTCACATTTCCTTATAGGATCTACTTCACATTGTTTTAGCTCATGTTCTTGTCCCTCTTTGATATATTTACCCATGGTCCTCTCAAAGTATTAAAACCCAATTGAGCTTAACATTCCACTAGGAGGTGAGCCTCCAGAAGGAGTTTAAATAGCTAAGCTAATTTTTAAAAAGAATGCATTTCCAGCTCTTTCATATCTCGGAGTAAAATCTACTCTGCAGTCCAATGTGAATTTTGTTTCTACATTGTGTTTAGTTATTTATGCCCCTGTGTAAAATGACCTCATTTGTTAGCTGCAATTACAATGGTATCTTTAAAAATATTTATAGATAAAATTTATACAATACATGGATCTTAAGTGTACAATTTGGTGAATTTTGACAAAAGCACACATCCATGGAGGCAACATCCAACCAAGATAAGAATATTTCTAGCATCCCAGAAAGTTCCCTTTTAATCAATTGCCACTGTTCATATTTCAATCATTCTAGATTAGTTTTGCCTTTCTAAAATTTTGCATGAATTTAAGCACATGCTAGCTTCTTTTGCTTCATGTGTTTTTGTGATTTGTACATGTTGTTGTATGTATCTACAGTTCATTCCATTTTTATTGCTGAGTAACGTTTCTTCATCTAAATATGGTAAAGTTTTCTTATTCATTTTTGTGTTTATGGATATTTGGGTTGTTCCCAGGTTTTGACTATTCTTAGGGCTTGTGTCTAGATGTCCCCTGAAAGCCTCATTCAGTCTTAGGTAAGGCTTTGCAGAGGTGGCTGGATGTAGAATGTGTGATGCTGGGATCAAGGGTATGTGATTAAGCTTTTGTAAATAAGGAGGGGAAGAGGGGTTGAAGGGAGGGGAGGGAAATGGGGAAAAAAAGAAGAATCAAGATATTCATATACAGGTACAAATGATTAATGCTGTCACTATGTGTATCTAAAATGTACCAATAACATTAATTTTAAAAAGGGTGCGTGTAATTACTAAATTAGTCCACTGATTGCTTTGGCACAGTTCTGGGAGTGATGGGAAGGCCCCCACCCTCGGTTTGAATGCTGCCCACCCTCAGGGCTGGTAGCCTGGATAGAACGGAAGGGACAGAAAGAGGGCTGCTGTGGTTGCTTGTCACTTGCTGCTTGCTACTTCACTGCTTTGCCATCTTCTGCCTGCCAGGAACTGTTTCTCCTCTGCGATGCCATGGCTCCCTGCCTTGAAGTCAGCCACTATGGACCGAAACATCTACAAACTGTGAGCTACAATAAAACTTTCCTCCTTTAACTTTGGGTGCTGGATATTTTGTCTTAGCAATGAGAAATGTAACTAAGACATCTATTATGAATAAATCGGCAATGAACACTGATTCAAGTTAAGTGATTTTGTTGATCAATTGGTTATTTCTTTTCTGTAAATGACTTCAAAGTAGAATTCCTAGATCCTAGGAGCAATGCATGTTTAACTCTATGAGAAACTGTCATTAAGTTTTCCAAATTGGTTGTTTCATTTTGAGTATTTGAACAATGTATTTGAGTTTGAGTTTCCTGCTATATATTCTTGCCATTTGAAAACTATTAGTCTTATAAATTTTAGCCATTCTAGAGGGTGTAAAGTAGTATTTGGTTTTGATTTTTGTTTCCATGATAATTAATGATGCTGGCTATGTGCATATTATTTGTCATCTATATATCTTTTTTCGTCAACTGTTAGCTCAAAATTTTTGCACTTTATAAATTTAGTTGTGTTGAGTCTGGGTAAAATCCTTTGATGAATATATGTAATGTGAATATTTTCTACCAGTCTGTGGCTTGTCATTTATTTTCTTCATTGTGTCTTTTGAATAAAATATTAATTTTGATGAAATCTATTTATCAGCTTTCTCTGATAATGTTTTTTTGTGTCTTAATTTTTCTCCCTAGGTAAAGGTCACAAAAGTTTTTTCAGTAAGTTTTATAGCTTTAGTTTTTATGTTTTAGGCCTATTACTCCTTTCAAATTAATTTTTTTAGATATGGTATGAGATAGAGGTTAAGGTTCCTCATTTTCCCATATATTTACCCAGTTAGTCCAGTACTGTTTACTGCAAAGGCCCTCCCTCATTCATTCTCTTGGTGCTTCTGTTGTAAAGCCATGAACTGTATGTTGGGGTCAGTTTCTGGCCTCTATGTTCTGTTCTATCGATCTGTTTATCTTTACACTAAAACCAAATCATGATTACTCAAGCTTTGTAGTAAGTCTTAAAATGAAGTCATGTGCGTCCACTTTGCCCTTTTTTCCCCAAGATTATTTTGGCTTCATCTTTAAAATTATACACTATTTAATGGTAGTGAAATAACCTTTGAAATAAGTTAGTTTTATTAAGCAAGCAATGGTCCTTTTGGCAAACCAAACAATAACCAACTCAATCTTTCTTTTGTGCTGATGGTCTTGCCAAGTCTGTTTAAATAGATTATCCATCTATATCCTACGTTGACAGTTACTCATAAAGTCATTCAGTATGAAGGTGAACAAAACTTTTGACTTGAATTGTAGAATCTTGTTAAAAACAATTTTTTGAAAAGACTCCATGGTAAGAGAGCTACATCCTAATGTTACATACTATTCCTGGAGGGAGACTTTTACAGCTTTTACTCATGACATGCCTACTTTCAAGGTCAAGGCCAACAGCCTTTGATGGAATTCAGGGTTATATATTTACAAAGGGATAAAAAAATGAAAAAATAAACTTGCTAAAAATAATGTGAATAGATATATAACAAACACAGCAATGAAACATAAAGTATGATTCTTATTTTCCTTAACATACCTTAAGGAAAGTATAACATTTAATAAAAATGAGTGACAATCTAGTTGCTGGGGAAGAGGTTATACTACCAATAAAAAAAAGCCATATGGTGACCTGGGAAGTCTGACTGCCCTCTTTCCTGTCCTATGGGTACAGCACAACAGCATCAGTTTCCTCCCAGTGAGTGTCTCCCCTCCTGCTAGTCTCCCAAAGGTCCGTGAATGTTCTGAGAAGTTTGCTCAAGTGTCTTTTATTGTCTCATGTCTATAAGAGGCTCAGGATGTCTGTTTTCCATGCAGCACAAAATACTTCACTTGAAGTTTGTTTCCATCAAGAGAAGGGAGTAAACAAATAAGCTCTAGAATCGGACACATTCCCAACTCCGTCACTTAACTGTGTAGTTGCTTAATCTATCTGAACTCATTCCTTCTCAAGGTTGTTGAAAGGACTACATTAAAAAACACATACTTGGCCATTGCCTTGAATTCTGTAAGCGATGAGTAAGTTGTCACTGCTAGCTGCTATTTTTGGATTTTTTTCCCAAAGTAGACAAAGTAAACATTTAAAAAACAAACCTGCCAAAACGAGCATGTAGTTAACAAATTCAGTGCACTACACAGGCATAACCTTCATCATATTTCCCGATGCCAGAAGAATGAAAAAGTAGAAAGGATATACTTCACTGGAACTCAGATGCTTGGATTCTGGTTTTGAAACCACCTCTAAGTGACCATGTGGACAGCAGCAAATTATTTGTCTCTTGAGGCTTTAGATTCCTTAACAGTAGCAGAAATTGTTTTTAGAGAATCCCTAAAGACACCGTTTAAGATTGGATTAAGTAAGACAGTTGCTAGTCTCCTCTAAGTCATCAAATACCTAAGATGAAATGTTTCAATTCCCCTCATTGAGAGGGCCATGTCAAACAGGTGCTGGGGACCTCTACGCAGTCAGAGAACTTCTGCAGAAGAGCTCTCATCCTCTAAGAAGTTACACTTCAGTGGAAGAAAGAAAGATCGCAGGACAGATCATGTCATTCGGATTGGTAGGAAGACATGGCTTCTAATACTTCTCAGGTCGACCCCTCACCATATCTTTTATCACTTGGGCTAAATATGTCTCAGCAAATTATGAGATGAGACCTTTTTTCACTTAAATTGTTTAAGACTGGTTTGTGTGGTATAGAACAATCTGGTTATTCAGGTTCAAATCCTGGATATATTGGACAAGAACACTGCCTTGTCTTTCTGTATTCTCAGCTGAAGAGAATAATGACTGTGTCGCAGTCGTTCTAAGATGAAATATTTTTCAAATGTAAAAATATCTAACCTGGGGTGCATTTAATGGCCAATATGTTTAGAAAGCGTTGTGTCATAAAATTTGAGTCACAGCACTATTATATTCTTGATTAAATTAGGGATGAATCTTAAAAGCAATGCAATCTTAGATCAAATTAAATACAGTAAAATTTGCATCCGTAACACTTTTGTAAAGTTCAGATAAACTAAACAGGCTTTTTTTTTTTATAATCCTGTCAATTAGCCAGGCATGATGGCTTATGCTTGTAATCCCTGTACTCTGGGAGGCTGAGACAGGACAGCAATTTTAAGTCAAATCTGGGCAATTTAGTGAGTTAGGGAGACTTGTGCCAAAATAAAAAATAAAAATAAAACATCTGGGAATGTAGATCAGTGTGAAGGCCCTGGGTTTAATTCCCAGAATCATCAAAAAACCAAAACCAAAACAAACAAAAATCTGTCAATTGTAAAAAGAATGGACTAAATGTTGTCTTAAATTCTCAGTCTCTATGTCAATACAAGTCCCACAAGAATGTAACACCTCATCATTAAATTTATTTTCCTATACAAAATGGGGAGATTAAGAAGACACGCTAACATAAATCCATCACTGGCTCCTATACTTTCATCATCAGCCAAATAAATCAAATGCTGAAATACATTCTTTTTACCAACCTTCTCAAAACTGTATTACAGTCTCAAGATAAGTTAATAGTAAAAAGAAAATAAATCTAGTGACTTAAAAACAATTATAATTTAAATCAATATACTGTATTAATACATAAGCATTTTTTATAAAAAATGTAAGTAGCACATTAGTAAAATCTATGCACTCAAGCACACATGTTCTCATCTGATAAGCCACCTTTGGGAGCTATAAACTTAACCTCACTATATTAACACAGTTGAAACAGTACTTTTTGATGTATTTTTTATAATGACTAGAAATTAATCTTTTAAAAAAAAATTAACATTCTTTTGCAACTTTTTTCCTAATTATAGAGAACAATACCTGATTCTTGTAAAGAATTTGGAAAATGTAGAAAAGAATAAATAAGAAAAATTTAAATTCTGCCACTGTGTAATAACCATCATCAAGATCTGAATGTATTTTGCAGTCTTTTAAACAGTACTAAATACGGCAGTGTAAAATTGAAATGAAAAACTATTGTCATATATAAAGTCTATACCCGTATTTCCCACTAATGCTCATTTTATTGTGACTATTTTCATATAAGTAGATACTCTTCAAAAGCAGCTTCGCAAAGTGTATTGAGACAATTTGGGAAAAGCAAATGCTGGCTCCCTGCCTGAATTTACCCAGCAGTTCTGGACTCTGGTTATGCCTCATGAATCACCTCCGGAAATTAAATTTAAAATAAATATACGTGTGTGTGTGTGCACGCGTGCGTGTGTGTGCATATATGTGACATACACACTGTCAGAGCTCATCCTGAGATTCTCAGTGAATCAGTTTGGGATGGAAATCTAGGAACACTTTTTTCTTATGTGATTCTAATGTATAAACCTGAATGAGAACTACTGTTTTATATCCAAATAAATTCCAAGTGGATTAAAGAATTGATTGTAAAAACAAAAAACTAATTGGCCTGGTTTTAGTTTGTTTTTTGAGACAGGGTCTCGCTGTATAGTCCAGGCTGGTCTTGAACTCATTATGTAGCCCAGGCTGGCCCTGAACTCATGGCAATCTTCCTGCCTCAGCCTCCAAAGTGCTGAGATTTCAGGCATGTGCTACTATGCCTAGCTAAAAGAAAAACAACTAACTGAAACAATGGAATTAGTGAATATAAATGTAGGTGTCATCTTTGGGCACTGGAGAACACCGAAGGCAGAAACTCCAAAGAAAAATATTCATAGATTTGACCAGAAGAATACTTTGACTTTCTGAATGTCAAAATACACACAGAAAACTTAACAGCAAATCATAAAGTAGAACAAGTATTTCCAATATGCATTATAGGCAACATTCTTAGAAAAGTATAAAGGAAGAGATGAAGAGATTTTAAAAGGCTAGTATAGGCAAATCACCCAGAAAAAAGTCACTATATATGTAGATAAAAATCATTTCCTTCTAAAATGAAAAATAAGCTGCTCCTCACTTCAGGATAAATCCCTCCTTCCCTGACTCCCCCGATCCCTGCCCCTGCCCCTCATAACTCAGAGGCTCTCCAGCAGGGTTTACACTCATGCCCTGAAGCTTTCTCTCATTAAGAAAAAATCAGACTCAAAGCAAATATATTAAAACTAAAACATGAATACACAGGAGGAAAGTCACACTGACACATAAAGATCTCATAAAATCAGGTGCAAAGGAATGGAGCACCACTTTATTACTGCCCGAGTCCTGCTAGGCATGGGTTTGACTTGCAATAAAAGGAAGTCTTTTCAATCTGCTCTAGGGACTTCACTCTGATTAGAATGCATACTCATTATTTCCTGATTACTCCTCTACATAAAACATACCATTTCGTACCTTGGTTTCCACACCCCTTGTACAGTATTCATATTTTATCTCTAAAGGCTGTTATAAATCACTTCAAACACAATAACCCACTTAGGAATAGGTTTTATAGGTGAAAATGTACATCACAGGGATGTGATCTCAATCATTAGATGCTCTGGCGCTCCTCAAGCATGGATTACAGTGTGTGCACAAATGATACAGAGGTGTAGAAGAGGCCATTACCGTTGAATGAGTCAACTCAACCCATTGTGTACTTCCTGGTTTTAGGATGTATCCATAGGAACCCTTTGAAATGTTTTGTTTTAGGCATTTGGCTCCTTTCTACTTTTCACTAGAGCCAACACTTTCAAGATAATGCAGTTTAGGCATGTCACAGCCGCTGAAACTCAGCGTAAGCTTGAGTTGACTGTGGTGTTTCATCAAGAACCAGAAACACCAAAACAACACCATGATAAAGAGTCGAAGTAGGAAAAACAAGAAGACAAAAGGCAGGAAATCCTGCCTTACTGACTTAAAACTGAGCCCTTGGGGGGAACATCTGGTCAGGAGCAAACGGTGATTCTTTTAACCCAGGAAAGGTATCTCCCTGGGTGGAGTGAGAAGTGGCCAAGATCTGAGAGATGAGTTCTTAGGATCTCAAGAGGAAGCAGTGAAATATTGCTCTCTGGTAGGAAATTTATATTTAAAAAGGTGAGAGACCCATGCTTTTGAAATCCAGGTTGGAGCCATAATCTGGAAGTTCTGCAGTGTTTAAAACCTGATCATCCTACGTGAGAATGTTTTCCATCTTGAATTCTCAGGTTAACCTTATGAACTCCTATATGTGCTGTGAGTCACCATCAAAGGTGGAATTTTAAACGGTTTAAAAGGATGGTTAGTTTGAAAATATTAAATTTTAGCAATTAGCAAGTATCCTTTATTTCCATGAAATCTGATATCTTTACAAAGTAAAATAAAGAACTTCATAGTTTACTAATTAGACAAGGAACATGTTGCTTGTGATTTGTGGTTTATCCAGGAAGAATCCACTTTTCACTTTAAAAAAAATCCACTTTTACCTCAAACCCCTGAAAACAAACCTTTTACTAATACTGACTTCTGGATAAGTCTTAACTAATCTTCTGAAAGATCTATAAGGCTTACAGGCAAGGCAAGAGATGTAAACGTTTATTTTGTGTGGGAGTCATTTGGAATGCAGTTGTGTGTGAATTACAATCTTGAACATATTCCAGTCACACCTACTTTTTGTTCTAACCACATACGTGTGATTATTTAAAGCAAACATTTCATCTCAGGGGCATTTAAATATTATCTCAATGAATGGGTAGATTAGGAATAACCTCAAGTTCACTGAAAACATTACATACACCCTTCAGGTGTACAAATAATAACTATTGCACTCATCAGGCAGGAACACCATCCACAAATTGCAACAATCATAAGCATTAGTAATACCAGAATCCATCTCCCAGATCTGGCCACTCCTCACTTTGTCCTGTAAAATCCCTTCTCCACTAAAAGAATCACTGCCCTGTGCCAGACTGCAGATAAAGGAAGTCACTGAAAACTGATGAGCTGGGATTTGAAGTCAGGTCCGTGTTGACAGCAAGTCCATCTCCTTCCAGCATATCATAATACTTCTAAGTTTTAGTGTCTTGCTCTTTCCCAAAGCACCTAGTGGGGATAACCTGAAATGTGAGTATAAAGGAAAAAAATCAAAATAATACAACTGATTCTAAATATACCTTGCAGAACAAACAACATGAATGTTCACAGAACTTCTCAAGGAATGATTAAATCTCAATATTCACATTTTCATTTATTTAACCACATGAGTAAATTCTGAATATTGCTAGTTTATACTTTATTAAATAACTGTTTTTAAAAAAATATCATTCGTTTGAGATGGCAAAATTTCCAAAAACTCAGAGTATACATTATATATGGAGAAATCTGTTTAATACTACTTACCATATTACTCTAACAAAAAGGAAAATCATATCATCATACTCTGGGATGTTGAAAGACATTAGACAGCATCCAACATCCATTTCTTAAAGTTATTTTAAAGAATTATAGTACAGTGAAATTGACTTTTTGGGGTGTACAGTTCTTTGAATTTTAACACATGTAGATTGATGTAACCATTATGTAACTCAGGGTACTGAACAGCCCCATCACCCTCAAAAGCTCCTTGGTGTTATACCTCAATGACCTGGGAACCACTGATCTTTTCTGTCACTATAGTATTGTCTATATGGGAATGTCCTCTGTCTTGGTCACTTTTCTTTAACACCCACAAGTTAATGGAGGAAAGGTTTATTCTGCCTCAGTTTGTAGAGCTTTCAGTCCTTAGTCAGCTGGCTCCAAGGCAGGACAGCATGGCAGAAGGGCCTGGCACAGAAGTGGCTCATAGCATGGCGGCTGACCATGAGGCTCGAAGAGGGTGAAGGCAGGTACAGGGCACACCTCCAGCAAGTCATATACAAGCTCCAATGAACTAATCTGATAATTATTATGGCCCCGTGAGCCAATCATCTTCCCATAGACCCATCTCTGAGCACCTAAGGCTTTGAGGGGACATCAGGATATAAACTATAACATCATACTGGAGTTACACTGTATGAAACTTTCAAACATTGACTTCTTTCACTCAGCATAGGCCTTTGAAGCATCCAAGCTGTGTGAATAATTTGTTTCTTTTTATGACTGAATAGTATTACTTTGTCTGGATGTCATAATTTATCAATTCAGGACATCTGGGTTGTTTCCCAGTTTTCATGTATAAATACTGTGTACAGGCTTTTGTGTGAATGTTAAGTTTTTACTTACATATGGGATTACAAACTTACATATGGTATTACTGGGTCATGTGGCAATTTGTATAACTTTATAAGAAACTGCAAAACTGTTTTGTAGAATGACTACCATTTTATATTCCCATCACTAATGGAGTTTCAGTAGCTCCTCATTCTTGCCAGGATTTGGTAATTTCAGTTATTTCCACTGAAGGCATTTTAATAGATGTGTAGTAGTATCTTACCATGGTTTTAATTTCCATTTTCATAAATGTTGAACGTCTTTTCATGTGATGATTTTTCATCTACATATTCTCTTTGGTGAAGTGCCTTTGGCCCATTTTTAAATTGGGTTGTCTTCTCACTGTAGGGTTTTAATTTTTTTTTTTATACATTTCCTATACAGATATCTCTTCAGATAGGTGATTCATAAATGTTTTCACCTAAAAGCTGAGACTGTCACTTTGTCTTCATTCTCTTGACAGTCTTTCAGAGCAAAAGTGTTTAATTTTGATAAACATCAATTTTTTGTGGACTGTGCTTTTCATATCTAAGAACTCTGCCTAATTTCAAATCACAAAGATTTCATCTTACGTGTTGTAAAAGTTTATATTTAGATTTATGACTCAAGCTTATTTTTGTGTAAGATGTGAGATTTTGGCTCAAGTTCATTTATTTTGCATGTGCCTTCAATAGTTCCAACATTGTATGTTGAAAAGACATTTCTTTCTCCATTGAATTGCCTTTGCACCTTCTTCCTCCTCTTTAATTTTTCTGAATTAGAGTGGTAGATATTTGGTAAAATCCATTAGTGAAACCATGTGGGCCTGGAGATTTCTATGTTAAAAGTCTTTTAAATAAGAATTCGATTTCTTTAGTAGTTTCAGGACTACACGAGATAGATCTTTATTTCTTCTCGAGTGAGTTTTAATGGTTTCAGATGTTAGGACAGGCAATTCACCACAAGCCTTGAGCTATCTTTGACGTACTTGATGGGTATACCAGGAATGAAAGCTTCTAACTACTTTTCACTTTTTTTTTGGTACCGGGGATCAAACTAGGGACCTTGTGCTTGCAAGGCAGGTGGCGGAACCACTGAGCTAAATCCCTGGTTATAACTACTTTTCTAGGGGCTATTTCTCAGGGTTTTATATAGTGAACAAGAGGAGGCAATGTTTCCCCTCCATAAAGAGCCAGTTATAAAGGAGATAAATTAGGGACAGGGATGTAGATCAGTGGAGCATTTGCCCAGCATGTGTTAAGACTCTGGGTTCATCCCTCAATCAATCAATAAAAAGTTTTTTAAAAGTTAATTATCCAGGGGCCGGGGATTTAGCTCAGTGGTTCCGTTGTTTGCCTTGCAAGCGCAAGGACCTGAGTTCAATCCCTGGTACCAAAAAAAAAAAAGTTAATTATCCAAGCTTACCATTTCTTGGCTGCAGTACAAATCCACTGCATGTGTAATATCCATGAAATCCTGCCTACATTGAAGTTGGGTTGTTCATGTAAACAATGTAAACCAGTAAGAACTCATGATACATGCTGTAACAGATAAATTAGTGCCTTAGTCCATTTTCTGTTGTTGTAACAAAATACCACAGACTGGGTAGTTAATAAAGAAGTTTATTTAGCTCACAGTTCTGGAGGCTGGAAAGTCCAACAGCACAGCGGCATGTCTGGCAAGGAAGGGCCTTTGTGCTGCATAACATTGCAGGAGGCTGAGGGGAAAATGAGCTCACACAAAAGGAAACACGAGACAGAATCCTTTCTGTAACAAACTACTCTTGTGAGAAGTAACAGGCCCAGGGACAATAGCATTAGTCCACCTAGGAAGGCACTGCCCTCATAGCCCAATCTCCTCTCATTAGGCCTCACTCTCTACACTGCAGCCTTGAGGATCAAGCTTCCAATGCATGAACCTGGGGGACACATTGAAATTACAGCAACCTTTCAGATTAAGGCAGGGCAAAATCTTATCATTCGTGACATACAGAGAGAACAATTCATTTGAAGCACAACAAAGTAAAAAGAAGATAATGTTATTTGAGTAATTAGGATGGGGAAACAGCATTAGCTAGGGCAGTGCATCCATAAGGGTCCCTCAGAACAAGAGAAACCCTAGGATGTAACACACACTTTGATTTAAAACAGCAGGGCGTGGTGGCATGTGCCTGTCATCCCAGCACTCAGGAGGCTGAGGCAAGAAGATTGCCATGAGTTCAAGGCCAGCCTCAACTACATAGTGAGACCCTGTCTCAAAACAACCAAAACCCAAACCAAACCAAAATAATAATAAAACAAAGCACCTATGGGGATTATAGACAACTGCTTTTGGGTCTGGCATGACACAAAGTGGGAGAAACTGGGAACATGCTGGGATGAGTAGAACTCACGGCAACCTATCCCCATTTCTTACCTCTTCTGATTGTCCCAGCAGAGCCACGGGACTGTCCTGCAGAAGCTGGCACCCTCTGTCACCCAGGAACACACACCTGGCCCAGGAATGGGAGAAGCTGGAGGAAGTGCTAGAGCAGCAGCTATACTCCTGTGGGCTGCTGTCCCCCAGGCCAACACGAGCCAATGAGTGGCCAACAGCACCTTGCTTGGGCCTCCTAATCCCAGAAAGAACGTAGGCCTGGCTGCTAGCTTACCTCTGTCTTCTCAGTCTCCTATCAAACATTTCTTGAGGCCCACCCTGCCCATAACGTCTGAGGAGCATATCTCCAGCTTGGTTGAATTGGCACCAGGTAAACCCACCAGAAGAAGGTCTGACGTCTCTGACAGACAGGAGCTAGAAGCTAAAGGCTAAGGACTTGACTACACAACCATATCAAGATCTGGCGATGTCCCAGCCAGAGGAAATGCTAATGCCAAGGCAGTGATACAAACAGGGTGTTTTTTTGACAAAGAAAAGGACGAAGCTAGGGTATTATGGGAGGAAGAATGACACAAAGTAAGATCACACAGAGGAAGGCACTAGATCCTATGAGGCCTTGCAGAGCACGTGTAGCATGTGAGCACTTCTTTCTTCTAAGTTCAAGAGGAGGCAAATGGAGCTTTTCTCAGGGCTGTAGTAGTTGGATCTGATTTATACATTTTTTAAACTTTGCATTTTGAAATAATCTCAAACTTACAAAAAAGTTGTAAGATCAGCACAAAGAATTCCTGTATGCCCATCGTCAGGCTGATTTCCCTTTTTTAAGAGACTGTTTTGGCTGCGTGGTGAGTGGAGCCCATGGACAGGACTGCTTCTTCCTGAACTTCTAGGCCTTCTGGCACTCTTAGAACACAAGGTGCATGGTGCCCTGCAGCCCTGCAGAGGGCTGGCCGCGTGTGGAAGCTGCAACATCACTTAGAGATCCACTGCAAGGGTCCAAGCTACAGTGCTTCCACTAGTTTTCAGACCACACAGGAAAATCAATCTCATTATTTTAGTGTGAATTCACAAATTCACGCTGGAAGATAAAACAATGTTACCTCTTTAGATGTGGCTTCCAATGGACTATTTCTATCATATTAAAATCCTCACAGATGTGACACAGAAGCTATGTAAGAGAATGCTTTACAACTAATTCCAAGTTTCCAAAGAATTTCCAGAGACTGTGCAGTCTCCCAGGGGCAACTGCTGAAGGGGTCCATATTCGGGTTGATGTAGTTTCTGGTCTCACCACAGTTGACCTGAGACTTTCTATCTTCTATTTTCATCAGACTTTGCTAACTTTACTTGAGACCATAAAAATTTCCCTAAAGCATGCTCTTCTGCCCGGATTAATTGTCCCTGCTGGCAAGACTGTCTGGCTGAAAGCCAGGTTTAAATACTGAAATGTGCCAAGTTCTTAAAGACATTCAAGTTCATTTAGATTTCTGCACAATTCCAAGTTTAATTTTCAAATCAACTGCTAAAATGAACTATTGATAGCTATTAATTCTAAAAACATGCTCATTAAATCATGAGGGTAAAGTAGAAAATCACTATTTTGAGTGACCTCAGAGGAAATATTTCTTCCCTTCTACTCAGTTAAATAGGCTTGGTTATTACAGTACAGCTTAGTCATAATGAGGGTAAAAGGGCTGATGTATGGTAGGCATTCATATCTTTATACACAGCAAAAAAAGAAACACTTCGTATTTTTCTTAAGGGAAGAAAGGAATGCTTCTAAAAAAAAAAAGAAGCGGAGAATCCTGGAAGACCATTCACCTTAAGGAAAAAAAGTGTGAAAAAAAGCATGATCTATTAAAAAGCATTATCTGACAGAGGAAGAAAAGTAGTTTTCTTCTTTAATCGGGTTTTGCACTATACACATCTTTCTGTAATCTGCAGTGATAAGTCTCCATGTAAACATTCAGAAAGAAAAAAAAGATACTGCCACAACTTATGCACTGTAAGTTTTGTCCCTGATTGCTAATCAAAGATAGTTTGATGCATTTATTCACAATTGTTTTCCTTCATTTCACAATGGCTCTTCAATAACAAAATAAATTACCAGCAATTTCAACCATACATTAAAGAGTCAGGTTACAGAAATCTGTTAAGTTTCATAAATGCAAACATACCTTTCGATTATATTTACTATGTTATTCATGTAAAATGACACAAAGCTTATTTCTTTCCCACTGCTGCAAGTTCACAAAATTTATGAAAAGGCTACTCTTCTTAGCTAATTAAAAGCAACTCAGTTGAACACAACAGACATCAATGGGTATTGCGTGTGAGACACAGTAAAACAAAAAGGTTATGACCACTCACCAGATGCTATAAACCTAAGATATACCTCAAACTTTCTAGTCTTAACCTGCAGCTTTTGTTTGATAAATGATAATCAAAGAACTATCAGGTCATTTCAACAGCAGGCTGACCTGTTCCTTTGCCATTCTGCTAGTCACAGACACATACATTTTGCCTTTAAAATGAATAAGAATACTCTTCATTTCCAACAAGTCTACATGCAAGGGAAAAATAAAAAGTTATAGATAATTTTAAGTTGCAATACATTAACTATCTAACGAAAAGGCTTAATTACTGGATCATTGCACCATTTCTTTGTTAAAAATGTAACAAGTAGATAAAGAGTATGTTTTAAATAAACCACAGGTAAAAATAAAAAGGTTTGACCAACTTGACAAACAGCAACACAGTAATTTCAAATCAGTAAACATTAGTGGGCCTACTCATTTTATACAACAGGTATTGACAAGCACATAGCAATCTTTAATCAGGCACTTGATAAGAGCAGTTTTTAACTAGCATACTCAATACAGGGGCATCAAACACACACACACACACACACACACACACACACAAATATGGCTTTATTACAAAGGATTCAAGATGGCAACTACTTAGAATCCAGTGCCAACATGGATTATAACAAATCCAGTGAGTATTTTGTTTTTCAATTATTCACAGAAAATTTAATCCTGATTAAGTATCCTTGGGCAGGAATTCATGGGTAGTTGATGACTGAAACCAACATTTATGTGAAATGCTTCTGTTAATTTAATCTGTGTATATGGCTTAATTATGATTGGGGATTCAATGTAAGAGAAATGAATTATATCAGGATTAAAAACTTTAGCAGCATATCACATAGTACCTTTTCCTTCTTTCTTTTTAAACATAAAGCCACTTGTCCCTTTACCTAAGTGGTCAGATTTTAAAATCCTTTGTCCTTACAACCCTTGTAATGTACCTAAGTTTTATTTTTCATAAATTATTTGTCAAAAATCCTTTGCTGGTCAAGCTAAAACCTGAACTAGTGCCAAAAATGAAGAAAAAAAAGGAGAATAATCTCACTCACAAATAAAAGCTTATTCATCTAATTTGGAACATTTAATATTCATTTCCTGAAGTAATTTTAATTTCTATTTTTTAAATTCTAATATGAAATGCATTTCTTTGAAAGCATCAAAAACAAGCAGCTTTTTTTTTTTGGGGGGTACTGGAGATCTAACTCGGGACCTTGTGCTTGCGAGGCAGGCGGTGGAATCACTGAGCTAAATCTCTGGCAAAACAAGCAGTTTTTAAAATCAGTGTATTATACTGATTTCCTAACTGGACTAGTTTAGATATGTATCAGCAAGTAATCATTTAACTGATTACTTTTTTTTGTTTTTTTTGGTACCAGGGATTGAACGCGGGACCTTGCGCTTGCAAGGCAGGCACCTGAACCACTGAGCTAAATCCCCGGCCCAAACTGATTACTGTTTAAAAGACTATCAAACCTGAGTTAGCTATGGATATGTGGCATAGTAAATAGTGAACATCCTCCCAAAGTATCATATAACTTTTTCACATTTATTAACATATGGAAAGTCTTTCAGTCACCTTATAACAACACTCCTTCTTCAAAGTTTATTGTATAAGCATATTTCAAAACATTTCACATTACCTTTTCTAAGTTTTGATACTGCTTAAATGCAGTTATATAAATAGCATGCTTTACTTTCACTGTTGGATTTTTCATACCAAATGTATGAAAAAAGAGTCACTATATTTGGATCCTTATTGCACTCTTTTAACCAATTCACTTTTTCTTTTAACAACAACCATCAGAAGTGAGGTCGACTTTTGTGTACAGATGATATGGTCAGTGGTAGGGTTACTGAGGAAAGCGAAGAAACTTCCCAGTATAGGCTGTGGGATAAGAAGAGTCTGTAGAGAATAAGCATGGACACAGACTGGCAAAGGATAACACCTACTGTAGCAACCTGCAAAAAAAAAGAATGCTTTTACCACATGCTGAAACAGAGAAAGTAAAGTATATTTGATTTATCAGGAACTCACACACATTTTTTATATTCAGTACATTATTCTTCATCTTTATAAGTACATTTTACCAAAGACATTTTCTACAGTAAAATATGACTTATGTTCAGAAATGTAACTGTCCAAGGGTACAATTCCTTGCCCACATGGTTTACAGACGCCATAGACACGAAATAATTTACTAAAGCATTCTCTCCTAAGGATGCGCACACTTTAGACAGGAGTTTCAGATTCCAGGTTGATGTAGTAAGATGAGAAAAGCATGCCCCCTACCCAAATGTTAGAATACTCTATGAGCCCTTTCAAAAATGCTCGAGTCACTTCCCTTTTCTGTATACTGTCTTCCTATTTATCTACCCCATGTAAACACCTCGGCCTCAGTACACAGCTGCATGTTCCAGCACATATGGCACTGCCTGGAAAGGGCTCTGGCAGAACTCCACTTTGAACCGACGGAGCCACTCAGCTAAGAAGGCAGATTCAAAATTCAGCCTATGTGAGCTGTGACAGTTCGGGCTGTAGTCTCAGAAGTAACAAGATTGATTTTCATAAACCTATCTTGATTTTACCATTATGTAGCAAAAAGGTTTAATCTTTTTTTCTTAATGAAGATGCATCATAAATTTTATAATTTGGGGCTGGGGATGCAGCTCAGCAGCAGAGCACTTGCCTGGCATGCACAAGGCCAAGTTTAATCCCCAGCACCGCAAAAAACTCCCTGCAATTTATAAAACATCACTCTGAAATAGGCTAATGTTATGACAAAAGTTGTTTGCATCATCTTGCTTGTAAATTAAATGTAAGAAAAACTTACTCTGTACTTTGAACTTCTAATGTCCACTGGTTAAATAGGTTTCAAAGTTTTATTTTAAAGAACTCAAGAAACTTCTGAATGGATAAACAGGCCCCTCCTACCTTAACATTTTTCCAACAAAGACGACATTTTCACTTAGGAAAATATTTTGATCATGTGTGACATATATCATTCCTTACCTTATCTCTCTGGTAGTCACTAAACACGAGGGAAATGCACGCTAGAGTCGGGTGGCATAAAAACCACAAGATGCAGCCCTGAAACAAATGAATAGTAAGTCAAACAAAGCACAGCTGGGTCTCTACTTTAAAAATGTACCAAATAAAATCACCACCAGTGTATTTAGGTTCTGATTGGCCTCCGATAGCCTGAGAATAGAGCTTGCAATACAAGAGAGAAATAAATTTACTGTTGCTATGATTTCATACTTTCTTTCTAATTGAATGAGTATTTTTTGGAATTATTTATAACCTTATATTTATAATGCTGTTACATATTTTGATATAGTATAAATACATTAATATAAAAAATTGAGAAAAGCAAGGTGTATGTTTATCTCTGTAAAAAAAAAAAAGAGTATATATTCCTATTTCCATGGAGATACACAAAGAAATTCTGTAAAAATATACAAAAAACTTGATTAAAGGTGGTTCACTGTTTGAGGGATGTATGGAGGGGAAACTAGACAAATAAAAATGGGAAACTTTGTATTTTTCAAATGCCTTTTTCTATTTCCCCTTGAACAGTGGCAACATATTCCCTTTTCTAAAATTAAATACATAACAAATTAATAAATACTTAGGGCATACTGAGGATTTAGGGGCAAAAAAAAAGATGTAGAAAAAAGTGTTTAGTCTATTATTCCTTACATTAAAATGGAGGGAACTGTACATAAGAATATGTATTAAAAATTCTCCAGCAGCCGGTGTGGTGGTGCATACTTGCAATCCCAGCACTTGGGAGGCTGAGGGAAGAACATCACCATGATTTCGAGGCCAGCCTGGACTACATATGAGTTCCAGGGCAGCAGGAACTACATAACAAGACCCTGTCTCAAAAATCAAACAAACAAACTCTAGGAAAATGAATTAGGTACCAATGTTAGAAATTATATGAGGAGGTGACAATCAGCGAGTAGAAGGGAGCAAGGTGAGAAGTACTTTCTGCTGCTCTTTAAATACTTCTGGATGTTTGACCCATTCAAAAAGTTAAATTTAAAACATAATTTTTAAGGAAAAGCATTTGGTACTGTTTCAAATGTAAGACAAAAGAGGAAAACCTAATGCCTAAACACCTCCACTGTACACTAACCAAACAAGCACTCTGTGACCCGGTGAAAAATTCAAAAGCAAAATGGCCCTGGCTTGCTCATTTGGTACTCCAGAGCCTGACACGGCTTCCCGGGGCTGCAGCAGCAGCCCCAGCAGCAGTTTTGCAAAGCTCACTCCGGGAGTCAGGAGGGAGTTTGGTCCTCCTGCACGGCCACCTCAGAGTGCTGGGACGCCGGGGCCGGGCTGGGCGCCAGACAGCTTTCGGTGCCAGTGTGAGCTGCAGATGCGAAGGGGCAGGACTCTCTCAACCTGACAGAAAAACGGAACCTTCCAGGGAGGGAGACTTCTGTAAGTTACTGCTCCAGTCCCTCTTCTGGTCCCTTTCTTGGACTAAACAGGTACAAAAAGAAGTGAATCTGTTTTAAGATTTCTCAGCTGTAAGATGGACATAAATGGGGGAATAAGGTGGACACGATCTCATATGGATGAAGGGGCTGCAACATACTAGGTCCTCAGCCTCCTGGCTTCCCTCACTTATGCTGAAAAATGGTTCCTCACAGGCTGCTAAAACACTGCATAACTCTGAGAGCAGTAGTTCATTGTTAGCTGTTGAGAAATTGCAGACCATATTCTAATTTATTAAAAAAAAATTTAAATATTCTATACCATAGAAAAAGTATAAAATACCTAATGATAAAGAAACTATAGATGAGGCAAAATTGACCTACCAAAGTTTACCTGGAATATAATGGGGGTTCTGTAAAATGGAGCTAATACATTATGTAGGCTGGAATATTAAATAAGAAGAGCAAATAAAGGGCTTAGAGTAGTGCCTATAGACGTGCTTGAAGCCAGGCACAGTGGTGCACACCCGCGATCCCAGCACTCAGGAAGGAGGCTGAGGTGGGAGGATCGGCCAGAGCTTGAGGCCAGCTTGGGCTCTGTAGTGAGTTCAAGACCAGCCTGATACATAACAAGACCCCATCTCAAAAAACCAAAAAACAAATAAAAAATAAATCAAAAAGTGCTTGGCACATAATGAAAATTTAACACAGGTTAGCATGTAGTTGTTTGTGACACCCCACAGAAATTCGAAAGAAGGCGATAATCAGAAGAAGCCACTTTCTACCCCGACTCATACTTTGGCGAATGTGATGTAGAATTCTCTTTTGAGGGTGCTTCTCTCCACCACGATGATCTGATAGAGTCCGAAGCCTAATGACAGCGCCAGGCAAATTCTTAAAACGATGAGAAGGATCCCTGCTAGGCTGTGGTGTGAATGGGAGCTATGATGACTGGTATCTCCAAACTGCTCCCAAAGTAGCAAAATACTCTGCAAAAAATATGACATTTAGAGAGAAAAATGAAAACTATCTACCTTAAAGTAGTTTTTCAACTCTTGCAAACATTCCCTTAAGCATTATATAACAGACATAAACATTATGAAAGTATTCCTAAGAGACTAAGATTTATCAGACTACAAAGGCTTAATAAAGTCCATAGTAAAGTACAGGCAGCCTTTCCTTTCTCTAATAAGCATAAGCTATGGAGAAAGAGGATTTTTATCAAATGAGACAGTTTAAAAACAAGAAGATGATACTGCCGTCATGATTCAAATTCGACATCTCTAAGGACAAAATGCTGTTGAAATGTTTGAGAATAAATGCAAACTTTCTTCTAAATCTATCTCCTTCCTTCAATACCATCATGAGAAATCAAACTTCTGCCTTCCAGCTTACTATCTCAAGTAACTTTTCAGTATCTCAAAATATTTTGTAATCCAGAAATTAACAAGGCAAGTAAGAATGGCTGATTTTAGATTTCATTCTCCCACGATAACCTTCTCATGGTTAGTATGAAAGGCAAAGGAAAGCACATTTTCAAAAATATTCATCATAAGCACCCAGGGCATCTTTATATATCCTTATTTGTCTGTTGACCTTTTCTCCCTATCGTTACTGCAACAGTAAAGAGTTCTCTTTATGCTATTCCCTTTACTTCTATTCAATACAAATCAGAGTTCATGTTCCCTCTGCCCATACTAAACATTCAATCACATAATGTTTTCATCATCAAATATGCCTTTGGGCTTCCTTCATTTGTCAACTAAAGCTCTCAGAACTGTGTCGTAAGTGACCTCCAAAGACATAAGATAAAAACTCAGTATTAAATCTAATTCTTAGCCTTTGTAGGGTTTATAAGAAACTTTTTCCTGTCCTCACTCTCTCTTTTTCTACCCAATATTACTCCATTAATATTCTTTTTTTTTTTGGTACCAGGGATCGAACTTGGGACCTTGCACTTGTGAGGCAGGAGGCGGAACCACTGAGCTAAATCCCCGGCCCTATATTAATATTCTTAATAGGTGAACTCCTCTGTCATCCTGCACCTGTGAAACTTCCTTCTTGGGCCTAATATTTGCTATTACTACTTTTACTGTCATCTGATTCCTTTAACTACATTTCTAAACTTAACTTTTACAGTAAACAAGTACTATTATAAAGCTGCCATTTCCTAGGATTCACATTTTTGTATGTCTGAATTCCTTATTTTCATACACATATGATAATATGTGACCTATTTATTTATGGATCTATGAGATCTTTGGTTACTTGTCTCATCAGCCTTGTTTGGCTACTGTTGATCAGGACTATGTCTAGTGCATTTTTTTTTGGTACCGGGGATCGAACTCAGGGTCTCGTGCTTGCTGGGCAGGCAGCGGAACCACTGAGCTAAATCCCCGGCCCCAGTCTAATGCATGTTTAATAAATGCCCACTTAAGCTCTAGATGCCCACTTGAGCTCTAGTGCAGTGTCAAAGTCTTAATTCTCAATTTGTATTTGTCTATGATAATGAAGTAAAATTATAATAAAGTGATAATGAAAACTAAAGTTTTAAAAGAGTTATGAATTGAGAAATGAAAATTCAACCTGATATTAACACTACTCTTCAGAAGTCCTGCATCAAAAATATTAAGTTGGTTAGAATCTTGCTCGTATTTTAATCATTTCTAATTCTTTCTCATTAGCTCCCTTCCTGGAACTGTTTCTAAACATCACCCCCTGGAATATGGTATCTTTCTTAAATCACTCATGGAAATTCAATATGCTTACTTCACACAGCACCTACCATGCTAAACAAATACTAGGGTTACGGATGAATACAGCACTGGCCCCACCCTTCAATCCTGAATTTTTCAATTTATTTAATGTACTAAAATTTACATTATAATGTCCTTTACTGAAGCTAGGTGCATAGCTCATTATCATCTTACAGACTCAATATGAATTTTTTATAGCTTTCATGTGAATTTTTACAATTCACTGCACATAGACATATGGATATTCTAGATATCCATGTCAATGATACCAATACAGAGGAAAACATAGTATTTTTTTCTAAAATCCAGTTTTGTTTTTGTATTTGTTTTCAAAAACAGAATATCATTCTTTCTTACGCCATAGTTAGCCTTTTAATTAATCTCAGATAGTCAGCTGAATACTTTTATGTATAGTTCTAAAGAGTCTTGTCAATAGATGAAATCTCAAATTCACTGATTCACTCATTCAGTGCTGAATACTTATCATGTGACAAAATATGAAATAAAATTATTAAATGGGAAATACTGTGCTTTTAAAAATTGGCAGGAAGCTCAGTCAAGTAAATTACAATTAAATTTTATACATGTATATTTTGTAACATATATATAATATATATTTAGTACCCAGAAGATTCACAGAGTATTTGACCAATCATTCTTTAAATCCATTATTTCAAAATAACACAAATTCATCATGAATCCCAGGTTTCAATTTTGAAATGAGATACCATCAAGATTGCATTTCTAAACGTTAGAAGGAAAAACTGAGTATCAACACTCGCCTGGGTTACGACAATGAACACTGCAATGCTGGTGGATGTAGGGGTAGAGTCCCACTGAAGAGGTCTACTCTGAGACTTTTTCATTCTGACTATTGTCCAACCCATGCACAGACTCAGGAGTAGATATAACATCTGGATTTGGGAAGCAATATCAAAAACTAAAGGGAAATGAAAATCAAAGTCAGCCAAGTTTCCACAATACACAGAAGTTGGTACTTTTTTGTACTTAGATAAGAACAATCCTTTTTTGTCACAAAAAGATGGGCATTTTCAAAGAGAAGCTAAGGAAGTTCAGTAAGAGGTATTCATGTATAGTAGTTTTAAGGGATTAAAAATTTGTGATATAATTTGTAAACATTTGTAAGAAACAGTTAAAACAGCGGCAATAGTCCTATTTTAAAATATACAGATGTCCTTATCATTTTTCTAAGTCTAATCTTAAAGCTTTTCATGATTCCCATTTTTCTCAGCTTTTATAATTGTACACATAAGCCTGATCAAAATACACAAATTTCAAATATCATTTCTGCAATGTGGAAAACTTGAGTACCTTCATTTCTGGGTTTTCAGGATTATCTTTGATGGTTGAAGTATAATATGAAGGGAATGCTCTAGAATTATTAATAAGAAACACTATGACCATGAAGTGTATAGTCACTGCAACATCCAATTACTCTGGCTTTGGTTTCAGAGTCCCGAGGACAAATGAAAAGCTCCATGAACTGGTGCAGTGTGCCACCGTGTGGCCATCACTTGCACTGCAGGGGAAGCCTGCTACCTTAAAATGGATGCAATCGGACACCACAAGGAAACAAAAACCTATAAATGCTTCTAGTTCTGTGCATATTTATTATAAACTAGTAATTATTGATTTTTTAGAAGGCTATCATTTTCTTACCATAGTAGATTTTCATTTTAGAATAAACTTGTGGCCCCAATTTAACTACTGTCACCCATCACTTTGATGTTGGTGATTTTTACTTCTCTTTTTTGGGACAGTACTGTGGAATGAAACCAGGGCCTTCACACTGAGCTACATCCCCAGCCCTTTTTAATTTTTGAGGTAGGGTGTGAGTAAGTCACTAAGCTGTTCAAACTGGCAACTCTGCCTTGGCCTGCTGGAGTGCTGGGGCTATAGGCGTGCGCCACCATGCCTGGCTGCTTCACTGTTTTTTAACACAAGGATGTTCTTGCAGAAACAGAGACAACTAGCTGCAGTGTATAATGCTTATACTTAAAAGCTGCAAGTCAAAAATCTACTAATGACATACTTTTGTAGATATATTTTGACAGATCTTCCTCTGCCTTGCAGAGTTACTTTACATTCTGATAATGAATTGTCACTATGCTTGAATGATATAAAATGTCATGGCCTGTCACATTAAATTCATTTTTGTTTCATCACAGTTTTAAATGACTGTGATACCAATTAATTTTATTAAACACCTCACAAATACATAGAGGTTGGCTAAAGAAATATTTCTACATAAGCTGCTATGCATCAAAAACAAATACCTTGGGGGAAAGTTCCCTAATTTTCTGACTCATTTCTTTATGTACTAAGTGATATACAGACCAACCAATATAATACTACTGTATAAATGGATGAGTGGAACATTGTTCATTTATTGTTGAAAAATAACTAATTTTAGATAAAATATACAGATCTCACAAAAACTCCATTCTGTCTTGAATTCTAATCCCTTAACCAACCAAACTCTTTATTCTGGGAACTATAAAAGTTACCAACATCAATTTATTGTAGTCTTTTAAGAACAGAAACAATTTTTTTTTGTTTTCCAGCCTTCAGTGAAAATGTCAGACAGTCTAAAACACTGTTTTGTATATAGCTGACATAAATATTCAAAAGTCTTTGATTTTAGTAACAGCTTTGCCACTAATTGGCTCTGTGTTCTTTGTGGACTTGAATTTCCTCAACGAAAACTTATAAGCTAAATTACTCTTCAGGTCCAGTCCCGCTTTAATACTTCATGTGCTACCATCCTCCAAAAAAGGGAGAAGAAGGGCTCTAGACAATGTTCAGAAGGCGATACAAATCCTCTTCACAAGCAGGTTAAAAGGCTCCTGAAGTTCCAGAACCTTAAAACAGGTGGCACGGTCCGGATGAGTGGGTCCTAAGATGATTAATGGCAAGTATTGTAAGACACCAGAAGAAAAATATGAAAAGAGAAGGAAAGGTAAATCCTGGTGTGGTTTCGTATTCAAAATCTGCTTTTTAGAGCAAATCTGTTTTCCAGCCTTAAAAATGACATATGAATTAATGTCCTTCTGAATTTCTCTTTAAGATATCATGACTATAGGCCCTTTTAAGCACCTTTTTTCAAGAGTTAAGATGTGCTATGTGCATGTACCAACTCCCCATCAAGAATGAAATCATTACATACTCCCAACATGTGCTAATAAAAAATAAAAATTGAAAAAAATTAAATATTTTTCTATCATGATGAATTAAAAATTAATTCATAAGCATTTCTCCTATAAATAAAAGAACAAAGGTATGAGAACAGCTTAATTATAGGTGTACATAAGGCCCTGAGTCAGAAACGGAAACAAACAGTATAGAAAAAAGGAATCAGCACAGGTCTGAGTTTGGGCTCTTGCTCAACAGCTGATTGATATTCGGAACCATGTTCCTCTCACTGAGCCCAGATTCTTTATGCGCAGAACAGGAACAAGCACACCTACTTTTTACTGAGGATAAAATGAGGGAATATATACAAATATGCCCTAAAGACAACTAAGAGCCACCACACACACTCTCTATTGTTAAGAAGAAACTAAACAGCACACACGAAAACTAAATCTGCAACTCTGTTTTCAACAGAGCTGAGTTCTAATCGGCCCTAGACAGAAAAATCTTTCTTTATTCTTTCTCTTTTTGGTGTGACAGTGGACGTCAATCCCAGGGCCTCACACCCGGTAGGCAAGCACCTCTCCCACTGAGCTATACCCTCAGCCCAGAATAATTTTAACAAAAGGAAATAAACAGATGTCAAGTTTATCGTAAACGACAACAAAAACAAAAAATAATGCTCAGAAAGATACTCACATTCTGCCAAACTTCCCATAAAAGGTACCCCTATTCCATCTCTGGAGTACCTGGGAAATTGAAGAGTGTGAATTACAAATATGAAAAAAAATTGCTCATAATCAAAGCAAGCATAATTTTGGCAGACTAATTAGGATTAATTAGATGTAATGATGAACACAGTTTTAGTGGTTTTGAGTTACCTGGAGAAATGAATGTAATTAGCTAAAGCTGAAGCAGCTTGTAACAGCAATGCAGTTGTCAGAACCTTTAAAATCATGTGCATGGGTCCTCCTTTCTTAATAGCCTGCCACAATGATTGAGCATAAATGCAAGCAATCACAAAGTACACTAGGACTAGAAGGAAAAAGAACTCATGTAACCCTGTGAAGAGAAGAGAGGGAGTTTGCTTCAGTAAAACAACGCCAGATTAGTTTTGGGCTGCTTTCAAATCTTCCTGTCAGTATTTTTCTAGAACTTGTTTTTTTAACTGGAGTCATAGCATTCACTTTTATATGAACAAAAAAGAGGGAAATTAAACTAATTTTCTACTTTGGGACAAAGTTGTAACTATAAGAAAGTAGATTAGGCTGAACTAAAGTCAAATCTGTAAAAAAAAACCATAGTGAAGGAAGTCAAAAGACACACCGTAAAATCAGTTTTGTTTAAAAATAACAAGTGAAAACAATGACTTCAGCATTCAGTTACATACAATTCTTACCCTCAAGGTGAACTTCCTGCATAAGAAGTTTAGAAATGGATTTATTCAGTCAACAATAGTTTAGTATACCTCCACAGTGCTTCTCAAAGTGTGGTCCCTGGGTCAGCAGCCTCACCAGAGAACTTCTTATAAATGCGAATTCTTAGGATCCACCTCGAATCTACCGAATTAGAAACTCTGAGAGTGAAGCTCAGCGATCCATGTTAATAAGCCTGAGGGTGATTCTGCTACAACTAACATATGAGAATCACAGCCCTGCAATGTTCCATTTCTTTGACTTTTCACTTGGACAAAGCTTTAAAACACCTGTCATGCCCAGAGCCCCTTCTGAGATAAGTTTCTGTAGCTCCTGCCAATGAAGAAACCTGATGGACAGTTGACTCTACTCCACAATTGGCCACAACTGTGACACCAAACAAATGGCCACCAAGCCAAGTGGCTAACAACAGAACTTGTTTCTTAAAACTAAGTTGGCAAATGAGATTCTCTCCTGAGAACTCAAAGTATAAAATATGGAAAGGAAGTACATAGGAGAGGTTGAAGCTGAAAGGAGTTGATGTTGGGTCAGGACAGGCCATGACGATATGGTTGGTGAAATTATTAGTGAGTTAGCAGAAGTCAGGAGCAAAGGGGATTAGTTGGTTGGCAGAGATTAAGTAAGAATGTGCAGATTTTATATTGAAAGAGGTGCCAGTCACCATAGCAACCTCTAAATCCTACTGGCAGCTCTTCTGCGTCGCCCTCATAACCCCATGATAACTTTTTTCTGTATTTGACTCTTTGCGCTGAGTTTTCATTTTTCAAAAATCTCAGAAAATTTTTATAATAAATCGGAAAGTTTACCACAGAAGCCTTTGAGTTTTACGTTTTTGAGTTTAACGGTTTACATCAACAATCATCTCTCAGTATCCAAGAGACTGGTTCCAGGACCGAAATCCATGGATGCTCACGTCCCTTACATGAAAGAGCACAGTATCCGTACATGACCTATGTACAGCCACCCACATACTGTAAGTTATCTCCAATCACTTATCATACTTAACATAATACAAGTGCTATCTAGATAGGAGATATACTGCGCTGTTTAGAAAATAATGACAGGAAAAAAGTCTGTACATGTTCAATACAGACACAATTTTTCCCCCAAATATGTCTGATCCACGGTTTTTTGCATCCAGAGATGAGGAACCGTACACACGGAATGCCAACTGTTCTTGATTACACTTTAAAAAGTCCCCGATAGGGCCGGGGATTTAGCTCAGTGGTTCGGCTGCCTGCCTTGCAAGCGCAAGGTCCCGAGTTTGATCCCCGGTACCAAAAAGAAACAAAAGTCCCCAATAGCCAGGATTTTGCAGTCTGTGTAACACCACAGTGTTACTGCTGAGGCTGTGAATAAAGTTGTCTCTCGAGTCTGGGGCTGAACCGTCTGGACTGCAATCTCTCCCACTCCAGCTGTGAACACTAGGCCTGCTTCAATTTCCCATCTAGGGTAAACGCCAATTAATGAGCAGAAATGAGAATATATCCATTATGTGAAAAACAATTTTGGAAAAGCAATCCAGATGACACAAATCATGGGAAAAACAGCCAATAAATTGTTCAACCTCAATCTTTTTTTTTTTTTTTTCCGTATAGTTAGGAGGGGGGAAAAAACAGCAAGAAGTTTTTCAGCCACTGGGTGTCTCTCCTGCTCTACCTACAGAAAGGCTGATAGTTCACTTTTTTTTAGCACAGGTAAAAAGGTCTATTTAGACTTCAGGAAAAGAAGATCAAATAACAGAAGGGGCATACTTTCTTTTTAAACTTCTTACATAGATATGTATTGCAGCTTTAGAAATACTGAAACAAGACAGAAAATTCAAATGTTTACCATAACACCTGTGGGTCTTTATGTTATGCTGCGTTTTGGATCTTAAGTTTTTATTTTTCCTTCTTTGTATTAAAGAATTAAAGCATTCTATTTAAAGTTTTATTTACTTATAATACTTGATAGAATTATAGGATAAAGCATCAGGCTCCATTAGGTTACAAATCTATCATGAAAATAAAATTCTCGATTTACTGAGAAATTACAAGAATGTAGGAGACTTTAAAAAATAACATACACATCGCCAGGAAAAAATGTTTTAGGATTATACAATATTTAATGTATGTCTCAGGAAAAGCTAACATTATAACCAACAAAGAAAACTGTTTCAGTGAAATAATACATTAAACAAACTAAACTGAGACATTTATCCTGTCCTTTTTTTTCACTAAATTTTAGATAAATAATTCTTCCTTGTAAATGATTTTTACCATTCACAAGACATTTTAAGGATAAAATGCTGGTTCTGTTCTCAGTGTTTGTTTGTTTTTACATCACCTCTAAGAAAAGTCCCCCTGTTTTTCTCTTCAGCTACTAATTTTACTTCTGTTCTGCTCCCAGCCTTCACAAGAAAGCAGTCTGTGTTTGTTCACATGGAAATGAAAATCTAATGTTAAAACAAGTGGATGGATACTGCCTGTTAAGCCTTACCTTAAACCTAGTACACACTAAAGATGAGCATGGCAAACTTAAGGAAAAACCACTGGCAAAATTAAGTAGGAATAAAACTTAAGAGGATAGCTTCAGTCACTTGAGCCCTAGCTAAAGGGACAAGGGAGAGGAGAGGAGGGTAGAGAAAGGGGAAGAAGCCTGGGTTGAGGGGCAGACAGACCTGCTTCTCCACCATCTTGTGGTCTCAGAGTCCCAGGGTCCACTCACTCTGCTGTGTCCCAAAACCAATCAGAATTTCCAATACCCTGCCAGCAGGAGGTAAACCTAATATCCTTGCTGGATTTGTCTACCTTTATCATCTTTCTGACATCTTAACTTACCTTTCTCTGTGATGGTGTACAGCAAGGGTATATGACCCAGTTCTGACAAATGAAAAGTGATGGGGAATTCCCTCCTCTCAAAAAGATACAGACTATCACTATTACCTACACGGAATGCTCAGAAGTGCTGCTACAGCTAACTTTGAACTTGAGGGAGCTAAAGAGAAAGGTGAGGATCGGAAGATAGCAGGGAAGAGATGCTAAATAATCTACCCTTGAGAAACCTTGGAACTTACTGTTTAAAATAGTAATTTCTTTACTGTCCCTACCACTTGCATGAAGGTTTTCTGTTACTTTAAGCCAAAAACATCCTAACATGTTACTAGCAACATGTTACCAGTGCTAAATGGGATGACCAACCTGTTATCTTTTGAAACATGGAGGAAAAAAGGAAAACAGAAAAAAGCATGAAGATATCTGCTGGAATCAAAAATGGCAAGACCACAAAAGCAGCAGGGCTGTAATATTCCAATGAAAACCAGTCTATCTGCTTTGGGTCATACTGCTCTCAGGTTTCCAGATACTTCTTTTGGTTTCTAACAAGAGCACAAATACTGTAGGCAAAGATTTTAATCTTTTTAAGAAACAGTTCCATTTTATTCTACCTTAAAGAATTATATTCATATTTAGTACTTTGTCAAGTGGTATAAAACTTGCCTTAGTTTGTTTTGTAGGACCGAACCTACTGTGTAAAGTTATGAATTTAAAACTCTGGTAAATATAAAATACATTAATTGGTTTGAAAGAAAACAAATTATAAAATTTCACCACAGTAACATGCAACGTTAGTTTTGGCTATGTGCAGCAGGTTATTTTAATTCAAACTTCTTAGAAATATCGTAATAGTTCTTAGTAAAAAGCATAGCAAATTAATTTTCCTTACTTAGAACAGATAATTAGATAAAATTAGCAACAGTGTTTAAACTGAATCAATTGGAGATTATCCCCCTGGAAACAAATTCCATAACTGAGGGTACAGAATAGGAAGAATCTCTCTCAGGGCTCTACGTTAAACCAACACATCACTACAACAATATGGAATGCAGATTTTTAGATAAGTGGTTCTATACATGGGAATCAACTTCAGAGCTCTGAACCAGCTTGTGGCTTCCACTCCAAACCAAACTTATTTGAGACTCTAAGGGTAGACACCTGGTTTTTGTTTTTTTTCCTAAATCTCTCTAGATGTATATACAGTAAAGTATTGGTTGTACCAATGTATTATTCAATGTAGAATTATGCACAAAGGCTTTTAGCATTTTAATCAATACAATGATGTGATTTTTTGGAATTAAGTCAGCCACACAATAGGGTTGGATACTTTTGGCACTTTTTAATAATCAAGCCCTGCAGGTTAGACCTGCCCAGAATCTCACAGTTAATAAAAATGCATATTCAGAGTTGCTCCTTAAGTATCATAGTGACCTGACCAATGTAACTTGCTCTGTTCTGGAATAAAAAAAGAATGCTTTTAGATATCAGAGTAAGCACCAAATCACAGTCAGTGACAAAATCAGGAAAAGGTAGAAGGAGAACAAAGAACTAAATGAGAATGCATGAATCCTAAAGGCAGCCAGAACCCAGGATGTTAAGGAAAACATTAGAAGATAATAGGCAAGATAGGCAAGAGGGGCCCGAGCATGGCCCATAGCACAAATGTGAACAGTTTATGGAGTGGAAGTCAGAGTTCAAATGCCAAATTGGGAATGAGGCAGAAATGGGAGCCAGGATAAGGAGGCAAGAAAAAGTGTATTAAGATCCAGAAGAGTCTCATGAATGTATGCAATAAATAAAACACTTCTTGAGTCAAAGGTTGACTGCCTGGAAGGCAGGAGGGAAGAGGGCCAGAGGACTGAGACTTTACTAGAGGCAGAGGGTTTACGTGTACAGTGATTGCAGCAGAGTATTACTTCTTGGTGAGCCTAGACCAATGCTAAAAACAAGTGTCATAGTTAAAATGGACCTTAAAGGAATTTATTCCAACCATCCATCAAATGCTATCTATCAGCAGACCTGGGTTTCATCAGTTATCTTTCCAAAATGTGGAAAATGTCAACATTTACTATAAAGATAAAAGAAATTTGAGGACTCAATTAACTTCCAATGATGACCTATAGTGGCCCAAGGTGTCATTAGTGAAACATAACCTTTAAGGTCCTCTGTACTCAAAAATAACTTGAGTTGCTTACACTATGTAATTTCCTTCACAAAAAGAACTTCTAAAACTATTTAAAAATGTTGGGCATTCTATTGTTACTCTGTATGAATTTTTTCAAACCAAAGGATACTTCTTAAAAATGCTCATTCCTTTATACATTATTTGTGACCTACTATCTCTTATATATGATCTTTGACTTGCTTTTCTCCCTGCAGAAAATGTATACTTTGAACTAACCAAGTAGTTCAGTCTAGTGAGGCCCTCTACCTTCCACCCATCTCCTTTACGGCCAATGAGATGGAATGGAGCTGATTTCTCTGTAAGCAGATTGACAATTTCAGATGACCAATAAACTCATAAAGAGGTAAACCCCAAACTCTTTTCTTTGAGATGGCCTGCAAAGAGCCTTACTCCATGTTGACAGACCTATTAATTTTATAGTACGTTTATTATCATAAGAAGTCATTCATTCTGTCAGGGCTAGGACGGTAGGGCAGAATGCAGTGGTCTAAAATTTTGATGAAACATCTTCAGGGAGTAAATCTTGTTTTAGAAAACATTAGTTTCTGCTCATTCCAAAGTCAACACCAATAAAGGTAATGTCTATATTTGTTCAAGCAACCTAGTGAACGGACAGCCCTACAAAGTAGTTCAAGTTTCTAATCTCAATCACTGACTTACTAATTTAGATTGTTCAATTTATTAACATGTTTATTAAATTAATGCTAGGATATGATAAAAACAAGATTTCAACTCTACAGAAGAAACTAAAAACAACACAACTCTATCACCCAGAATATGCAGACCATCTCTTAATATTTTTATAGTTTATTCTCTGCAGTTTTAAATACACTCGTAGTCATGCAATATAAAATTCAGTGTTCTGCTTTTTAAACAATATTATAGCTATCAAAATCCTCTAAGAAGATTCATTTAACTGTTTTCCTATTGTTAAATCTACAGGTTGCTTTTTAGTTTTTAATATTCTAAAAATACAATATGAAGATATTTGTACATACGTCTTTTAAAAAAATTTATGATGTATTTAAATAGATATTCTTACCAGATTCCCTAGCACTAAAATGGTCAAATGGATTCCCTTCAGCGTCTGGGTTTAGCAACACTATTTCAAATGGGATATCTTCCACCTGAGAAGTCTCCGTGTCACCTTTGCATGTATGCTTGTCTGCATAAAACACATGCCACGTTTGTGGAGATGGAATCTGGGACACTGTCAGATTATGTTCAGTCTGGTTCAATGTCACTTTAAAGAGAAAGAAAAGAGCACCTTTCAAAGTCAAATTCTGAAATGTATTTATTGTTTTAGTTATACGATCAATTTGGGGTTAGAATTCCTTTTCTTTTTTTGCCTCAGAAATCTAAGCTCTGGTATAGTACTAGAATAGGCATACAAATTGGAAAGGAATTAAATTCAAAATCACTATAAAAATAGTATAAAACACCACAAAAGAGCAGAATAATTTTATTGAAAGTTTCAATTTACTTTTTAAAGTTCCCAAATGCAACATTTAAAAATTTATTTTACTGTGTTAAAATATATACAAGATTTATCATTTTCATCATTTTTAAGAGAATAGTCTGTGGCAGGAAGCACGTCCACAATGTTGTGCAACAATTACATTAACACTTCTCAAAAGCTGAGTTAACTTAAACTAGAGCATATTACAATATATCTAAAATAAGGAAATATTACAATATATCTAAAAATTATGCCAGACAAATGGCTTTAAGATTTTCTAAAATATTTTTCTAACAAGTCATTCTGTAAAAAGGTATGAAAAGTATAAAAATAGAAATTACAGGGATCTTAAAGTTACACTGAATTGGGACCATACAAGGTAGTATGATCTGGTGGATGGAAAGAGTCCTGAATGCGGGCGTCGGAAGATCCATGTTAGAACCTGGCTTCAGTACCTACCTGCTATGTGACCCTGGGCAAGTCACATATACAGTGATGCTCACTCATTTGTGAAGCGAGGGTGATAGCTACAGTACAGGACTGAGTTACATGAGGCATCTAGCATGGTATCCGTAACAGAGCAGTTGTCAAATAAATATTAATTCTCTTTCCTTTCTTTAAAACAAAGTGATTACAGCTAAGAATATAGTTTCTCTGAAGTACCTGAAGGCTTTTAATAAGAAGTTAATATACGAACAATAACTGGTTCCAAAATAAGGTTGTTGAAATGTGAGGCTTGTAATTACAGACTCAAGGCCTCATTATATAAAGGTTCTGCCATGTTGCTGTTTTATCACTATTTTTGATAAGACAATACAAAAATTCACCGCTGCATTTTTAACAACATATTTTTTGATCTTTCATTTAAAATTATGTGGATTGCATCAAACAGAAACAAAAGTATACTTATAAAGTGATATTGGCCTTTGGTTTTCATCTTGCTGTCTTTTTCAACAAGCCTGGGAAGCAAGCCTCTTGACAAAACTGCCGGTTCGTTGTTTTTGAGACAGAAGACTAGAGCACAGCATGTGTAGACTATGCTAGTGTAATTAGTACCTCAAATATTAACAAAACCTGAATTGCAGAGAATGGTGTTGAATGGATTATTGCCCAGTTGTATTATGAAAGGAAAGAATATTAGTAACCAAAAGACACAGAATAAAATACTAACACCTTTAAGTGATTTTTAAAATATACCAAATATACAAGAGGAATATATGCATAAGATGTAAAAGGACAGCATATCAAAATGTTTTGTGTATAGTGTTATACTTGGCCCCAGTGATGGTTAACTGTCTGTCAATGTGATAGGCTTGGGAGCCAAGTGTGTAAAGCCCACTGCTGGGTGTGTCTGGGCGGGTCACAGAGGTGTGGCCTTGGGTTCTATATCTAGTCCCTGGCCCTGACCTCTCTGGTACTGCTCCCCTGCACTGTTTCTTGGCTGCCATGAACTAAGCAGCTTTGCTTTGCCATGTCCTTTTGTCGTATTTCTCCCTGGAGCTAGCCAGCCAACCACACACTCAAGATGGACTGATAAATTGGAAGGGGGCAGAGAGGTCCAAGAGAGGCGCGTCAGAAGAGCCCTCAGGTTCTCCCCCGTGTCCTGGCTCAGTGTCCTTACCCGTTCCTGAAGCGGCCAACACTGGAAGAGGAGAGGACGGGGGCACAGGGGGTTCAGTTTGGAACCAAAGGTCGTAAACTTTTCTATTAAATATGTAGGGCAGTTGGATGAACAAATTGGTACAGGAAGGAGAAGAGCGAGCATTTGCACAAATTTCTGTTAAGTTCTGAAGTTCCGAGGTGAGGTAAGTAACTTTATGTAACTGCCTCTGATATCTGAATAGAATCTTTCAGACCTCTTTAGCATACTACCAACATCATCCTACACATCTAGATAATGGATAGCCACAAAGAATGACAAGGACTGGGAAGCTCTACTTTTACTCCCTTTCTGGCTAGCTCTCCTGAGGGAACCAGACAGCTGCTGATTCTCCGAGATGTTTAGAAATGGAAGTGTTTCACTTGAGTAGGCAAAAAGAGCCTCCTACTATGTTCCTTCAGACAGATAAGTCCTTGAATAGGGGGTCAGGGGGCGGTTCCTATTTTTTCTCACAAATGCTTCCAATTCCTCATGTGGTCTATAATGAGTTAACATAACAAGAGGTAATATGGCTAGAATAACACATGTATGCCATTATGCCATTTCTAAATTATAAAAGTTTTACACAGCTTTTACTCCAAACAGCTAACACCCTAATGCAGTGGTGGTGAACCTATGGCAGGCATGCCGCAGGGGGCTGTTTATATCATTGAAAGGTCTGAAAGGTTTGCCATAACCACCCTAATGCATAGAATAGTGTTGATGAGGATGGATGAGTGAAGATTCAAGCCACTAGATAAGGATAAAGCAGAGCCTCTCCAGAGGCAAACCTAGAGGTTTACAAATGATGTGGTGACATATTTTGTTACCAAACAACCAAGTGTCAAGTTCCAAAGATATGTTATAAAACAGTACTGGACTAAGTTATGCAGTTAACTGAGGCAATACATGTTCAATGTTTAGCTCAGTGCTGGTAGATAACATACAATGAACAAATGTTATTCTGTGGGGCCAGTAGGTAGAAATATATGTGTTATGATAGCATGAACTATGCAAACTGTAGAGTCTGAATGAGGGAAAGGATACCCTTATAACCTGGATATTTTTCAAAAATCTTATTGAAAAAGGAGGAAAAAGGCATTCTATCTTTTGAACAAGTAACAAGTTAGTTTCCTTAAAATTCAGCTTAAAATGTACTTGGCAAAATGTGATCAAAATGTACTGCAAAATGTGATATATGCCATCCTGAACTATTCTGGTAGGTACACAGGTACTGTACTATACTTCAACATTAAGGTGAAAACAATCAGATGTAATGGTCAAAAAAGAGAAAAAGAGGGCCGGGGATTTAGCTCAGTGGTTCCACTGCCTGCCTCACAAACGAAAGGTCCCAAGTTCGATCCCCGGTACCAAAAAAAAAAAAAAAAAACAAGAGAGAGAAAAGGAATATACTCACTTGTCAGCTGAGCTCTGGATAATTTTTCACTACAACTATAAGCATGATTGTTTTCCTGCAGGTTTAGCCACTCCTGGGCTTGGAACAGGTAGAGTTTAGCTTCTTTTCCAATAGCGACTGCTATGTTGTTGATTCTGACACACAGAAGAGCATGGTCACCTTGAGATTAAAACAAAAATTATCAACTAGTTTGGGTTTATATGGCACTAAGAAGGGAGGACAATTCAACACCTACTGATCCAAATGGGTATTTAAAAAACACAATTTTCTTAAGTCTCACTTAACTAGGTCAATCACAATAGAATGAATATTGCATTCAGATGGAAGACATTATTCAAATTAACATGATACATCCTTATAATTCAGCTGTCAACTGCTAACATTCCACTAAATAATAGAAACATCTGGGATATTTGGACATTTACTGTAATAGAACTTTTGTCTCATTTTACAACCACTCCATTGTAATGGAAATGGAAATGTAATGTAAAACCATCTTTTACATTTTTTTATTAACTGTAGAAATTTCCTGACAGTTTGTTTTTAAAAACATGACTATTAATATTTAATTATGCTTTTAATGTGAAGACGTATAGTATACCTAATAGCAAGAAAGATTAAAAGTTTTGGGGGGATACACATTTTACACCTGAAACAAAATTTGCTTCTGTAAGCTTTACAAAAGAACTTTCAGACCAATATATGTTAGGTGATTAACCACTGAATAGTGTACCCCGAGTGTTAGGCAGGCAGTGCGTCTGCTTATGTACTAACATCCGGAACTGGGCAGGTGTCATTTCAACCTTAGTTGATTCTTGTATTGAATAAACTTGATAAAATTATCTTGTTCATATTTCCTGTTATATTATCTTATAAAAATCAATGAAAAATATGCAATTTTTGGTCATCCTGTACTTAAATAACTGGACTGGTAACTGGTTAATACAGAATGAGCTTGGTTGTACAAATCAACTACAGTTAAGATTCAGAAGAGAAATGGCAAAAAGTAGTTGCTTCTAGGGAAAGGGACTCTGGGTGAGGAGAGGTGAAACAAGAACATGTTCTTCATTTTAGCTCGTATATTCTCAGTTCTTTAAATTTTAGTTACAAGAGTTATCATTGGTTACATTATATATTATCAACAGTCTGAAAAGTGACCCTGTGGTCCTATTTAATACTTTATATTGCATTCAGAGTTACAGTTCATTAATTCTGTATAGTTTCACTATTATTATTGTACTGAACTGGAATTCACTAAAATTGGTAATAATTCAGCATATATGGAAATGTAATTATGTATCTTATATAGAGTCCACCAAAAATATACACACTTCAGCAGTTCACTGTTCTAATAAATGTCTGGAAGCTAATGGCCACCACTTTGAGCTCCTCTTATAATTGTAGAGGCCAAAGATGACTTGTATTAATCTCATGATAACCCAATAAATTTAGTATTAAAACATTTATACAAGTTTTTCTTTTCCTAAGGTATACATTTTTTGGCAGACTCTGTAGATATGAGAGAGAGAAAATATACTTGGAACACCCTATCCGAAGTCTTGCCTTGAGAAATCTGGATTTAGTACCTGTTTCTCCTCTGTTTCCCAGGTAATCATCATGAACCATCAGAGTTGTCTAAGCCTCTTTACTGATCATGAGGAATAATCCATGTCATAACTTCCACACATCCTAGATTTCCCAGTACTATTCAGACTGTGCCATTTATTATAGTGACAATACCATCATTGTCAAAGTTACAGTGAGTTGATTAAGAAACTGAAATTGGGACAAAAATAATAAAACTATTTCAAGGGTTCCTTCATTCAACCAATCCACGCTGGATTTTGGAAAACTAGGTTTCATTTCTTTTCTTAGCTGTCTTTAAAACTTGTTTTTTAAAATCAGTTTCCCTCCCTTTATACTATCAATTCTGTAATTTCCCAATACTTTAAGTTCCTTTCCCACACCAAAACAGTTTCTCATTCCTATGATCTTTTAAGAATCTTTTCTAGGATATTCTGACCTTCACAGCTGCACCTTATTTTAATGCAACTAAACTAAAGACCATATAATCCAAAGATCCTAACTTCATCATAGAAAACAATTATTTGAAATACAGTACTAGTCAAATTAAGAGTATCAAGAAAAACACTGAAATAAATGAGGCAAAAATTAAAATGAACTGCAAATTCTTTCAGGGAGAGCAAGAAGGTACAACTCAGATGCAGCTCTGATTTCGGTCGGGCCAAAGAGAATACCAACTACGTATTTCCAGAAGACTGCACTTACACGCATTTCTACCGATTTAATTTAGGTGTCACATTCCAGAGTAAATCTGCCCGCTAGAACCCAAGAAACCCACTATTCTGCCAATAATGGCAATTGGATCACAACCACTGCTCCAAGTAGGTTTTATCAAATGAGAGTAAAAATGGAAGAGCAAATCTAAGTTCCTGGACTTCCACCTGCACGCCATCCACAGCGCTTGAATGTTTCCAATCTCGTGGAGTCAGGAGTGGGCAACGGGGCTTTTTTGGGGGGAAAGATCGCGAAAGCTGCAACAGACCCGCGCCTCGGGTACTCGCTTGCTCGGAGAGGGCTGGGGAACAGGAACTGGCTTTCAGGTGCTCAGGTCATGCAGGGGCGGCCGCGGAGGGGGCAGGCCAGGTGAGGCCCGGAAGGCGCCCGCCGCCCGCGCGGCAGGGAGGGGCTGGGCGCCGCCGGCCCGACCCAGCGGAGGAGGCGGGCACAGGGACCTGAGGGGGCGCCTCCCCGCCGCTCCCCGCCCTGACCTACCATGGAACTCGAAGTGGCCGATGCTCTGGCCCGGGGCGTCTCGGGCAGCGGCGCTGCTGAAGCTGCCCCGCAGGGTCTTGCCCAGGCTGCCCCGCGGCCACCAGCAGCACGCGAGGGCCACCGCCAGGAGCCACAGCGCCCCCATGCCCCGCCTCCCGCTCCGCACCCGAACCCCGAACCCTAACAGCCAGAGTCTATCAGCCCCACGTCGGCAGCCGGGGAGGGGGTGGGGCCAGAACCGCCGGGACCCTGACAGCCAATGAGGAGAACCCTTCTTCCACGAGCCAAGGATATCTACCAATAAGAGGCCGAGGTGGGCGGGACGCGCAGATCCGCTTGTCCCATCACTCCTTTGCCTTTTGGTTAGTTCCCGCCTTTTTTCCTATGGGAATCGAGAGGACGTTGCCTCAGGTTGCGGAAATATATCAACCTCCTGCTTCTGGCGTGGCATACTACTACGCATGCGCAGACGCGCTGGCTTGGGTTGGTGGGTCTTTGAGCTGATTGTGGACTTCAGGAAAAACTGAGAAACCTGTGATAGTTTCCCGAGACGAAAAGTCCTTCAAAGTTGGAACCATGTTCTTATCTTTTTCTCCCTCCACGCCTATATAATCTACTGGACTCGTCCACTTTAAGATCTCAAAGACACTTAGCCTGTCTAGAGTTTAAAGCATGACTTTTCTTGGCCCCAACCGATTTCTCTATCCTAGTTTCCCTGTCTCCTGGAATTAGATCTTCACTCAGCAGGCCTGACAGCCAGGAATCGTAGGGTCCATCCTTATTAAGCCCTCACAACGAATGCTTATTGGCTCCTCTTCTGGTGATTGTAGGAAGCAGCAGCAACAAGCATAGCATATTCAGGGCATCACTTAGTTGGCCCATGGCAACTGACCTCCTTCCAGTCTGACTTCTAACTGGCGGCATCTATCTCTATCTTAGAGCCACAAAAAGCTTTAGGTAACAATTTGATTACATCACTTTCCTTCAAAGACCCTCCACTGCCTTCGGTGCACAACCCAAACTCTTCCCATTGTAGCTCTCACACCTTTCACATTTCCATCTTTCAACTTTTTTTTTTTTTTGGTACCGGGGATCGAATTCCGGTCCTTGCGCTTGCGCAGCAGGCGGCGAAACCACTGAGCTAAATCCTCGGCCCTCATCTTTCAACTTCTAATCTCCATCCTTACCAGTTCCATAAATACACCAAGTCTCATCTCTAGGTCTGTACCATTTGCAAATCCTCTGGCTGGAATATTTCTGCTTGTCCTACTACTCAACATCTACAGCCTCTTTTTCCTACTGTATCCCCCTTTTACCAACCCCCTTTGAGAAGCCTTTCTCAAACTCTCAAGTCCGTGATAATTGCCCCTGGAACCAGAATCCTTTACTTCCCTATCAGGACCCTTAGCACACTATTCTGTACATGATTTGATTCATCTGAATCCTTATTGCATTTTAAGGTCTGGCTGGTCAGAGAGGATGTTTGTGTAAACAAAAGCAGGACTCAAAATTATTTCCTGAATTAATATACATAATTATTTTCATTCAACAAGCTTTTATGATATATAAGCAAGTTCTCACGACATACCTCAGCACTTAGAAAAAGAAATCAGAATACCTCTTATTCTATTTAGCATTTTCAGTATCTTTGACCAGGATTAAACTGGAGGTGTTAGTATTTGGGGACTTAAAAAAACATTGCACTAAACTGGGCATGGCACACACCTGTAATCCCAGGATTACAGGATTACTTGGGAGGCTGAGGCAGGAGGATTGCCATGAGTCTGAGGCCAGCCTGGGTGACACATACATAGCAACACCCTGTCTCAATACATAGCAAGACCCTGTCTCAAAAAACAACAAAAAATTACATTAGTTCTTTTTTATTACAAAATTAATTAATGCAACTTAGAGAAAAATTCGATTAAAAGTATATAAAGTAAAAAAAAGTCCCTATTTCGTCCTTCACTTGCCCTTACCCAATACCCAAAGGTAACCCTTGTTAATAGTTTAAGGTGGATCCTTTCAGACAAACCTTTAGAAACATATGCAGTGTTCAAGTAAATTTGGTCTCAGGCTCCTGCCAGTATTTTGAATTCCTACATAGAGTACTGCAACCAAATTTAGTGTATAAACAATTTGCAGGCTAACTAGGAGTAAATTCTTTCAGCAAGCAACAGTCTCAGCCAATCACAATACATTAATTTCAGCCAATCACAGGCTGCCACTCTAAATCAACCTCTGTCCATATGTGTAAGATGCATGGTCAGATGAGGTCTACATAAGGCAAACTTGGCGCAGTATCCAATCAACCTATTTCTAAATATCACTTCCATTTTTTTCCCCTATAAATTCTGTCTGCACATGTTGCTGGCTTAGGCTCTCTGATCCTTTCTGTTTTGAATTCTGCCCAATTTATAAATTCTTCTTTGCTCAAATAAACTCTAATAAATTTAATTTGTCTAAAGTTTTTCCCCCCATTAATAGTGTTTTTTTGTAAGCCACGGACAGGGATAAGATTTGTCCTGAAGGAAACGCAAATCATGGATAGGCGTTGAATGCTGTGAAGCCGTCTCTTTTGTCTCTTGTCTTTCTTCTCTTGATCAGCTCTGTTTTTCCTCTATCACTGAAGATGGGCTTTTGGGTTCCTCAGTTCATTTGAAAGGACATGGCCACTAACAAGTACTAAACGAGTAGGTCCTCAGAGATTAAGAAGAGCAAGTGGATTGTGCTAGAGCCTTAGTATAATTTGAAATAACAAGAAAAAGCTTCAATTGGCCTAGAGGAAGCCAAATGTCCATCCTGTAGCCAGCCTGGCATGAACCAACTTGATGGATAACAAAGGGTAGGCGATTCAGGTTTTTAAAAAGCTGTAAGTACCCATTCCAAAGACTGTGGTCCTCATTCCATGACAGTGCATTCTTTCTAAAGACTATATAAATCTGTATTTTAAAAGTCAGACAATCTCATGCACACTTAGATTACATCTAACTTTTTCTTATTAAATAATACAATTATCTAGTTAAGATATCGTGGAATTTAAGCGTCACAGAGTATTTATATTTGAATTTTTCACGTTATCACTTTGCCCTCAAAAAGACCTAAGGGTAGGATCTAAGGAAGATCTTTATCATGACTGCATTCAGGCTGCGCTGCCTGTAATAATATTAACAATAAAAGGTAACTTTTCTATTGCAACTCGCATTTCCACAGTGCAAGAACACAACACCCCACAGCTCTTAGCTGAACTGGTGTATAATCTCTGGAAAAGGCTTACGTACAGGAATGAAAAGAAAGCACTCATTCAACTCTGAACTTCAGGGTATCTAAGTGAAGCCTAATCCAGGCTGGTGACACATGCCTAGAAAATATTTCTGACTCCACTAACCCGGTAACCTCATCGATTCTTGCCCAAACCCGGCAATGGCCAAGAGGACCTGCGCCTGCGCAGTGGCACTGCGCGGCCGCGCCCCGCACATCAGTGGGCGGGGAGAAAGCAACCTCGGCGCCCACTCCGGAATCCGCCAGTGACTGCGCCGTAACACGTCGAGGGAGGGAGCGAGGCGTGTCGCAAAAAATGTCGCCGTGGTACTTGGCTCTGGTCTTCCGACACGGCGCTTTACGGTGCTCATAGACGCTGCAGAGCTGGGAGATGTCGGCGGCTGGACTAGCGGAACCCCTGGGTTTTGCCGGCAGCTTTGCGAAGCGGGTCCTGGTGACCGGGGGTGCTGGTTTCATGTAGGTAACGGCGCAGCCGGCCGAGCAGTTCCGGCCCAGAAGCCCCAAACTTCTGGTTGCCCTGCAGTGTGGGTCCAGCTTCGCAGGGGTCTCCTAAGGGCGGGCCCTAATGAACCGCGCGGGCCCTTTTTCCTCTCTCCCTGACCTGCTAGGACGCGGTTCCTTTGAAAGTACCTCATCTTTAAAACGCCTGCTACCCAAGCAAGAGTCCTGTGGTACTGTCCCCCGACCTCCTAACTGCCCCCGATACTCACCCCTTATCACTCACGGGGGTGAGCACACTTTACAGTGAGTTTTCGCCAACTTCCTGCCAGCCGAACACCACTCCCCACCGTCGTGATACACAGGCGCCCCCAAAACGGTTTGGGGTTATGATAAGATTGATTTGCTCAGCAAACTTAAAAATCCCGTCGTTGCCACCCTATACTAGATGTTTATCGCCTCTGTCTCATACCCTCCTTCCATCAGCAAGTCCATTCTGCTCCACATTAAATCCTTATTGCGACCACTTTGCGCCAGTTTCCACCCAAGCCACGTCGCCGCCTACTTGTGCCTAGACACTGCTGTAGCCTCCTGATTGGTCTTTCTGCTTCCACACTTGTTGCCTTAAAGTCTGTTTCTCACAAACATGACAGTGCTTTTTTTTTTTTTTTTTTTTTTGTAAATCAGATCATGTCAGTGCATAGAATTTTATTCTAGTGGTTTCTATCAGAATAAAGTCCAAAGTTTTCCCATATCTAGGAAACTCAAGTGTCCATACTTTTTCAACCTGATCTTTTGCTCTTCTTTACCTGCCGGGCTTACTCATGTGTTTTAGAAAACAACAGGCTAGTGCCCCCTCCTCTTTTTTTTTTTTTTTTTTTTTGGTACCAGGGATCAAACTCGGGACCTTGTGCTTTCGAGGTAGGCGGTGGAACCACTGAGCTAAATCCCGTGCCCCCCCCCCCCACCTTGAGGTCTTTCCGCTTGTTCTTCCTTCACTTAGCGATGTGCTCCACATACTTAAATCAGGTAACATCCTTAGAACGTTCTTACTTGATGCACCCTATCTAAAATAGCCCCTCTCCCAACTAACACACTTACCCCTACCTGATATTATATTGCCTATTTTTGCTTATTAATGGCTGCCTCTGTCCCCATTCTAGAATGTAAACTCCATGAGGGCAGCGAGTTCACTAAGCACCTGGATGAATGCAGGAGTAATAAAGGGGAGACTACTGCCTGTGAGGAACTCAGTGTCTAGTAAAAGAAGAGAGAATGTGGCAGTTCTTGTTTATTGCTGTTTAGCACATTAAATCGTCTTCTAATCTGACAGTCACTTGGCTGCAGGTATCAGGCAGGCAAGTTTCATAAGAAAAGGAGTATGGACAGGAAGGGTTAGGACTAGTGCGAGAGTACTGGTCCAGTGGGGGGCTGTCCTAGAAAGTACTGTGAAAGGGCTGACAAGAACAAACTGACTCCTGGGCACCCAACATTCTTTGTTTTTGTGGTTCGGGGGATCATCTCTCTGAGATTTGCCTCTGGTTCCACTTCAAGGTCTTCTGAAGCCCAGAAGCCACTGTGAATCCCCAACTCTGGATGGTTTCAGCTATTATTAGCCTTGGAAAACTGGAATCAGTTCAGGATTCCTGTAAGATTCTGATACACACTACCGAATTCATATACTAAAACACAGCAATTGTGGAAAATTCTATGAACATTGTACCTGATTATACTTACACTAATTGAATGTTTTCATACTGATATCTGCTGTTCCTGAAAAGGCGTGTTACAGTGTCAGCATGGTTGCTCTAACACCTGTTATATTTTTCATCCTGCTTTACTGTCACACTCCAAACATGCATGGACAGCATCTTTTGGTTAAACTACTTTTTTTCTTTATCCCCAAGGCCAGTAAATTTTGTTTGTGTAAAAAGAGTATAAGAGTTAGTTTATAGATACTGTTGAAAAGTTTAGTGAAAATATGCATGTGTGTAAATTTAGTGTAGTTATATTTTCTGTTGTCTTTGAAAAACTTAAAGTTATGTTTGAATATTTTCCTAAAAAACAGTTTTGAAAAAAATTCAGAAATTTAAGAACATTAACATTTTCCATTCACAGGATAACTCTTTTTGCTTACAGTGCGTCACATGTGATTGTCTCTTTAGTAGATTATCCAAACTATATGATCATAAATCTAGACAAGGTGAGTTTTTAAAAAATGTAATCTTCATGCAATCGAATTGTATTTCAGTCTATTCTTTTTTAAAGTACTAGAATCGTATTATGCTGATATTTTAGCGTTTTATTTAGTTATTGTAACAGTTTAGGGATCTGTACAGTCATGTGCTCATGCTGCTTTTAATCTTACATAAAATCTTTTAAAACTTTTACAGTGCTAGTTCATAAAGTTAAGTGTTGAGTACAATATTTTTACCCCAAAATATCGTATTTTCTAAATTCAACATTTAGCATAATATAATTATAAATCTTTCTTGGTATCAAACTGCTTTATTTGTGTTCATTATTTAAGGATTTGATTTCATAACTGCCACCTCCAGAAAATTACGTATTTTCTAAATTAGAAAGCCAATTTAGTTTTTAGCTTATTGCGGTAATTCAAATCTTCCTGAAGAATCTGAGAGCCACGGTTGGTGATCACTGGATTTTTTAATGTAATGAAAAGATGCAAATAGACACCTTAATTTTTTAAAGCATAATGGCAAAAATATAGAGGCAAAAATAACTTCTCACTCTTAGGAATTTTTGCTTTATCTTACTATTATGAACAACAGGATTGATTATTATTATTACTTTTTTGCCCATCTGTACACTAATTTACCAACAGTTAACTCAGGACTTAGTGTAATGAATTATAATTTTTGTTAAGCAATTATATTTTTAATCAGTAGTTCCTTTTCTGTAAGGAATGATACATTTTTCTAGCCACCCGTATCTGCAGGCAAATTTGGGCAGAAGTATGATTTAGAGATTTATAAAAAGTTTTGGTTTTGAGTTTTTATTTTGTTTTTTGTATTTTGAGAAGTTAACAAAAGTACTCATTCTCTACTTTTAAGATGTCAGAAGCTTAAAATGTGTAAAAACACAGAGCAAACACACTTTTAAGAGGACATGTCCTTGTATTACAGTAATTAACTTCTATAGTCCTTAAGTTGTTATTGTGTAGAAAAAGCTAATACCACTTTTTATGTTTCCTCCCACTATGCTGTCTCATTTTAAGTTGGATTACTGTGCAAGCTTGAAGAATCTTGAATCCATTTCTAACAAACGAAACTACAAGTTTATACAGGTACTGAAGTTTTACAATTATTGTACTGTCTCTTTCTGTTATTTTAAAATACCCCCACCCCCCAAGACAAGGTTTCACTGTGTAGTCCAGGCTGGCTTTGAACTCTTTGTGTAGCCCATAAACCAGGCTGGTCTCAAACTTGGAATTCTTCTGCCTCAGCCTCCAGAATAATGGAATTTCAGGCTCTATATTGCATCTCTTTAGTTATGCAGACATTATAATCTTTCTATTTTATAAACACGTGATGGGGCTTGGAAGGCACACTTACTGAAGACTTTTTAAAAGATCGAGTACTTCCAGAAGTACCATGTGCTCTAGATAATAGTACTTTGACACTACATAAAAGTTGCATGTGATTTTTGGTACCTTGAAGATTCTGTGAGTAGCTGATTGAATTTTCATGGTTTGTAACTTTAAATCCTCATTAGCCATTAATAAGGCCTTTCTGGGATTTGAAGGGAAAAGTATGAAATGTGTTGTTACCTGGAAGGCTAGCCAGACCATGAAGCTCATAGCATGGTCTTCTGTGAAGTCAGATTGCCTCTGGAAGGCTGATTACTAACCACTCTCAGACAGCTCTGAAGTATAAACCACAGGGCCAGTTCATTAGTTTACAAAGGGAAATGTTACTGTCAAATAAAACCATGTCATGATTTATGTTGATTTCCTAAAATGTGATTCTATAAACTTTTTTAATAAAAACTTTAAACATGTACTAAAAACATTTCATAATTCTTTTTTTGTGAAAGTGTTTTCTTCACTTACCAGAGATTCACTTAATTAGTTGTGGTAAAGTGTTTTCCAATGTCGTTCTAATTACACTTACTTTAAGTATATTTTAGTAACAGTTCTCTCAAAGGTGTGTGTGTGTGTGTGTGTGTGTGTGTGTGTATATATATATACATATAAATACATATGTATATGTATATATATATATATTTTTTTTTTGTAGCGGGGATTGAACTCGGGACCTTGAGCTTGCAAGGCAGGTGCTGGAACCACTGAGCTAAATCCCCGGCCCAAATAAAGAGGTCTTTCTTTTTTTTTCTTTTGTCCTGGGGATCGAACTCAGATCCTTGCGCTTGTGAGGCAAACGGCAGAACCACTGAGCTAAATCCCCGGCCCCTAAAAGGTATATTTTTAATGCTAGAAAACTTATTGAAGTTTTTGATAGGTGATACTGATCTTAGGTTGTAGAGAATGTGATAAAGCAAACTAGCACGGTATTTAGTTGTTGCTCAATATTATTTGCAAAAATATTTTGAGTTGAAAATACATTCTGTGATACTGAAGAAATAACATCATTACAGTACTTGCCTAACCACTTGAATTTTCAAGATATTCTCTGTTGAACTGGGGGGTGGGAGATGAGAGGGTGTTATAATAAAAATGGTTATTGTGAATGAGAGTGCTAAAAGAAAACCTAGCTTTTCATGTTTGCCTTTTCATATAGGGTGATATATGTGATTCTCATTTTGTGAAACTGCTTTTGAAACAGAGAAGATGGATATAGTACTACATTTTGCTGCACAAACACATGTAGGTAAGCACTGTTTTATTTTACAGTTGTGACTGGCATTTTTTTTTCCCTAGTGATAAAGCCCAGCGATGGGGTTGAATAAGCAGATATTTAACATCCATCTTTGAAAGAAGATATACACGCGACACCAGAGAAACAAACCTGTGGTCACTATGTCATTGATATACTTGGTATGATATAGCCTGTTATTAGTGTGGGTTGTTATATAACCTTGAATCTATCTTAAAACTTTGAACTGACCCAAAATCAATAATTATTACTTCCGTGGGGGAGGAATAAGGAGATAGGTCTTCAGCTGTGGTTTTTATATTGTTTTTCTTACATTGTGTGGTAGGTGCGCAGTGAACATTATATTATTATCTGTACCATTCTGTTTATTTAAAGTATTTGCTCATAATTAGTCTAACATTTCTACTGTGAAATAAAGCATATGTTCAGAAGAATTTGGAAGTACACAGTTAAAGAAAAAATGGTAATGTGAGCACCCATGTAGCTGTGACCCACACAAAAGACAGAATGTTGCTTAATGCTCTTTAGTAGTAGTATTGCCACTGTCTTCTGCCTGATTTAAAATTATAATTTCCTTTACTTTTCTCTCTAGTTTTGCCATCTATATATTTACCCTTAACATTATAGGTTAGTTTTGGCAATTTTAAAATTTTATAAAAATACATAAAAGTAAATATTAGGACAGAAACACTAAATATGCTGGAAGATAAGTTAGGTAGAACTATTGAAGATATTGGTATAGGAAAAGACTTTATGAACAAAACCTCAGTGGCACGGGAACTTGCACAAAGAATCAACAACTGGCATCTCATCTTATTAAAAAGCTTCTAAAAAAAAAAAAAAAGCTTCTACACTGCAAGAGAAACCACCAACAGAGCTAAGAGACAACCTACAATGTGGGAAAAAAGTTTCAACTGTACCTTAGACAAAGGTCCCCTATCTAGAATATATAAAGAACGGAAAAAAATCAAACCCCCCAAATTCAAAGACCCAATTCAAAAATGGGCATCTGAAATGAACAGACATTTCTCAGACAAAGAAGTAAAAGCAGCAAATAAACATATGAAAAATGTTCAACATCAGTGGTCATTCAAGAGATGTAGATGAAAACAACACTGAGATTCCACCTCACCCCAAAAGAATGGCTGCTATCAAGAAATCAACCAATAACAAATGCTGGCAGGGGTGTGGGGAGAAAGGAACCCTTCTCATTGTTGGTGGGAGTGCAGACTGGTGCAACCACTGTGGAAATCAGTATGGAGATACCTCAAAGAACTAGGGCTAGAGGTCCCATTTGACCTAGCTATCCCCCTGCTGGGGATCTTCCCAAAAGAATTAAAAGAATCACAGCACAGCAATATATGTGCACCCATGTTTATAGGGGCACAGTTTGTAATAGCTAAAGCTTGGAAACAGCCCAAGTGCCCATCAACTGGAAACTGGATAAAGAAGATGTGGGTTTTTTTTTATAAAATGGAGTACTACTCAGCCATAAAGAACAAGAAACTAGAGACATTTATAGCTAAATGGATGCATATTGAGGCCATCCTCTTAAATGAAATAAATAGGACACAGATGTGTAAATACCGAATAGTTTCTCTAGTGTGAGAAACTGAAAGTGTAATTAAGGATACACACGGATGAAATGGCCTAATAACGTATTTCTCGGATTGTGTTTCCATTACGTGTGATATGACTGTATCGAAATGTAAATTAGGGAGAAGTTTGGCTTTTGTGGCGTCTGCTGACTGGAGTTTTTTTCCAGATCATTATTTGTTCAGTGTTGGTTTTGGGGATCTTTCTGAAACAAATTACATCCTCTGGTGTCTTGTTGGTGCTTGAGATGCTGTTTTAAGTTATATGGAAAAATGTTTTAAGTGCTCTTTAGTTTTGTTTTGATTGAGTTCTACTGTATTTGAATATTATTGTAGTTTTTTTCCCCTTGGATTGTTCTTCTTTGAATGGTTTTAATTTTTTGTGTATGTGTGTGTTTGATAATAAAGTTATTTTAAAAATTAAAAAAAATACATAAAAGTACATGTAAATTTCTTGGACTTTTTCAAAATCCACAGTGTCATTCATGTAGTTGGGTGGACATATAGTTTGTTCCTTTTCAGTACTGTACAATATTCCAATTTAAGAATATCCCACAGTTTACTTATATATTTTACCCTTTATGGACATTTGGGTTATTTATATTTTTGGACAATTCTAAACAATACTATCACAAACATTCTTATGCATGTATCATGGTAACACATGAGCATGCATTACTTTCTGATATATAGATTCGCATACTTCAACATTAAGATGGCAAACCATTTTCTAAAGTATACTTATTTTCCACTCCTCAAGGAATGTGTGGCTTCCTGTTGCTCCAGATTTTGCCAAAGCTTCATTTTGTCAGATTTTTCTATTTTTGCCAAGCTCAAAACTGTAGTTAAAACAGTAGTCTCTCCTTTATATATTTAATTTCTATTTTCCCTGATCACTAATAAGATTGAGCCCCTTTTATATATTTTTTTGGTAACTTGGATTTCTTTTGTGAAATGCTGTTGAAATCTTTGTCTGTTTTTTAATTGGATTGTTTACTTTTCTCATTGAAAGACATGTTTCAATGAGAAAAATGAGAAGTAGTTATCTCCAGTGTATTTCCGGCGAGTTTAGTCTTTTATTTTTATGAAGTGATCTATCTGCCTTCGTGATGTATACTACCTTGAAGTCTGTGGTGTTTGACATTAACATGGCTGTGTCACCTTCACGTTAATTACATGTCTGGCTCCATATTTTAATTTCCACCCTTTCTCCAGTTTTATGCATTTCTTATAAACAACATGTATTTGGAGGTTTTTTTTAATCTGTTCTGATCACTCTTGCTATTTGTCTTCTTACATGGTTTTTCTAAGGACTTAACTGAGAAACTTCTTTTTTCCTTCTGCTGGTTTGGAAGATATATATTCTGTTTGTATTCTTTAAATGATCACCTAGGGAATTATACACGGACAATTAGCTTATCAAAATAAAATCTATCAGATCCGTTGCCCTCCTCCCAAGTAATCCACTTCAGCTCCATTTATTTATTTATTCCCATGTTTTTTTTCAAGAATTTCATCTTGTTTTATTTTATTCTTCAATTGCGTTAGATATCATTCTTTTTGTGTAGTCATTTTGCATAGGCAGTTTTGTAGTTTGACTATTCAGAATATTTTGTGTTAGTGAGTATTCTGTAATTTTGATAGTCAGCATTATTGTTTTGTATAGTAGTATTCATGTATGTAGGGTGATTTTGTTCTCAGTTTTTTTAAACCATGCAAAAATTTTTATGTTTTATCAGTGTCTTCCCTTACTGCCATATTCTCGATTATGAGTCAGGAAAGCCCCCTCAATCTCCGACTGGAAAGGCTCAGTTCTTTCACAGTGAATTTATTCTGAAGTTATTTACCTGACTTTTATTGTCTTATCATAAGAAATAGATTTGAAAAATATAACCCTAAAATACCAGAAATTGGAAGCTTACATTTTTTTTTTAATATGAAAAGATTTACAGGTAGCATTTTGTATTTTCTTCTTTTTATAAGACAAATTTAGCACCGACAGTTTTCTGGGGGTTCTAAGAACCTTACCAATGCTATGTGATGTAGGTTTATAGAAATCCTCAGTATCAATGCCTGTGTGTTATTTCTCATAGCATTGCAATTGTGAATGTAAATAGTAATATTTTAGAAACTGAGTCCATTGTTCCACATTTGCTTTGTCTCTTGGGTGGAATTGTTTTAGCTTTTTTCTCTCTTCCTAGATCTTTCATTTGTCCGTGCATTTGAGTTTACATATGTTAACGTTTATGGCACTCATGTTTTGGTAAGTGCTGCTCATGAAGCCAGAGTGGAGAAGTTTATTTACGTTAGCACAGAAGAAGTCTATGGGGGCAGTCTTGATAAGGTAAGCTTAGAAAATTTGTATTCCATCCATTTATTATATACCAGGATCCAAATCTGTCTCATTAAACCTATGCTGGGCTTTTCTTGTACTCTAACTATACATACTTGTGGCTCCCTCCAGAATGTTATTTCACTGTTTCTTCTGTTCAAAGCAAATGATGCTACCCCAAGTGGGGAACAGCCTAGTCTTGGTAGAGATGTATTCATAATCTGGCTGTTCTTTTTTTTTTTTTTTGGTACCGGGAATCGAACTCGGGACCTTACACTTGTGAGGCAGGTGCCGGCACCACTGAGCTAAATCTCCGGCCCCCCAATTTGGCTGTTCTGCAAGACAAAAATGAATGTCATTCTCACAGACCAAAGCATAGGCACACTAGGCTGCAGCATAGTTTTGCTCACCTTTCTCTCCCAGCCGGGAAATCATGTTCCATTTTTTCAAATTGTGAAGGAGTAAGTGTGAAATTATTATAGAAACTAGAATCTATACTTTAAAAAAATGATTCCCAAATACTCTACTTTTTACACAAAAAGATGACTGCATCCTCCAGTCTATATTTTTCTTTTCTCTTTTTAACCCATAGCTATATTAGTAAGTAGTTACGCTGCTAAGTGCAATAGCACTGAAATTAAGAGGGTACTAAAGGGAAGGCGCAAAAGACCCTGTGTACAACTAATAATTATTGGCTATTAACTGTTAGTCGTTATTAACAGTTAAAGGTTATTTTGTATACAGTTAACACTTGAGGATAGTTGTCTGATCTCATATATTTAAAAGAAAAGTGCAGGTAACGTGACTTTATAAAGAAAAGAATCTGGTTGCTCATATGACTATAGTTTTCATCTCCACATAACCTCTGTGGTTGACCTTTAAACCTCTAAAGAGCCACCTAATCATGATGCATTAAGAGTACAGTTTTCCCTTAATGTAAGCCTATGTTTATATTAATTATAATTTTTACTGTTACTCGTTATTTTTATTTTTTATTTATTTTTACATTTTTTTTGGTACCAGGGATCAAACTTGGGACCTTGTGTTTGCAAGGCAGGCGGCAGAACCACTGAGCTAAATCCCCGGCCCTTGTTATTTTTTAAAAGTTCTCTCAGACATTTCTAATGTGCAGACTTACAGGTGGCATTTCCCAGCAGCTGCTTTCAGTTCTGTGGTAGAGCTTTGAACTTGTACTGTGATAGAAGCATGCAGCACTGTCCAGAGCAGTGGGTAGGGCAGGTGTAAATCTTCAGTCCCAAACCTGTAGTTGTCATGCCATTAAGAGAAGTAAATTTATTGATTATACATGATGATGGATGATACACAAGCTTCATTCCCATCGTTACTCAGTTTAGAGATACTGGATAGGAGGTACCAACAGTCATTTTCGTAACTAAATTCTGTGATTGTGCTTGGCCCTTTGTTTCGGTGCTGAGCTTCAGAATATCCCAGTAGGAACCGTCAGTTCAGTGACACCAAGATTTCTGGAGCGTGGCTTCTTCTCCTAAACAGACTGTAACTAAATGTCAAGTGAAACCTGGCGTCATCCTGAAGGAATTCTTACTTCACACTATTGGGGAACATTTATGCAGTAGCTCTAGAGTAGACAAACTTTACATAGCACATTTTAAAAACGCAGTTACTCAGCATCATTTTTGATCAAGCTGTTAAATTTAGCAATCAACAGCATGGTTGCAAAAACCAAAAATTTACATTTAAACCCTGTGCCCGAATGCTTTACACTTTCTGCAGAACAGAAACTAAGGTGACCCATTATACAGTTAGTCACAAATATAGTCCTTAAGGTTTTTGCCCTTGTACACCACAACATGGCAACAATGGGTGGGAGCTGAGGAGCCATTTAGAGTTGTGGGGACCACTCAGCTGTGTGGAAACAAGCCCAAACACCAGTGCTCAGGGCTCGGAGCTTGTCCCTTAGGCCACCGTTGTCACCTGTAGCTTCCCTGTCACTTCTCTGACTCTTCCCCAGCTTTGTTTCCTGACAGTGTTAAAACCTGTCAGTGCCATAGCTACTGTAGCTGCTGGAACTTCCATAGTTACCTTGGTTTCATGGTTCGGCAAAGTATTGGCCTTTACCATCATAGGGGCCACAGCTTCTGCCTCCAGTTCCTCCTCTTATAGGTCTAAAATTTGACGATTACTTGTTATAATTATAAAAATAATTGTAGCTCTCATCACCTCCAGTTGCTTCTGTCTTTACCAGATCCAGTGTCCCAGTCCCCATGCCACCATATCCACCATGACTGCCACCAAAGCTACCACGAACGCTGAAGTTTCTTCCCTGATCAGAGTTGTTACTGCCACCCAGACTACCTCCGCAGCCACCGTCAGTTTTAGAACCACTTTGACCTCTGTGGCCTGCTGAAGCACTCGCCATCTCTTGCTTCGACAGGGCTTCCCTTGCTTCCCAGCGTGGCCTTCCATGGGATGGTAGCTCTGAGTGCCAGCGCCACCCAGAATCGGGTTGTCAAAGGTTATGAAAGCAAAGCCCCTCTTCTTGCCACTGCCTCAGTCAGTCATGATTTCAGTCACACGAGTTTTCCCATATGTTCAAAATCATCTCTGAGGTGATGTTTTTCAGTATCCTCTTTAATGTTTCCAGCAAAGATCTTTCCACACCTAAGTGGGCATCTGGTCTTGGAGAATCTTCCCTCATAGGAAGACAGCTTCCTATGTTCTCGAGCCCTTCTATCTGCCTTGTGTCTCCTTGCTCTTGCGGCTGCATCCACACCCTCCACTGTGGCCTAAGTGACAAACTCAGAGCCCCTGAGCGCTGGTGTTTAGGCTCCTTGTTTCCACACAGCTGTGAGTGGTCCAAATGGACCACATTTTGGAGCCATAGCTCCAAGTGGCTCCCCGGCTCCCACCCATTTTGCAAAGCTCAGCTCTCCAGTGAAGTCCTTTCACAGTTGTTTGGGCTCCTGCTGAGAGTCTGGATTAGAAATGAAGGCAGCAGGAAATGGAACATTGATGGTGATTCCTCAGTGGCATTCCTGCGCAGAAAGCTATATTTTTCATAGTCAGTGTTTACAGGGAACTCATTGTGTTTCACTTTATTTTTAATAATTTTTTTACTTTGCTAAAACATACACACTGAAAAAAAAATAGCTTAAAAAGACCTCTAATAAGAAAAAGCAAACCCTGATTACATTTCAGTCCCCCATCCCGCTTCTAAGAAGCAACCTCTTTCAACTCATCTCAGTTTTTAATCAGGTAAACTTCTTCCTTCTTGTACCCTTTCCCCTCAATATCTGGTCGGACACAGCAGCCCAAGTGAGTTTTAAAATAGAAATCTGCTCTTACGCTTCTCCAAACCTGCCAGTGTTTTCACAGTGGTTGTCACTGTTCCATGTATCCCGGCCTTTGCCTGGCGCTCTAACCTTATCTCCCATTTCTCTTCCGGCATACCAGCCTTCCTACAGTGCCTTTGGCTGCCCTTCTATCTAAGGGCCTTGTATTTGCTCTTCTCTCTGCCTGATGAGGTTTTTGTGAGCAGTAAAGAAATTAGTAAGGGCAGTTGGAAGAATGCCAGACACACACATAGTTCCACTAATGGTTTTTTTAAATGCAGTGATTGACATTTCAATTTGTAATATGGTTTCTACTTAGAAAATGTGTGCAGTACATACTTTTAAAATATATCTTTCTACAATTAGGAATTTGATGAATCTTCCCCCAAACAACCTACAAATCCTTATGCATCGTCTAAAGCAGCTGCTGAATGTTTTGTACAATCTTACTGGGAACGATACAAGGTATGAACTGATCTCAGAAACTCTTGAAACATTTTACTTTTGACTTCAGTGCTAAAATTCCAAGTCAGCTTTAGTAGCATTTCATTTTTTGGGAAAAAGACAGATTGAGAAAACTTAAATATTGATTTATTACATTGTGTGGACAACAAAGAATTAAAAGTTTTTCTAATTCAGTTTATCACTACAGGAATATTGGAATATATATATATTTTCCTGTTTCAGTAGTGGGTAGAGTGCTGTAGCTATAGTGAAAAGCCCTGTTGGAATGCTCTGAGTGGAGGAAGATAGACGGAGGACCTCCCTTTCCTGCCATGTGCTTCTCTGCATGGTGGGCTCTCTCGGCTCCTCATGATTGGGAAGTAGACTGGTCCCAGTGGCCGTCGGGGTGGCATTACAGGAGCCTTAGCCAGTAGGAATCGACTCGAATCCCTGACATTCAGTTTCCCACTGATCTTTGTGAGTTATTGGGGACTAAGTCAGAAAGGCAAGCCAAGGAGTTCCTCAGGATTCTTTGCCTTTTACGATCCCGTGTGGCTGGTCTTTACAGGAGTTGATAAAACAGATTCAGTTGGAAGTTGCCCTTCTAATCAAACTTAAGAGTCCTAGAGGTGGTCTTGAAATGAGCAGGCGGAAAGGTCATTATTCTGCTGTCAGACGTAGAGATCATATGTAATCATCGTCCCTGTTCCTCAGTAAAGAAAACGGTCCTTTTCTTCCTTTACCTCTGCCTTTATCTGAACCCCGTCCTCTCCTGTCTTTAGGAACCTTGCATGGAAAGTCTTTTCACTCTGTCCTTAGATGTGTGGAATTATTTAGGCAAAGGTACTTTTATTTTAAAACTCTGCATATTCTTAGCATGGTCATTATCATTGAAGTTTTCCATTACCTTAATGTTGAATACTCTTTTAAGTTTCCAGTTGTCATCACAAGAAGCAGCAATGTTTATGGGCCACATCAATACCCAGAAAAGGTAAATTTTACTTCTGAATTCATAGAGCTTATTTTTAGTGAAATAACTTGTCATTTAAAAAAAAAATCTCATCAGTTATTTGTGTAAAGAAATCGATGTTGTAATTATATATGTGTCATATATATATATATGATATATATAGAATTATGTGTTCTGTGGAGGCCACATGCAAATCTCATCAGACTTAGAGTTTAAAGACTTGCGTTGAAGCTTCAACTTGTTGCTCACCAGCTGACAAGTCTTTGAATTTGTCTTTAAATTGGGAGATAATGAAAATACTTGGAAAGGATTTTGAAGGATCTAGTGAGGTGCTGTATGTGAAAATGCTTGAGCCTGCTAGGCCTCTAAGGCACTAGAGTACTCACCACTGCAGCTGCACTGCAGTTTAGACTCAATGCGCAGACAGACCAGTACGTCAGGGCACAGAGAGTTACCTGACGCGAGAACAGTTAGGCAGTGATGCAGGAAGCTTGTACATAAATGTGTCTTAATGTCAGCTTGGTAACTGTGCCTTAATTCAGCTTTGTTGCTGTGGGCCTGAATGTCTTCCCCAAAGTAATAACAGATAGTGAATAAAGAAATACAGCTGATTGGCTGAAAATGCCCGTGCAACTGGTTCTGTATCATTAAGCTGGATTTTAATAACTTACCTGCTCTGCCTAAATTTGGAGCCTGGGTTTTCTCACTTACCAGCTATTTGCTTTCATCTGTTTGGCCAAAGGAAAGGGTTGTACATAGATAGTATGTGGTGTTAATATCCACATTGCTTCATTTCTGAAATAGCCTTAGCATGTTTAATATAATCTCTTACTTGCCCTGTTTAACATGTTTTCTTTGAATCCAAGAGCGCTTGTGGAATTTATACAAAGTAAATCCCACAAGCACTTTTTGAGTGGGTACTTATATATAAAGTGATAAGTACAGTATGATTCCTGCCCTTAAGAAACCAACACTGAGGTGACCTTTGTGATGACAGCAAACTGTCCATGAGGAATTGCTTTTCATTTTCCCACTATGTCCTTTTATCTTCAAGTAACTGGCTTTTATCAAATAACAAACTACCTTAAAGTGTTTTTTTCATGAATTCCTGGTAAGAATTAGAATTTATCCTTATGTACTTCTTAATAATAATTTTTAATCTTAATGAGTTCAGATTCATATTAATGAGCGAATTTCCAAAGTTTGAAATGATATTCAAATCTTCTTTTAGGTTATTCCAAAATTTATATCTTTACTGCAACACAACAGGAAATGGTATGTTATTATTGACCTTTGAACCCCTATGCTTTTCTGGTATATTGATAGTTTGATAACAGTCTTCCTTGAAAATCATGAAGTCTTAGTGTTGGAAGCCATTGACTTGAATGTCTCACCAAATTTAAAAATCTCTTCTCCATGTAATGTAATCGTTTTTGAGTGATTATAATCTATAATTTATCTTTATAATTTACTAAGATAATTTCAATTCTTCAGGGATCTATCATAGAACTTTGAGTAATAGTATTGTTTTATACGTAATTTTACTTTCATCTTTATGTAACTTTACTTTTTCAAAGGATAACTTTAATTCATAAGACCAGATATTTCTTCAAAGTGAATTTATGGTATAAGGTTAATAAGTAAATATTTCTCAGGGATTTATGTTTGCTACTCTCTTATTGAGTATCAGTAGAAGGTTTGGACATCATTTAAGAACTATAGATAATGTTAAGCTGTGAGAATCTGTGTTTTTAATAAAAGATTTCTAGGCTCCCTGTGAGAACTGCCTTCTCTGGAATTGTACCCAGTCATTGATTTATTTTGGTGTGGGAGAGCTTTTGTACACTTCATGATTCCATTTCATTTAATCTGTTTAGCTGCATTCATGGATCAGGGCTTCAAAGAAGAAATTTCCTTTATGCTACTGATGTTGTAGAAGCATTTCTCACTGTCCTCAAAAAAGGAAACCCAGGTGAAATTTATAGCATTGGAACCACTTTTGAAATGTCAGTTGTCCAGCTTGCCAAAGAACTAATACAACTGGTAATGTATCTGTTGTAAAAGGTAGTATTTACATAATTGTCACTAAATTAAGTGACAGTCAGTATCAATAGTTTACCATTTATTTAGTTTAAAAGAGAACAAATGGAAAATGAAATTCATAATTATGTGCATCATATGTGTCATTTGAAGTTGTATAACTCCTTTGGTAACAGCTTTTCAGGAGAAAAAAATTCATTAACATATATACCAGGGATGCCAAAACTTTTAGAGATGAGTGTCCAAACTGCAACCCAAACCCACTTATTTATCGCAGGGTGCCAACACTGCAATTAAACCTGAATGCTGAGGTTTTAGTTTAGAAAAAACAACTCATACATTAACTTCTTTAGTCTCGAAAGAAAAACAACACACATGCTATAGGTTCGCCACTGGTATATACTCTAGTTGTAAGACAACTCAATTTCACACGTACATAATTGTATGTCCTACAATCAAAGAACAGTTCTAAATAAAGTAATTATGAGTGTACATATGTTTTAGGGAATCTCAATTATAAATTTAAGGTTAATAGAAAAGGGATCTGAGTAGTAACCAAAAGTCAGGAGAGCACATTTTCCCTCATAGTTTATATAATGTGTATATTGTTTTTGAGCTTTAAATAAGATGTAGATTGTAAATGATGGTATTTTTGTTGTTTCCTCTGCTTTGAGATAGTTGTCTCTTGTATCTTTTTAAAACTGATATTAGATACTATTGTTTTCCTCTAGTCTCATTTTTTAATTTGACTCAAAAACCTCTATCTTGACAGATCAAAGAGACCAATTCAGAGTCCAAAATGGAAAATTGGGTTGATTATGTTAATGATAGGTGAGTAACTAGTTAAAACATTGGGGAAAGGTTGTGAAATCTTAGGTACTTAAAAAATTATAAATTATATAGACCTGACTGGAAACTAGTTTATCTCTTTTGAATTGTCTGGTAAAATATTTTTTTCCTAATTATAAATGTTATGCAATTCAAGTATAGCACCATTATTAGCTATATGACTTAAAGAAAGTTATTGACCCTTTCCAAGTATGCGGTGTCTCCATTGCGAAATAGGGGTGATGCTAATATCTTGCTTATAAAAGTATGTTAAGGTTTAATTATAACATATAAATTATCTGGCCCAGGGCCTGGCACTTGAGTCCTAAGTTACATGTATTTATTTCTCTATTTATCAAACATATATCAGGTTCCCTATGTGTGACAGTACTAGACTTATACCTAAACAGTGGCTGAAATAAATTTTAAAAAAAGCATAAACCAGAGAGAGATGTGTTTGGGTTATTGAAAAAAATCATGGTTTTGGGGGTTTTTTCCCATATACTTTGTAAATATTCTACAGTAAGCATGTGATTGTGAGGAATTTTGTTTTTTTAAACTTGAATTATGTAAAGAGGTATGAACATACATAATATCTCTTAATTTATATTTGTAAGTATATATCTACAATGTCATTTTAAATATTTTGTTTTTCAAGACCTACCAATGACATGAGATATCCAATGAAGTCAGAAAAAATTCATGGTTTAGGATGGAAACCTAAAGTGCCTTGGAATGAAGGAATAAAGAAAACAAGTATGTTATAAATTGATCATTTGGGGAACAATTTAGTTATATTTAAAGGAAAAATAATTCATTTTTAGAACACTGCACAAATTCAGCAGAAAATTGTGATGCATCATTTGCATTTTTGAAATTGTTACATATAATACATTTTCAACAATACTATACTGTGTTTGTTAAGCATCTTAAATTTCATAGATTGACTGCTTGTCTTCCTGTATATTATTAGCATTAATCAAATACCTAGTTCATTGATTCTGAGGTGCATATTTTTTTCACTTTCTTCATATCCTTGAAAGGTGTGTGTCTTAAAAATCACTGATGTCTTACTATTGTTGTAGCTCTTTTCTTTCTTAGTGAAAGCTTATTGCAGCTTATTTCTTATTTTTTTATGTAAAATAATCATCCATCTTAAGATCAGTGGCATCTTTGATTTGATGAATATAAATAGAGTCTTTGGGTGTTGCAAGTATTTTGTTTGAAACAAATAAGAAACAAATTGAGTGTATGGAGGAAAATCTACTAAATAAATATAAAATCTGTGTGTATGTGTAAAGTCTGTGTATATGTGTTAAAAGTTCTGCTGTATTTAGAAGTGTACTCATGAGAAAAGATCTTGATTCCAAATTTGAAATGTAGAATACTTGGATTGAATATTAAAAAGCAAAATCAAAGACAACTTAAAACTATTAGGTTTTATTTAACTAAAAAAGCTTCTACTGATAATATAACAACATAAAAGAATTTTACACATTAATAAAGAGAAGCTTATATCAGCTTACTATACCTTTGATACACTGTTGCCATATTTACATGAACAAATAATACTTTTTTTCTATAAAATAACTTTTAAAACCAGTGTAAATGACTTAAGCCACTTTACTTTGAATTTCCTAAAATCAGAATGTCTTCAACATTAGGTTCAGTATTGAAGGACTTAGGAAGTTAAAAAGAAAAAAAATGGTTAATTTATAATTCTAAGATTTCAGGGGTTAAAATATCTTTTGATTAACTTCGTTGTTCCAAATCAAACTTTTTAGCTTCATAAGTTAAAAATTAAATTGTCTGCTGATAAGCTAATAGGCAGGACTTTCTTTGAATAGCAGGAATTCAGTAAATGTTGGTTAATTGGTGTTTAATTTTTCACTTTTCATTTTTGTCTTGTTTTTCCTATCAGTTGAATGGTACAGAGAGAATTTTCACAACTGGAAGAATATGGAAAAGGCATTAGAATCCTTTCTAGTACAACCCCCTTGTGTATCATCAGCGATTTTCAGAGAAAGAGAAAATGATCCTACCTCAACAGGCAATATGCAATTAAGTGACCAAATGAAGCACCTTCCTTTCATTTGGAATGAGATCATAACTTTTTTGTATTAAGTTTAAATCTGAAATGTCTCAGTCTTTGGAAGAGTATTTATACTGGCCCAAAACTTAAATATCAGCATTATTTCAGAAAACTCCTCCTGAAAACTAGGGGGTAGTAAGCCTAGCAAGACTCTTTAGAGGGGAGGCAGGAAGGAATCTTCTGGTTCTGAAAACAGAGACAGGCAGTGGCTCTGGGTGGATGGCAGCCTTGACTGGTTTTCAGCTCACTCAGCTTCCCAGCCTTTCCCAGGGCCAAGGGAGTCTCAAGTTTTCATTTGTAAGCAATGTATGATGAATATTATGCTCTAATTCATCTTTTTTTAGTCAGATGTTATGCTATAGTTGCTTTAAAAATGGAACAAAGTGGAAGCATATCTAGCACTTTTTAACTTTGGATAATTTTGTAAAATTAAATGCTTTTTAAAAGCAGTATGAAAAGTTTTTATACTTTCAAAATCAGTTGTTGACCTATAAATAACCCGTCTCGGAGAATTTTTATCATGTGTTTACTGTGTTAAGTGATTTTATTAATAAAATTGTCATTATTTTATTGTATTTAATGTAGAATGTGGCTTTTAAAATAATTATGTTTTTAGTTTGCTGTAAAAAATTTTTTAAATACTTGATTCTGTATTTTTAATCTTTTCTCTAGTAACATTAAGATGACTTGAAAAAGTAACTGATAGGATATTGGGCTGAGAAAACAAAAGGAAACTAAGTGAGTCTCTATGAGGAACACAGATTTTAGTATAGCAGCTTCTCAATCCTTCCTTAAAGTCTGAACACACTCTTTAAATACATTTAACAGCAGCCTCCCGCAGCCCACAGTGCCCGGGTCCTCTACTCTACCTCTTCAGTTCCTCTAGATAGTGTCCCATGTGGAGAGAAAGAGGAGAATAAGGGCCTGTTCTCTCTTGAAGAGGGCAGATGCAGGGGTCATCCCTGAGGATAGGGAGGAAGCAAGATTGGGAGGACAGTGATGCAGGCTAAGGCTCTAGGCAGAAAGGCAAGCCCAAGGGAACATGACCTTCTACATGGAAAACTGTCTGTTGTGAGGATCAAGTCAGCTTTCCACCAAGTAAACTGGTTGGTTTTTTCTCCTGAACGGTACCATACCGAGGGTTCAGCATGTGTCTCTATGGCCAGCAGACTGAATGCTCACAGGTGGCAGAAGTAGATTGGCCATAGTAAGCAACAGTTCATACTGCAGGTCTGTGCAGTTAGGGTGGAGTTTCAGCTTCACTGGCTTGGGCATCCACCCCAGGGATTCGTGGAGCTCACTTGGATTTGTCCGGGTGGGTCGTGGAGATGTGCCCTTGAGGCTTGTGTCCAGTCCCTCACCCCTTCTATTCTGCCACTCTTCTGCTTCCTGGCTACTTTGAACTAAGTATCTTTAGTCCACTCTCCCCTTTCATCATGATATTTCTGCTTTGGTCTGAAACTATGAGCATTTTAAATGCCTTCTTTTAAATTGTGCCTATCAGGCACTGTGTCCATGGACGGGACAGCTGAATGTAAGAGTCCCAAGAGTAGTTCCCTTCTCTGCATTTATGGCTTCCCCTCAAGGGTCCCTTGTGGTAGTTCTGGGTTGCTGATGATAAAGATGGGCCAAAGTGAACCGACCAAGTCATTTTGTGGGTTGAGCGCTTCAGTGCCTTTTCCATGTGTTACACAGATCTTCACACTCCCACCCTCGCCCACTCTCCCATGTGCCCACCACATGCCCCGAACCCTGTCTTCTTTATCCCTGCTCCTGTTGCCATTTTCTTCCTAGGCCCAAAGTACATAACCAGGCTGTTTGCCACTGCCCGTAACTTAATGCACATTCTCGTGCAGATTACTTCTAGACAGTGTGCATGACCAGGTAACATTGTTCAAAGTTCTGCCCTTTGAGAGATCTCCCCTTTCCATGTTATTGATAAGGCCTCACCAGCATGGCTTTAATGCAGCCACAACCAGTTGTTTGCTTGCACCCACATAAGAAGCCCACCAACCCATAAACTAAGACGGGCTGTTTCCTCCCTTTCAGTGGTTATACAACCCCCTCTGTATGACTACAGGTATTGAGAGGGGAACACTGGTGTAACTAAGGTGTTCACATGGGAGTCTGGCCCACCTGCTCTTGAAGCTTACTCCTGCCCTCTGATTCTGCCTAGACTCCACCCCACATGTTCCATTTCCATCTGTTTTGTTTTGAGTTGGGGTCTTGCTATGTAGTTCAAGCTGGTCTTGAACTCTATGTAACCCAGGCTGGCCTCGAACTCACAGCGATCCTTCTGCCTCAGTGTCCTGAATGTCCATTTCCACCTTACAATTTAATGCTCTGGATCCACCTGACTTTATAAGTAAGTGGAGACATTGAGTTATAGGAGCCGCCATAAAAAAATCACAGAGTAGATAGCTTCAACAACAAATTTAGTTTCTCAGTTCTGGAGGCTAAAGTCTAAGGTCAAATCAAAGTGTCAACAGAGTTGGTTTCTTCTGAGGCCTCCCTGATTTGCAGATGGCTGCCCTTTCCCTGTTTCCTCACATGGTCTTCCTCTATACACACACACATCCACAGCCAAATTTCCTCTTAGGACACCAGATGTCCTATTGGAGTAGGGCCCACCCTAAAGAATTCATTGTAACTTGCTCTAAAAATCTTATGTCTAAGTATGGTCACATCCTATAGTCCTTGGGCTTAGTACTTCAGCATAGGTATTTGGCCAGCATAGGTCAGGGCACAATTCAGCCCTTAATAGTCCAAATGAACTCAGCACATATGGGCACTTCTGAATGCATGGGCACTTCTGAATGCATGGTCACTTGATGTCCCATGGCCAAGCATTCTGCCTACCAGGGCCAGAAGTGGAATTCCAAAGGCATAGAAGAATTCACTGCAGTTGGAGAATGGTCTTTTTGAAGCAGGGTCTCACTGTGTAGTTCAGGCTGGCCTTCAACTCACTGTGTAGTCCAGCATGGCCTCAAATTTGCAGCCATCCTCCTTCCTCAGCCTCCCACTGCAGTCCCCTGCCAAGATGACAGACGTGCACCACCACACCTGCCTCAGGAATGTTCTTTGTTTAGAACCCCTGGGAATTGTATGGTGATTCTCCTGCTAGTGGATCTCACTGTATGATCCATACTGCATCTACCACCAATGCCACCAACACCAGAATCCGATACCAGATCATATAGCCAAGTTAGTGGAGGTGCTGTCATCCTAGCTTGAACCTGTTGCAGAGCTCTGTCCTGCTCCAGACCCCTTGAGGCTGGCAGCCTTTGGGCCACTGAGAAGAGGGCCTGGAGCAGTACTCCTAACTGTAGAATGTGTTGCTTCTGGAACCCAAAGAGGCTACCAGGTGCTGCTGCTGTCTGTGCAAGAAGGTCTAGGATAAAGTATGTCCTGGCACACCCTGACCATTGGAGTCCTGAAACCTTTACTGAAATAGTAAGTCCCTGAATTATCTTCCATCTTCTGGGGTGAATCTGGGTTACCCATGCCACCAGTATGCTGTCCACCTCTTGTTAACCCTGCCTGGTCAGCGTGATGCCATCAAGGTGATAGATCCCAGTGACACTGCAGCATGTTCAGAAGACTCAAGTTTCCTAGGAGAGCAGAACCAGCTCACATAGCCCAAGATGAAATCGTAAATGCATCTAGTTTTTGATCCGTCCTGATTGAGGTGGAAAAGTACACATTGACCCCATTAAAGCCTGAATACCATGCTCCGGAGGCCTAATATAGCCAGCTCTCACCCGAGTGGCTACTTGATTCACCTGGCATTTCTCTGCTGCTGTTCTCCAGCGTCCACCCAGTTTCAGCAGGGACCAGATTAGTCTCTACCAGGATGTGGTGGGGATCTGTGTCTGCATCCTTGAGATCCTCAACATCATCTTCACCATCTCTGAGAGGCAGTTTTGTTTTTTATTTATTATCTTGGCTAGGGGAGCTGCCCAATTGAGACAAGTCCATTAAGCCAAGGTCAGAGTGCTGATTGGAAAACAGGATCCTGACACATGGATAGGACTGAGTGGGTGACTTTTAAAGATTTTGAAGCTTTTTAACTGTCAAGTCCTAAGTTTGCTCTTTTCCACCTCAAGTGATAAGGCCCTCACTTAGCTGTCACGTGTTTGCTAATTATGCTCAGCTTAACAAACACCAAGCATTGCCTTGTATGACTTGTTTCCATGAACTTTTCAAATACCCAGATTATTTCATCAGCCAGGACAGTGTGGTCCCCATCACAGGAACATTCTCCCTGGTCACCCTCCATGAACATCCTAGCAGGTGGGAGGCCCACTTTGCACCAGGGACTATTTGTGCTCTCCCCGCAGTATTCTCCTGACCAGCCAGGCAGGTGATCCAATTCCAAACCCGTCTTCCCAGCTGCCATATTAGATCACTCTTGGAGCCACCTGTTCCAGTTGCATCCTCTGGGAAGCAGTGACTGAGACAGGGTTGAGACGCAGGGAGTTTATTGAGGAGGGAGAAAAATGAGAGAAAAGGGAGGATGTAGAATTGGGCAAGAGAAATTCTAGGGCTGCATTGCAGATCTATCAACTGTGAAAGAAAGGAAGAAGAGTTGGCAAAGAGCTCAATCTATGACACAGATGAGACAAAATCTCAATTCAACAGGAAGGTCCAGAGCAAAGGCTTCTTGTTAGAGAAGTCCCCATGGGTGGCAGTGGCCCGCTTCCCTGTTGTGTTCAGTCATTGCCTAAAGACTGCTCAGAAACAGTGAAGGTGAATCCTGAAGCTAGCAGGGGAGGCTGTCAGCTAAGTGCACTGTTGGAGCTGAGTGGCCTGCTCTTGCTTGAAGGGAAATCCACCTTCATTATTTGCCGCCTGGCTGTTTGTGGTGAAGGAGGGGCTCTTGGAGTTCAGTTGTTCTCCATACAGATTTTCAATGAAACCACTTCTTTTAGTCCAATGGCTTACTCTCCTTCCCTCACATATCAGCACCTCCCATAGCCTCTAGTAGTACAGGACCCTGAGACTCTGCTTAAGGTCCCCTAATCTACAGTTTGCAAGAAGACTTTGTGGATACGATGTTTAAGCTGTGTCTTAAAGGTGGAGCTAGTAAAGGAAGCTGAGAATGATTCCAGGCAGAGGCTGGCAGAGTAAAAGCACCAAGTTATAAATGATAGTGTTGGGGCGATGACAGGTCACAAGGATTCTCATTATTTTGTTAGGGAAATGAGAATTGAAAATAAAATAACACTTCACATCCATTAAGATAGCTTTTATTAAGAAGAAAAAAGTAACAAGTGTTGGTGAGGAGGTAGAGAAATGGTGCCCCTGATGTTGGTAGGATATCCAGAAAGTGGAAATAACACAAATACCTGTTGATAGATGAATGAATACACAAAATGCAGTAAATACATACAATGAAGTATTATTCAACATGTAGAATTCTGACACATGCTACAACATGGATGAAGTAAGGTCCCTGAACAAGGTCAGTACACTAAATGAAATAAGCTAGACCCAAAAGAATAATACAGTATGAGTAGGCAAATTCATAGAGAAAGAGTATGGCAGAGGTGGATCAGGCTAAAGGGAGGGGAAAACAGGTAATTATTGTTTAATGTGTGTAAGGTTACTGTTTAGGATAATAAAAAAAGTTCTGAAAGTGGATAATGGTGATGGTCGCACAACACTGGGAATGTACTTAATGGCACTGAATTGTACACTTATAATGGTAAATTTTACATTATGTTTATTTTACCACAGTGATATTTTTTACGAATGTGTCCCTAGACCGGTGACACTGGCATCACTCAGGAACTTCTTAGAAATGCAAATTTTGGGGGTCACCTCAGACTTACAGAATCGGAACCTCCAGGGCTGGGCCTGTAACTGGTGGCCCCTGCTGTTGGAGAACCACTGCTCTCTAGTGTGGCGTGGGAGTGCGTCAGATGGGAATTACGCTAGCTGTGGGGGGCCTCGCCTGCAGTGGTAAGGTGCTTGGATCTCACCTGACCAGCATGGTGCTAATTCAGGATTTTAAGAAAGAAATTAACATTGTCAGATTTATGGATTAAGACATTTTTAAATTGCAGAATAATATGTGCTTGTTGCTGAAAACTTAGAAATTAAATCCAAAACATGAAACCATTCATAATCTACCACTGGAAAAGAAGTTAACCTCAATATTTTGATGAGTGTTCTTTATTTTGCTTTTCGGTGCATATGTGCACAGTTTTATAAACCAAATATAGGATGATCGTGGACAGAGTGTTTTGGCTCCTGTTTGTCTTCCCTTAGCAATACATCATGAGTGCTTTTACGTGTTATGATGATTTTTGCCATTTTTATTGACTGAAGAATTACATTTCTGTGAGCTTATTCTGGCAACAGTATGGAAAATGAATTTAAGGAAGACAAGATTTAGCTCCCGTAGGGATCTAACTTATGATGCTGTTGCAGTGAATCAGGCTGCTGCTGATAGGGCCTAAAGCAGAGCACTACAAATGGATGCTGGGCGCAGATGTCAGAATTTTTAGATGTAAAAACTTATTGATAATGCGTAAAGATGCCTTTTCTTGAGTTGGGTGCAATTTTAATGCTTTAAATGTTGGCTTCCAAAGAGTAGACAATGGTAAGTTATGTTTAGAAGATGTTGAGCCATGAGAGATAGTGAGCTTGGGAGTCTGTGGGACATCCAAATGGAGATGCCTAACAAAAAGCTAAATATATGACTCTGAAGCTCAAGTGGGTGGGCAGGCATGAGATCTAGAGGCATATGTTTGGTAGTGAAATGGCCATTAACGTCTGAGTATGGAAACACATAGCAGAAGCTAGTGCAGGGCGATTAGGGCACTAAGGGCTCTGCCCTTGGAGGGGTTAAGGTAGTTCTACCAGGAACCTGCTTAGTTCCCACAAAGTGAGTTGTTATAAAAAGAAGGAGCCCTTGAAGAATGCCCCACGAATCCCCTCCTTGGCTTCCTCTCTTGCCATGTGATTTCCTGCACACAGTGTCATCGTTGTGATTAATTTAATCCATGAAGCCCTCATTACAACCCAAACAATGAGACACCTGATCTTGGACTTTCATAACTGTGAGCTAAATAAACCTCTTTTCATTATAAGTTATGCATTCTCTCTTATTTTGTTATAGTAACAGAAAGTGGACAAATAGTTGACCTTGCCTGTAGGTGTTGAAGTTCTAGCCTCTGTATTGCCATCCCACTTTATTCATATGATTTATGTGCTTAGAATGTATTTACCACAACAGATTACAGCTCCTGGGGTGAAATCCTCTTTGCAACCCTAGACCTGACTCTCAGCATTTCTATTCATTTATAGGGTTTTAAAGGAGTAGTGTCTTTGTCTCCGTTTCTCCCTGCCTCTCCCCCTTTCTTTCCCTTCCATCCGTATCTCAGCCAGAAACACTTGCTTCCTTACACACCACATTTGTTCACACAGAGCTTGTTTGTGTCCGATTTCACGTATGTTTTTGTGTTTCTTGTTTTGTTCAAAAAGACTGATCTTTAAAATTCACTTTAGAGCTTTTTTATAGAAATTTCTATCTTTGAGTAATTGTTCTTTGATCCTTTCTTAGCTTTAATAGTATTTCTAATATTCATATCTTTGTAGCTTAACTTGCTGTGTCATAATGCATACACTGCTTTAAAGGGTGTTCCCCACGACGGGAAGCATTTTATTTTGTCATGGTAACCTTCCTATTCTAAATTCAAGTGGGCATGGTGGTGCATGCCTGTGGTCCCTGTGCTCAGGAAGCTGAGGCAATGGGATCACTCTGAGTTCCAGGCCAGCCTAGGTCACAGTGAGTTCAAGACCAGCCTGAAGAACATAGGGGTGCCCTGTCTCAAGTAAAACAAAAACAAAAAACTAACTTCAGAAAAGGAGAATCCCTCCTTTTACCTCTTTCATCATCTTCACTTAAGTTGATTTTCAGGAGCCAGAGAAGCATTTCTAATTCTGGCTCTCTTTCCCTTGGCTCTAAACAACTAGAAAGCCTTCCCATTCAGTGTGTGATAACAGTCCTGCACTTTGCTGAGTCCCTTAATCACTGACTAAGAATGAAAATATTATTCTCTTAATGAAGATAGTTGTGTGAATTAACTGTCATAACTGGAAAGGAGAAAAAGCACATTTCTGTATTAAAATGCTGAATAAAAATTACAGAAATGTGAAATATTAAATGAATTCGGCTATACAAACCCTTGAGAAACATCTTTCTATTTTCAAAATATTTTAAAGTTTTAATTAATGGCACTGGAACTTTACCTTTCTCATTTAAAAATAAAACAAACAGGTGAAAATATAAAGAAAATGTTTTTTCCAAAAAACCCCATTAAAATGTCCATTTTAACTATTGAGATATTACTTGTCAAATAAAAATTATAAGTCTTAATATTCAGAAAAAGCACATTTCCCTTAAATTAATCTCTTGTTCTGAGGATTTTCCTTTTACCCTTATTAGATTCTAAATAAGTATAGTATGTCTAACTTATTCTAAAAATATTTCAGTTATCATAAAAAAAATAGTGTACCACACAGCTAAAATTAAATCAGTTTAAAATTCTCAGGAGTTGGAATTATGGTTGCTTAAGTTAAAAGACTAATCAAACCATAGGTTTAGAAGATGTTACAGCAATATTCTAATTACCCCAATCTGATTTTCCTTAGTAATTGTGAAGGTCAAAACTGAAAGCTTGATTCAAAAAGGAAATTAAAAATTAAGAATAAAAGACAAGGAAGACATTTTTATCCCCAGCATATGTTATGATAGATTATTTAGCTGACCATGTAAAGCTAAAGAGTGCGCTGTGATTCACATTGGAAACTGACCACAAGGGGTAGAAACTGTGTATTGCAAATCCTTGTAACAGCATAATTTGACTTATATTATTTTTCAGTAAAGGTCATTCATCATATATTAAACAAAAACATATCTACATGTTTAGATTTTCAAAGGAAAAGTAGAACCCAAGAAAAAACCCTTTATCAGACCACATATTCTGGTTTGAGGATCCCAAAACCATATCTTGGTAAGTACAGGACAAGCTGTAGCAATAAATGGACAAAGAGATTTTTTAGAATGATTGTGGATTTTGGGAAGCACTTCTCTCTTCTTACAAAATATATCTCTAGGCATCTTCCCCTGCCTAAAATTCCATTAATACGGAACACAATCCCTGGTCTTCTGTGAAAAATAGGATTAAAATCTAGTGGTTTCTAGGATCTGTGAGATAAGACTGTTCAGCCTTACTCAAAATTTTATTATGAAATATTTAAAACATTTCAAACAGAAATATTGAGAGATATGGCTTTCTACCTGCACTTAATAAAATTCACATCTTGCTATTTTGATTTCTCTATTCATGTGTGTGTTTGAAATATTTGAGAGAAAGTTGTAGACATTATGACAGTTCTCTATTTGGCACAAATCTTCTAAACACGATAGTATTCTCCTACGTAATGGCAATACCATTTTCATACTTAAGAAAATTAAGTCATTTCCTACTATCTAATAGACATGTTCAAATTTCCCCATTTTCCCCCAAAGTCACTTATTTATAGCCTTTTTTTCTATTACAACAGAATCCAATAAAGCTCCACCCATTACTATTGGTAATATCTTTTTAGTCTGGTAAATATAGAACTGTCTCTCCATCTTTTTGATCTTCTTCTTTTTTCCCCCCAAGAAACTGATATTTGGAGAACAGTGAGCCAGAGCTCTTAGAGAATGTATCATACTCTGGTGTATCTGATAGTTTTTTCATAGTGTCGTCTATCTTGTTTCTCCATTTCTGAATTTCATACATAATAATTTCATTTCATGATTTGTTCTACTTAGAGACTTGAGTGGTTTCAGGTCAAACACTTTTGGCAAGAACCCTTCTTAGGTGTGTTAGCTTTCCATTATTGTGAGAAAATACCAGGATAATCAGAAGGAGGGAAGGTTTATCTTGGCTAACAGTTTTGGAGATTTAATTCCATTGTCCATTGGCCCCATTGCTTTCAAGCTGTAAATAATGAAGGAGTAGGTGGCAAAGAAAGCTGCTCACCTTTTTGTGTCCAGGAAGCCAAAGAGAGGAAGGGACTAGTGTCCCAATGTCCCTTTCAAGGGCATGCCCAGTGTACTAACTTCTTCAACTAGACCCTATCTCCTTAAAGTTCCAGTATGCCCCAAAAGTACCACCTTGGGAATCAAACCTTTAAGACACAGGTCTATGAGGAACAGTCAAGATCATAACTATAGCAATGAATGATGTTGTACAGCCCATAAAACCAGGCTGAAGGACTCTATTTATACTGGAGTAGGAATGATTCCTAGCCATCTGTTTTCTGCGCTCAGATTTTTAATTGAAAGCACTTAGGCCTCAAGAGTTTCAGAGCAAAGTTAATATAAAAGTTCTGCCTGTGCTCAGGGAATGTATCAGTTTAGTGTAAGATTCTGCACTGAATAAGGTCATGAAGACCATTTGCCTCAAAACAGAACACAGCCATTTCTTGCTATTCCAGAGGGATCCATTCCAGGGCACCCAAGGATATCAACTTGAGGGATGCTCAGGTCTCTTCTAAAAATGATGGAGTGTTTGCATCTAACCTAAACAGTTCTTTCATATATCCTAAGTCATCTTCAGATTATTTAGAATACTAAAACAATGTAAATGCTATGTAAGTACAGTTGTTATATAATTTGTTTTTAGGAAATAATGGCAAATAAGTCTGAACATGTTCAGTAGAGATGCAGTTTTCCCTCATCACTTTCAATCCACAGTTGCAAAATAATCTTGAGGTACAGAGCTAACAATATCCCCACTACATGAATCACAAATTTAAGCAAACTTCTGTATTTTGATAAGGCTGGTCCAATATGAAGACAAGCATGAGACACATAACAGCTCTAACCTGGGACCTGAAACTAAAGTTCCAGTCCCATATCTGTCACCAAGTCACCATGTGTCACTGGGAGTCATTAACCTCTCTGATCATTGATTCACAGCGGGGATCGATATTATGCAAACACTGGTGTGCCTGAAAGTCAGCAAGTATTTTTTGATATAAATAACAGCTCCTTGATTTTACTTCTTGCATTCCTAACAAGGCAAGTAGGGAAGAATCAATTATTCTCAAGTTGGAGTAATACTCTTTATCTAGTTATTCAGACTGTCGCCTCCATGAAAGCAATATGTGCAGTCTGAGTGGAGTGCTTCTGTTTGCGATGTGATCAATTCCCCGCTCTGTGTCAGCAAAGAGTCAAGTGTTGAGTCATCAATGGGAAAAACATGTAAAATGTTAAGCTGGGCTATAACTTTATTCTCTTTTGAATTATACACAGCTTTATGTGTTTGGAAAAAATCTAGGCACAGTTAACTTCTCTGGTTGTTGATGATGAGAATGAGCTGCAGAACCGAGTGGTGAATCTGAGGGTAGGGCCTAATTTTCTAACCTCTTCACCTAGGAGATCCCAGGCATGTTCCCTGATGGTGGAACATGACTGAGAGGACTGGATCTGGTGAAGTTCCTGCCTCACACTGTGGCACTACCCACCCACAGGAGGCATCCGTGTCACTCACTGCCCTTCCTCTCATCCTATCCCACTCTTCTACTCCACTCCTCTTGATAAACTGGCCTACCTCACATGTGTGCAAGGGCAGGGAAAAAGGGTGAAGAGCTGACTTGTCTCCACGGTTTTAATAATAAACTCTACACTCCCGAGTCAGTGTGTGTGTGGGGGGGTCAAGAGTTGGCCAATGAGAGGAGATGGAGTTGGGGCGGAAGGACACAAAAATCTAGGACTAAGAGAAGTAGATGGAAATAGTAGAAAGTGTTGAGAGGAAACCTTTCCCACACCGGTGTAGGGTCCAGTGATGGTGGTGGTGGGGTTGCACATTAGTTAGCAACAGACAAATTAATGAAAAAAGCTAATTCACATGCATATGGTCTCATTCACTGGCTGACCAGCAAAGGATAAGGGCTTCTACATCGACTTAATAGGAGAAAAGGAGGTGAGACAAGTGGCTTTTAGATAAAGGAAGGCATGACTGTGATGATGTTTATAACATTTCTTATCCACGTGCAAATAGACTCTTCCTTGCTCGATGCCACCTCAAAGAGGGGACTTACGGCAGCTTCCTTCTCGGAAGGCTGTGGCTTTAGTCAGACAAGAGAACTCAGAAAGGGCTTCTTTTGGCTTCTGCTGTATCTTGAAAGTTTTAAGTATCTTCTGTTTTAAGTAATCTTCAGACCCAATTTTGCACCGTGAATCCTAAGAAAGTTAAGAAAATGAAGCATGCGGGAGGTTGAAAGGGAAATTGACCAAAGGACAGGGGTACTTCTGTGTCCGGGCCTCTTTTTCTGAGCCTCTGGTCATTGAATATTATCTTGTGCACCTCCACTGGAGAAAAAAGGAAAACTGATTTATAGATGGTTTCTGCCATTAAAAAAAAAAAAAATCAAGGGATTTAGGAAACTCCCAGGTTTATTTCATCTTATTTTTTTGGGTGAATAATCAGGGCTCACCCTTAATCGCTGGCTTGGGAGGGGGAGGGAGGACAGGAGGACAGCTGGGAGACTGGCCCACTTCATCAAAAGGGAGAGACAAGCAATTAAACTAAGAGGTATTTAAAGAGCACCCAAGCCTCTAAAACTCCCATTTTGCAATCCAAGTTTTCTGGCCCTTGGGGCATGGTGCAAAATCCACATGGCTGGTTAGGTAGATGGATGTGGGAGGATTGGATTAGAACATATAAAAGCTTGGTAGGTTGTTCTTGAATGTAATTCACTTAATTGTTTCTGGCCTGGTAAGTACACCCAGAGGCTTTATATTGATGTATGTGATTCAACAAAAACCAAAAACAGTAAGGTCTTCATCGACTTGTGGTTTAATGGCTCTAAGAAAATTAATGTCTTTTGGATCAATTCAATACACTGATGATATTTGCAATCTATTAACTTTTAAGAAAAATCACTTCTCCCCTGTTATAATTTTTAATATATAATTTTGGAGAAATCATTTTATGTCAGGCAACAATATTATTTTCTACATGCAGAAAACTTCAAAATGTATAGTCTTGCATATAAAAACACTTATAGAAGAAAAGGGTGGGCTCTAACACCAGATTCCAGTTTTAGATTTAGACTCTCATGCCAATTTTTAATGGAGAAAGACTTTATTTAAAAAAAAAAAGAATAAAAGCATTTGATGCAAGGTAAAGAATACACTTTGTGGCAGGTGTCTCCAACCCCTGGGCCACAGACCAGTATTATTACCTGTTAGGAATAGCTGGAGATGAGCAGCAGGAAGCCAGCAAAGCTTCATCTGGATTTACAGCCACTCCCCATACCTCAAATTACTGTCTGAGCTCTGCCTCCTGCCAGATCAGCAGTGGCATTAGATTCTCATAGGAACACGAACCTTACTGTGAACTGTGCATGTGAGAGGTCTGGGTTGTTCTGCTCCCTTGAGCCATCTCCTCCACCTGCAGTCTGTGGAAAAATGTCTTCCATGAAACTGACCCCTGGCCCCAAAAAGGTTGGGGACTGCTGCTTTATGGGTCAGCAGTGTATAACTATTAGGGACTGAATTGTGTCCCCCTGCTCCAATTCGTAGACCTTTAGGAGTTAAAGTTAAAGAGGTCATAATTAGGGCCAGGGATTTAGCTCAGTGGTTCTGTCTCCTGCCTTGCAGGCCTAGGGTCCCAAGTTTGATCCCCGGTACCCCCTGCAAAAAAAGAGGTCATAATTGCCTGATCCTAATCCAACAGGAATGACAGCTTAGAAGAGGAGGTGGCTTTCTTTCTGATGCACATGCATGCATGGAGAGAGAGAGAAGACAAGAAGAGAGCCCTCTCCAAAATCCTAAGCAGCAGCCTCCTCATTCTGAGACTTCTCAGCCTCCCAACTGTGAAGTTGTTGTGTAAGCCACTCAGGCTATGGTGTTTTGATATGGCAAATGGCTTAATCAGACTAATGCGGTAACCTTAACCAAGGTACTTAGATCATGTTCTTGGGCCTCAGTTTCCTGATATGTAAGATCAGGCTAAATAAAACCCAAGTTTTCTTCTAACTTTAGTACTGCTATGATTCTAGCTGAAATTGCCTTGGCTCTTAGAAAATGGCCAGAAATATCTGCATTTTTTTAAGGGCTGAGTTTCAGGGTGCCAGAAAGATATTACACAATGACAGAGAAGTTCCAAACATCTTTTACTCTGATATGTCAACTTTTAATATTTTTCCTTATTTACTTTTTCATAGCTCTGTATATATGTATATATTTACAGATACAGTAATGTGCATACATTTATTTATTTATTTATGTATTTATTTATGTATTTATTTATATTTTCTAAAAACAAGGACATTTCCTTACCTAATTACGATTGTCAACTTCAGGAAACTTAACAGTGATACAACACTTATCTAATCTACATCTCATGATCCAGTTTCAATTGCCCTAATAACATCTCCCCTCCAGAGTAAGCACCAGTCCAAGATGACAAACTGCATTGGGTTGTCATGTTTTTTTGGGCCCCCCAAAAAGAGAACAGGTGCTTAGTTTTTTGCTTTCAGGATTGTCACAGTTGTGAAGAATACAGGCCGGTCATTTACTAGAATAACCATTTATTTAGGGTCTGTTGGATGATGCCTTTGGGCTAAATTCCGATTGTGTACTGCTAGCTGGATACTGTGTAAATGTTCTGGGTCCTTTTCAGGCATCATGTTAGGGGCACATGGTGTCAGAATATTCTGTATGGGCAATGTTAATTTTTTTTTTTGGTACCAGAGATCGAACTCAGGACCTTTTGCTTGCGAGGCAGGCGGTGGAACCACTGAGCTAAATCCCCGGGCCTGTGTGATGTTAATTTTGATCATTAGATCAAGGTGTTGTTCAGTTCCTTCACAGTCTATAGCTGGTTTTCGTTTTTTGGGGGGTTTTTTTAGAAGCTATTTAGCAAACTGTTGACAGACATTTTGAAGCCATGCACTGATGGCCTCAAATAATGTTCTCTCCCTAGACTTAGCATCCATTGATAGTTCTTGATTTAAGCAACCTTTACTATGATGCTTGGAAAAGGATAATTTCCAGGGTCACCAATCCCTCCACATTTATCACCCAGCATAGCTCATTCACCCCACTCTGTCCCCACCACCATGCCCAATTAATGTACTTACAGAATTTTATTCTACTCACTCCATTACTTTCCCCATTTATTGTGATTCTCAGATTGTCCTGGTGTGGGTTGGTTAGGAAACCCCTCAGACTGTCTCCGTGTCCTTTTCACATACACCATCATCTTTGTAATCCTTTTTGAGAAATACTGATTAAAATAAGAGGGAAATTAAAAATGAGTGCTTTTGAGTTTTCTGTGGCATTCCAAGAGCAAAGTGAAGGACAAATTATCAATTTATAGTGGTTCAAAAATTTACAAGTGTGCATGCCTATAATCCCAGCTCTGTGGAAGGCTGAGGCAGGATGATTGAAGGTTTGAGCCCAGCCGGGGGGTGGGGAGAGAGAGACAGAGACAGAGACCTGAAGATATAGCTCAGTGTGAAAGTCCTGGGCTCAATCGGGTAAAACATACTTTCTTTAGTTTTATTATTGTTAGATCTGCTAGTTAGTTCTCATAACTAGTTTTCTAGCTATAGGTAATTAGGCCTGAGTTGGCCAAAATACTTGGGCTAATTGGGAAGACAAGATTGTAGCCCAAGAAAAGCTTCTGTTCAACTAGAGTCATCTTCAATCTCCTTATCCCTATTTTGAACACCAACTTCTCCATCATCTGACCCTCCTTACTCAGATGTGTGTGCACATGTTTTTTGCATCTCTGTAGCCCACTGGTCTCCTCCATGCTCTGATGGTTCTTCTTGCCTCTGTAATCTTGCTGAGTTAGCAATTTTCTCCCAAACTCAGCAACAATTTCCATTCACAAACTTTCTTTGCTCACAACACTCTTAATGTCTCTGTAATTTTTTCTAGTGCCCCCAAGCCAAAAGAAAAACCCAACAGTTCCTTTTATTAGGTACTCAGGCCCATGACTTAATAAGTATTTATGTTTAACATCTTTGAAGCCTCTTGAAAAAAAGAATACACACAAGTTGAAAGAAAAGTTATATTTTCATTTAATTCTTGAACAACCACAATTACTCATCCATTGGAAATGTGCACCTTGGACAGTATATACTCTCTCAATCCAATTTCACAATTTCTTAAGGAAGGAAGAAGATTGGACACCTCAATCCGAATTTCCTATTCCCCACGGACACTTGCTTACAACTGTCCAAAACCTAGCTTTGCAAAGAGATGACATTGCTGAAAGAAACATGCAGTGATCTATTGCTGACACTGGAGACTATCTGGGAGTTTGCACTGTGTTCTAGGGATGCTGAGGATACTGTTTCCTTGGAAAAATGTAAAATATTCTGGAGCAACCATGTAAATTCAATGCAGGCAGCAATCCAGGGTACTTGGCCTTGCAGTTGAGGAACTGCTATAGTTATGTTGTATCTGCAGTGTCCCCCAATGGACCTTGTGTTTGTTACAGGTTTGCTCTCCAGAGGGGAGCTATTGGAAGGTGAAGAACTTCAAGACGGGGGCCTAGTGGAGGTCTTTCATCATTGGGGGCACCTCCTCAATAATAGACCCTCCCCTTCTCTTTCTCCCCTTCGTCATTCCAGCACAGGCTTCTGCCATGTCGTGCTACCACAGGCCCGAAGCAAGGAGGCCAACCGACCATGGTCTGAAACCCCCAGAACTGTGAGCAAGATAAGCCTTTTCTCTTAAGTTGATTTATCCAAGTATTTCTTATAGTAAAGGAAAGCTAACACAGGAACCATGGCACTAAATCCCAGAAATTTTCAGTCTCCTTTGTAAAACAGCGACACCAAATATTTGGTTGGTGTTAAAAATCTTTTCACTAGTAGTGAAAGCTGAATGGTTCATTCTGTAGCACGAAGCTGGGGCTCTTGCATTATTTTGCAGTCACTTCAGGACACTTTCAACTTTGAATAGTGAAAGGGGTGCTATCACAGTGGGATTCTGGGACAACATTGTAATAGGAATTGTCCTGGGCAAACCAGGATGTGTGAGCACCCTGCTTATCTATGACACAATCACTACCTTACCTTCTCAAGGCAACCTCTTCTCAACCCATGACCCCTCTTACAATGTAGAATCTATTTTTTTTTTGTACCAGGGATCGAACTTGGGACTTTGCGCTTGCGAGGCAGGCAGCAGAACCACTGAGCTAAATCCCTGGCCCAACAATGTAGAATCTATTAACACATAATTTGCCATAGTGCCTTACCACATTAAACTGTGAAACACAATGTTTATTATTTGTGCTTTTCTTTCTCACATCTCTCTTATTCCTGTTTCTCCATATATCCTCAGACCCTGCACCTTTTCTTCCCCTTGTCCCCACCTCAAATCCCATAAAATAATTGCCTGCTACTATCTTAGTCACCCAGGTTTTGGTTTTCCAGGTGAAACACATGAAGCCATTTTGATGGTATGAGTGGCAGGCCAAGAAAGGGAGACACTAACCCCGTGTCCTGGCTCCCACGTGTGTGTTATCACTCTCTTACATCTTGTATGTTTTGGGGGAGATTTCCTAGGTTAGATTTTAACTTACAGGCATAACTTTTGTAAAATTTAAGAAGCCGAGCTATAGCATGATTCAATCCAAGCAGGGAGTTACAGTAGAGAACAGCCCACAGGTAGCCCAAAGAATCACTAAAAATAACTCAAATCTTTCTTACGGTGTTGGGAGAGCGTATGAAAGGAGGACACATTCAGAATACACAAGAAAACCTTAAGAAATGGTTTTTTTCTACTTTCTTGTCAATGTATGACTTTCACAAAGAGTTGCCTGAACTTTTTCCACTTTAAATCTGCAGACTTTTCCAGCTGCAAGTATGTTTAGGGTTTCTTACCTCTGCTTAGCCATTGACCTCTTTTAAACCGCAGACCCTTCTATTCTTTGGACTAGGCACAACCAAGCTCAGAGACTCTTAGAAGGGAGAGGCTTGGTGGTGACAACAGAGATTGCAGACACCTCTGATTTTCTTTCTCTTTCACATCTCCATCCATCCATCCATGCATCCGTCCATGCATCTGTCCATGCATCCATCCATGCATCCGTCCATGCATCCGTCCATGCATCCATCCATGCATCCATCCATCCATGCATCCATGCATCCATGCATCCATGCATCCATCCATCCATCCATGCATCCATCCATCCACCATCCATCCATGCATCCATCCATCCATCCATGTATCCATCCATCCATCCATCCATCCATCTAAGTTGTCTGCGAAGCTCCCATTTATGCAAAGCTCTAATGAGCAGGCTAAAAGGGCGCTAAGAGGAAAAGCCTTACCTTGAAATAAGTACAATTTAATAGGAGGGAAAAATAATGAAAAGATAGGATGTTGGGAGTTGCAGGATGTCTGTATTCGCACGTAGTAGGTGACTCGTGTAGGAAACGACATTGACATCTAATATCGTGCTTCGTGAGCTGCCCGAGCATTTGGCAAGCGGGCTCCACGCAAAGCACTGGTAATTAAGGTGGGCGTTTCCAGGTCTCAAGTGCTCCTACTCTCACCGCCAGCCGGACAGTTCTTGCCTCCCCGACCCTGTCCACTCCTTCGTCCCTTGATTTCTCCAACTGCTCGTTCTCGGGGTGCTGGGACTCCGGGTGGCGCGACCCAGCGCAGGAGGGCAGAACCCGCGTCTCAAGGGCCCGGGGCCTGGGCTCTGGCGCTGTGGGCGCTGGAGTTGTGTTGAGGAAAGTAAGGGACGTGCGCGGTGTACCTAACCAGGGCTGGGAAAAGCCAAGCGCAAGGAGCATTACTTTTAGTGGAGGAAAGGAAAAATATGAAACTAAGTGCATTGAAAGGCAGGCGGGTCAGTTAGACGTGAAATGTTCAGTAATGGCTTAGTCAAAAAGAAGCAGAGAGAGAGCCGAAATAGCTCAGTTGGGAGAGCGTTAGACTGAAGATCTAAAGGTCCCTGGTTCGATCCCGGGTTTCGGCAGTTGCTTTTTAAAATTTTAACTTGAAGGCACTAAAGTCTCATAAACCTTTCTGTCCGCACTACTGTATCACAGTCTGAGTGAACGGCCAGGACTTGGAGAGTGGGCAAGAGACGCAGCCGTTGCCCGACGTCTGTAAGACTAGGGGCTTTCGGACCGGGCACTTCCGGGAATGGGAACCTCCCAGGCCGGCGTCCCGGGCGCTGCTGCGCGTGCGCATTGAGGGACCGGGGCGGGGAGGGGGCAACTGTTCGGCCCCGCCCCGGCCCCGGCCCCCGCCCCCGCCCCCGGCCCTAGGCCGCAGCTGGCCTGGGCTGAGGAAGTTGTCGCCAGCTAGACGGTCTGAGCTGTCCAGGAGCAAGAAAGACTGCTTCGTTCCACAGCATGCAAAAATGAAGAAAAGGCAAAACCCGGCTTCGTAGTCAGAGGGCCCCAGTCCGGCACTGCCCCTGAAGGCTACCGGCACCGAGGGTGACCCGTGTGCCGCAGCCTGGCTGAATTTCCCAGTAGTGAGGGCGCGGCAGCTTTACAGTCCCTGCCCAATGGTACACTTTTGACATACACAATGATCACATTCGTCGTAGGGTATTTGCACCTGTAAATAACATTTTAGACAACTTGCTTCAGCGTCTGGACCGGTGGTTCTCGAAGTGTGGTCCCGGGGCCAGCACAGTCCGCGTCACCTCGAGCCGGTGAGAAACGCGGATTCTGGTCGCTCCCGGGAGGGCGGGCGCACTGAAGGGGGCCTGGGTGGGGGTAGGGGCTGACAGCTCTGCAAGTGGTTCAGCTGCCGCTTAAGTTGGAGACCCACTGATCCGGGCTTTCCTTTCTTTCTAGTTCCCAAAGAGTCCTTTTCTATGACCTTTTCCCTAAACCAGCCTTTTCACTTCCTAGGCACTTGAAGTTATATTGCATGGTTCCTGGGAACTGAGTCAGGACGGAGGGGTAGAAGTTGCAGCGCTGTCGATTTGAAATAAAGGAAGAAGAAATTTTAATCTATCGGAATCACTAGAAAATAGAAAACTTTAGTGAAGTGCTGAGTTGCTGGTCAGCAGATAAAAGTCCCTTGTGGGGCTTATCCATTAGGCCTTGGTTATTTTCTATTTTGCAGTTTTGAGAGCAAAAGGCCACTCATATTCATGTAGCGTGCGCTTTTGATTATTCTCTCCTTCACTAACGGGACATCTCTGACCTCCCACTAGGTGCAGGCATTATTCGCTCTTCATAACGACCATCTGTGTACCATCGACCTCAGTTTACATAGAACAGCCTTCTGGGACTGCGAGGATTAAACATAATGATGTCAGGCAACATCTGCTATCTCCTGGATGTTACTGAATGTGACCAGTTGGGCTGTGGAGCTGTAAGAGAGAAATAAAGCCTTTGTTTAATCAGAAAGGGGCGTGGGTCTTGATTGGAAGCCTCATCTAGAGGAAGATTTCTTAGATGGGGAGGAACTGAACTGGAAAGCAAGTGGTTATCAGGTGTCTAATAATGAGAGTATTGAAGGTGAGAGGGACCATTTCAGACAATTGGAAGCCTGGGCCCCCTGATAGGAGACTAGGTAAGATTAGGAACCAGGTCCTGGTGCAGCGAGGAGAGGCTGGAGGCATACTCCTGGTTAGTGCCGAGGATAAACAAAGCCAGGCACTAGTTACGGTGATAAGGAGACTTTAATCAGGATTAAGTAATAATAATTGCAATAAGGAAGAGGGTCTAGTATGAACTCAGCTCAAAAGTTGGATTTGTACATGACATGGTCAAAGACCACTATAGGGACAAGGGACAAACTCTTGTGGCCTTAACTTGTGCAAAAGTTGGCGAGCACTGTTTATTAGCTCTAAATTTACCTTTCATTACCTCTCAAGCCTGAGGACTAGGATAAAAGATTGACAAGGGCACTCAGCTGTACCCAGAATCGCCACTGCTGTAAACCTGTGGTCACCTTGGATTCTAGAGGAGCCACACATGACTGAAATGCCCTTCAAGTCATGAGGATTCATCTTATTGGAACCAAACTGCCTGTCAAGTCTTGAGGATTCCTCTCAAGCTACAAAACCAGCACTGAGATGATGATGGACTGGACTCCAGCCCACAGGCACCCCAATCAAACTGGCCCTTTTGCTTCACTAATGGGCCAGTCAGATCCTCCTTGTCGGACCGTGCCCCATTAGTTTCTCAAACTGAAGCCTTTTTTTTTTTTTTAAGCATTTGCTTACTTTCCTTTGTTAGGGGACCAGCTTGATCTTTGTCAGAGCTGTATTCCACTTTATTTTCTCTTACTTTCCAATTAAAGCTTTTGCCTGTAAATTCACATTGTTGCTTTAGTTTTAATTTTCATTATCTCCAAAGCGAGAACTCACAGAATTCTTCAGGGCTATTGGCCCTTAGTTTTGGCAGCTTCTTTTAGTGCAACCTGCTCTACTTAAGAAAAGAATCACAAGTAGCCAATAGGACTACTTGAGCGAGGTTTTTTCCTGTGACTTCTGCTGCAGCACAGGGGATAGTGCACAAGAGGGGGCCTTCCGGGCTTGACCGGAAACAGTGAGGGGACAATGCTTATCCAGAGGAGGGGGTGGCCAAGCGTGCACAGCTTCCCATGTTGTGTGGACCCATTTGAGTACTTTCAGAGTAATGACGGAGGGAACAGGGTCTTTTGGAGGTTGTAGGGCAAAGTTATCTAGAGAGGCCATAGCATAGAGTCATCTGGAATAAGTCTGCCTTTCAAGCCAAGGCAAGTGTCTCCCTGAGTGGGGCTTGTCTCTGACAGCTGCAGCTGTCAGCTCCACTGACTTCCAGGAGAAATGGCTGCTTGATTGCTAGCTTCCTCTTTTCTGCAAAACTGGCAGGCCCAAGTCACAGCTGTCGCTGCCTGTGTGGAGTTCCACAAAGACCAGGTGTGTTGATCATGGTCCAGTGGAGTTTCGGGACTTTGGGGATATTAGCAAGGGACCTCAGTTCATTAGAATAGGAGACTAGCTGGATCAAATGGAATTTCTCTTTTTGGTTTTTTGAGGAATCTCCATACTTATTTCCATAATGGTGGTTCTGGTTTTCATTCCTACCAATAATGTAAAAGGGTTGCTTTTCCCTCCACAACCTCAGCAGCATTTATTATTATTATTATTATTTTTCTTGTATTAAATTCTTTTATTGGTACATTGTAGGTATACAACACAATTATATTTCTCATTGGGAATTGTACCTTTACATAATGCATCTTGGTTCTTATTTTTTCCCCATTCCTAGCCCTCCCTTCATGCCCTCCACCCTTCCCTATTTACAAAGACTTTATTTCCATTTTTTCCACTTCTCATCGTTTTTCCTTTCCCTTCTTTCCTTTCCCCTGCCCCTCCCACTACCCCTACCCCTTTGGACCTTTTCTTCCTATTTTGCATTATTGATTATTCATTGTAATAATTGGTACATTTATTATGATTATTATTATTAGTTCTTGATAATAACCATCTGGAGGAAGTTGGAATCTTGTTGTTTTGAGTAAGAGGGAATGCCAGTGTTCTTTTTTGTTTGTTTGTTTGTTTTGGTGCCAGGGATTGAACTCAGGACCTTGCCCTTGCAAGGCAGGCACGGTGCCACTGAGCTAAATCCATTGCCCAGTGTTATTTTAATTTGCATTTCTTTAATGTTCAAAGATGCTGAGCATTTTTTCATGTACCTGTTGGCATTTGTACTTCTTTTGAGAATTATCTATTCATTTCAGTTGTCCGTGTTTTGATTGGGTATTTTATTTTGGGGGTTGTCTAATTGTTCCTTAATCCTTTATTTATCCTAGGTGTCAATCCTCTCTCTGGGAAGTAGCTGCAAGAGCCTCATTTCTTTTCTATCTCCTTTGTGGCCGGGAGGTACGATCAAGACACACACACACACACACACACACACACACACACACACGACATAAAGGAAGACCAATTCGATAAGAAAAGCAAAGGCCACACTGATTCAGAGCTTGCTACAGCACAGAGGGTAGCCACCACGGCTTATGACTGGCTGACATTCAAAGGTCTACAGTGGAGAGAAGAACTTGGTGTGTGTGGGGTGAGTAGCCTCATTATGTCCTGATTGGAGGCTGTTGTCCTGGGGAAGCTGAGGGAGCTCACTAGAACAGGGTAGTGAATATGATTGATTAGAGGAGCTGTTTGACTTTCACTGGTTGGTCCTAAATTGGAAGTGGGGACAGAAATTAGGGAAGCTTTCAGTTATTGCTGTGGTCCTGGCCATTTCTGGCCAATTATTGCCAAAGTTTTCAGCCCCTTGGATTACTGCAAGTCTGCCTTACAGCAGGCTGGTCTCCTGGGGTGGTCGTGGTTTCCTGTGTAGATTGCTACAGGCTGAGAGTTGAGGTCTATTTTTATATACTGCCTGACCATTTTCCGTGTCATACTCAGTCTCTCATGTTTTACCTTAAGAAGTAATGTTTAAAACTGTCATTTGATCATTTTTCCTGTCTTTTCTTGAGGTGTGACAAGTTCTAACGGATGTCAAACACTGCTGCTTCCTAACAGTGAGGGTCAAGAAAGACAGAACGTCGGGTGTTTCCTAGGAGCCCCTCTGACGCCAAGCAGTTCCACCATGGCACTTGGTGACTACGGAAGCGATGGAGGGAGGCAGGTGGCAGTGCAGTCAGCCTTTCCTTCTGAAATGACTCGATTCCCTGGAAAGCACACCTCTGTCATTACACATTTATGAGTTAATGCTCAGCCCTGCTGCTTTGTCAGCAAAAAGGCTGTGACTGCCTCCTTTTGCTTGGGGCAGTTTATCCAAGGCTAAGGGTGAAGGACTCTCTCTTCACACTTCCTTGGAAAGCTTTTTAGGATGAAACCAGGGACATCTGGCTCATTCCTGGGTTTCTAAGGTGACATACAAACATATTTCTGAGTAAGTGTTGCTTCCTTAATCATCCTGGATACTGTAATCATTTTAGGCTGGCACTGTGCTCCAGTAAAGCTATTATAATTCTTACACACATAAAACTATAGAGCATTGACTAATTCATGGAGGCCCTTCCTGCACTCAATGTGTACACACATTCAAGGCCATTTTATTAGTCGTGGATCACACTTCCTCTCTTTTAAGTGGATCATGGTTTATAGATTTTTACCTCCGTGTTAAAATATTTGTCGTAACTATTCCCGCCTGGACTTGCCTCAGACTCTGAGAATGTATGAATCTTGCAAATCATCCTTAATGTGTGGTGGCTCAGTGGATCTCCTTGGTTAAGCATAGCTCACTTACCTAACTGATGATCTCGGGAGTTTGTGGACACTGCCTGCTAGAGTCCAGCAGTGGGAGAGGGCAGCAGATGGCCCAGCAAATGACGTGGGACAGCCCAAATAATGGTCAGGCTACTATTCCCTAACCTAAGTCATGTTCATTCCATAAATCCCAATTTTCATACAAGTTGTCTTAAAACAGACCTCATAGGCAGTCTACACTTCATGACCTAAATATATTCTGTAATGCATTGTGAGCACTCTCTCCCGCCACGTATCACAAGTCCAAAGTATCAGAATAATAATAATGGGGTATTCTCTATTTGCCAGGCATTCTGATAAGCACTTTTCCTATATGATCCCATCATACTTGTCAATAGTTCTTAGAGGTAGAAAGCACAGTTGAATATAAATTTAAAAAAATACATGCTACCGCTGAGCATCATGAAACATTAGCATAATTCTGAAATGTTTAATACATGAGTATGAGTCATAAAAATAATATAGTCATTCTTTAATACACTTCATAAGTGAGATTTTTGTTCAGGTTTGATTACTTCAATTTTAAGAGGGTTAACAAGGAAGAAAAACATGACTAAGGAAGAGGAGATTCATACTTAAGAACAATAAGCATGAACAAAGTACATTTTGCTAAGTAAGAGAAGGGAACCTAAGGGTAAACTGATTACCGTTATCAAATTATTTTTCAGGGGTATGTAATATCCAGGGAAATTCCACGAGAAGAAATGGGCTTAGGTAAAAGCAGGAGAGATATTTGTCAGATAAAGACAGAATTTATTCAGCAGAAGTGATATATTCTATCACCCAGTTTTGTCATAGGAAAGTGTCCAAGACTGAAAAAACTAGAGAATTGCTATTGAATAGTTTTGAGAGTATTTAAGAGGACTTCATTTTTGGTACTTTTGAAAGATCTTCTGAGTTTATGGTTGCTGATGATAGTTCAGGAAGGAAGCAGATGGAATACCATGCTGTGTAGACAATGGGACAAGGACAGCAAGAAGGGTGTTGGCTCACTAAGATGAATCCTCTAATCTCACTGTATCCAAATGGTGGATACCACCATATGCCCTGTAACCAAGCTCTCATTCAGTGATGGATTGCATAAGAGGTGTGGTTAAAAATGCGGTAAATATTTAATTTTAAAAAATATTATGGTAACAGACACTTTGCCATTAATTTCTCTCAAAGCATTCCCCTTCACTTTGAACACACTTGTCCCATTATTCTTGCCACTTTCTGAAGCTGTTCTGGAAGACTTCTTTCTTGAGTGTCTTTTCACAGCTGCCTGAATGTCTTGAATCAATTCAAAACATTTATGACAAATCCTGGCAAATAAAAACATTACAGTGTGTCCTCATCCACCTGACTCACTTGGCACCATATGACTTCTGGCTCTTCCTCAAAGTAAAAATGACCACGAAAGGTAAATGTTTTAAATTAAGGTAGGACATTGAGGCAACCACGACAGTGCAACTAAAAACACTCATGTCTTCTAGAACTGCTTCAGAAAGTGGCAAGAATGATGAGTTAAGTTTGTTCAATGTAGGGGGGAGGATTCTGAGAGGAATTAATAGCAATATGTCTTTTACCATAATAATTTTTTAAAAATTTAAATATTCACCATGTTTTGATCATACCTTGTATATAGCAGAGGTCTCGTAAGGTTACATGTTGCCTGGGCTTGTCATAGCCACCTGAGTTTGTGTGATGGTTGCAGAACAATGAAATCACAGAGCCACATGTTTCTCAGAATGTGTCCCTGTCCTTAAGTGATGTGAGACAGAATGTCTAGAAGCAAAACCAGCGTCTGTGTCTACTCCTGGGATGAGTTAGGGTGCATGTCACAATCACGTACACCTAGGCAGGTAGAAAACAAAACAAAGAAAGCATTTTTCATCCCAAGGTAAGCAAACAAACAAACAAAATCCCTTCCCAAAGGATCACCCAGTCTAGTTGGAGTCCCCCTAATGAATGAAGCCACAGCTAGTACTTGTCAGATTAATTTTGTATCGAGCAAGTTTTATCCATGCTCAGTGTTGATGTCTGAGGATAGGAGTTGATCATTGTAGATAAAACACTATAACAACATTGCGTTTTCCCATAAGGAGCAGACTATAAATGTGGAGACATTCCTCCTCTGTGAATAGATGTGGATATGTTTTGATTTCAGGAATACCTGCTTGTTTTTGATTTGTGTTTAACTGGTCTTTGGAAAGATTGCACTGCTCTGTAAAACTTCCATGTGAGTAAATTACTTTTTTGTGCTCTTAGAGCGAGCTTCAGCACAAAATGTGTGCCTAAAAGGGGGATCGGGGTGGGATGTAAAAATCTTGGGTTTTCAATCTATCAAGTTTCAGGCAAAGTGAAACTGGAGGGGCTGAAGAAGCAGGAAGTTGTGTGTGGTGAGAGTTTAGAAATATGTCAGCCCATTGTCGGTGACCCTGAGTGGAAAGAGTAAGCATTGAGCAATGGAATGCCCAAGAATTCTTGGTAGGTATGGATGCTTTTGAGCCTGACGATGCTCAAAAGGCTTGCATAAAAACATGCACGCTTAAGGTTCGGGTCCTAGTAGAGGGGGACATCCATGCTGCTAGTCTGTTTGATGTCATAGTCTCATGATGACCTAGAGGGAAATTAGACAGGCAAGCATGCTGCATAAATCAGCTAGGGAACTGGCCCTGATATAGTTGTGGAAATTCAGCTGTGTGGAGGCAAGTGACCGGACAGACAACCTCTTTGAGTCCAGAGCCCTGCCTGTGGGTCCCTCCCATCTGCAGTGCCCCTGTGTGCAGGCAGGCAGAGCCTCTGCATCGGACATTTGTGTGGTTCTCTTTGCAATTTGAATTATCCCTTAGTCTTTATGTTTATTTTGCATGAAGTCTAGGTAGTTGTTGACTCTCTTCTTCAGGTGGTTTCTTTAGTGAAGGGCCCAGCCCCGGGGAAAGTCTTTCCAATAACCAGACCATGAACAGATGGTTAGTTTCACAATACCCACAGCAGAAGATTCCTCCATATTCCCATCTTCTTTTCTTTTTCCCATCTTATCTTCTTCAATTCCTCTTTTCCCATTTAGAGAGTATTTTTTTTCTTTTTTTTTTTTTAGAGAGTATATTTTCAATTTCAGAGTGATAGATTTGAAAAAAATATTTTAAATTTCTTTTTTAGGATCCATCATTGAAGTACTTGGCAAGAAATTCAATCAAGAAGGGGACATAAAATGAGAAATAATCTCCCTCTTAGCTCTGTGTCTAAGCTCCCTGCTGCAGAGGTAACTTGCATTATTGGCTTCCAATGTATTGTCTATGAGTAGATTTTGTAGGTATATGTATGTAAGTCTATGTGTCTCATTTTACAATGGGCTTGTAGCCACCCACACCCAGGGTGGGTCTTCCCTCTTTATTAAGTCCATCATCAAGGCACACCCAGAACTGTGCTAAACCGATCAGCTAGGCGTCGCTTATTCAATTTGATCCCCAGATAATATCACACTCCTCATCTTATTACAAACCCAAGCTGAGCTTTATGACCATATTTTGTATTCAGAGATAAATCGTGCCCACAAGCAATGGTGTTTACATTTCCTAATTGAATCAAATTCTAAAGATGTTGTAAAAGAATTTGATATTAAATACATAAGTTGTATCTACACTTTAGAGGTCTGATCTCTTATTCTAGGAACGCTTATTACAGGAAAATTTGGTTTTATTTCTTTTACAAAAGGAAGGGGTGATTAGTTGCACAGGCTCTGCTATCAAGTATGCAGGAATGAAACACAGGTAAGTGGTAGCATAGAAACAATCCCTTTAAAGCATTTTTTATACCAACTTGGTAAACTACTCCTATAAAAATATATAAATATATATTATATATATAAAATATATATAAAAATATATATAATATATAAATATATATTATAAAAAATATAATCAGTTGCCCATTTACTCCACATCTTGTTCCCTCAGTGTCTCCTCAGTTCATACCTTTCCTTCTGAAGTTCTTCCTCCCTATGACAGCTTTTTTGTACTTTCAAAATATCAAGCTTTCTCCACTTTGATCCCAGAACACTTCTGTCCACTATGCAGTGAGCCTGTGAGCCTGTCCCTTCTGTCGTGCTACTTTGAGTACGTGTTTTTCCTTCACTGGCAAAACACTACTTCCCCTCAAGAGGTACTTTGAACCTCAGTAAGAGGAATGTCAGAGTTTTCATGTAAGTACATAGTAAGAACGTGGGAGCTAAGCTGGGGGGAAACAGTCATAAAAGCTTACTGGGGTACTTTGAAAATGCAAATGTTAATGTGTCATCTGGGGAACTGAAAGAAGTCATGTGACCTGGAATAGCTGGAGGGTGTGGGCTGATTGGTCCTGGAGAGTGAAGTACAGCTGGACTCTCTTAACAGAAGGAAAGGGGTAAAGACAATAGGAGAACCAGACAGGCAGGTAGGGGTTGGGGCAGTCCCGTCCCAAGAGTGAGCCTGGAGAAATGATGAGCAGCTTAGCCAGTTGTCCCAGCACCTTTAAGGTGGAGAAGCCTCTGAAAAGGATCTTTGTCTCAGGTGTAGAGAGAAACTGAAGTAAGAGAGCTGATTACAGCTTTACTCCTTGTCAATCTGAATTCTCAGTGGCATTCCTGATGTGCAATCCAGAGCCCATGACCCTGAGCCAACTTAGTTGAAGAATCTTGAGTTGAGGGCTCATCTCAGTGGTGTATGGTTTATACTGTGGAAGCCTTTAATTATATAAAGATGGATGGTGGGCCAAAGCTAGTAGCTTTTTTCACTAAAGCTGATGAATGGGACTGGAGGAAATGTGGTCTACCAGGAAACAGAAGACTGAGACCAACATGCCATGGCTATGTCAATGCATAGGACATGGGGAGTGATCAAGAGCACACTCCTGCAGGCAGGATGCCTGGGCCTTAGCTCGGGCTTCATTTGTCAGCTGTTCTGTCTATAAGTTCTATAACCCCTCTTGTTTTCAGTTTCCCTATCTGAAAAACAGAGAAAAATGAAAAAACTTATTTTATAGGGGTAGGATGAGAACTACATGAAATAATCTATGAAAAGTACTTAGCATGTAGCACCATGAATATACTCCATGCTCAGTAAGCACTCCCCACAAGTTCCTCTCTTCCTATAGGAGCCTGCTGAAGTACTAGTTACTCCAGGCTCCCCAGGAAGCCTTAGGTGTACTTCCAATCTGTACCTGGTCTAGTTTGGTTGTTGACTGTGGCCCATGTGTTAAAGCTTGCTCTCTAAGGTGAGGCTGTTGGGAAGGGGTGGAGGTTTTAGAAGGTGCTGCCCAGTGGGAGGAAGTTAGGTCATTGGGGCATGGCCTTGAAGGGGATATTGAGACTCTTACCTCTTCTTCTTCTTCTCTTGCTTCTGGCCATGCATTGAGCAGTTAATTTTACCATGAGCACCCTGCCATTGCTTTTTACCATTTCCAGCAGTGACCTAAAAGTAATGTCTGCCCAATAATGGGCTAGAACCTTTAAAACAATGGGCCAAAATAAACCTTTTAATTATCTAAGACATTTTGCTATTGTGATAGAAAGCAAACACAGTGGCCCCATGCCTTGTGTATACAATCATATTATTTTATTGTATTTTATCTGTTTTCCTAACTGGCTGCTATTATCCCCTTAAGATCATATCAGAAAATATAGCAGTTGCTCAATGCGTATTTGTTGAATGAATAATAATGCAGCTGCTCTTTTTTCTTTTTTAAGAGTAGGAAACATTTATTGGGAGAAAGAAAGCTTCTGCCTAAGGAGACAGAAGGGGGACCTGAAAGCAGGTTGCCCACCCACCCCACTTTTCAAAGATGTTTTATACAGCAGAGCCATGTGGTGAGGTGGGTACAAAGTGGGACAAAACTGTAACACCCAATGGAAATTTACAAGGTGGGCATGAGGTGGGGCAAAACCATGACCAACCAATAAGATTACATGTACAGTCACCCAGGTAACATTGATTAAAGAGGGGTCAAATGGGGGAGCAAGTCACGTAGCAAGCGAACAAGGATTTTCAGTAAGGGTGAGGGTCAGGGATATTTCCTGGAGAGGCTGGGTTAAGACCTTGGCCCCTCACCCAGGTGATTGATACCTATTTAGAATATCAATTACTGCTATTCATCCTACATGGGTGTGATAGTTTCTCTTCTTTTATAATTTTGGCCTTCAGTGAATGTGTCTTCACTGTCCTCCATGTTGGCTCCTCCTGGGCTGGCCCTGTCTAACTGCCTACAAGATATGTAATTAACTTACCTATCTGCAGTATTCCCCGCTCTGAAGAAGTACCCCTAACTGCTGTGAGGGGCAAAGGGTGAAGACGGTTCTGGCTACTTCCAGCTGAAGAGAGGCTCTTAGTTGTGATCAGCAGACAGAGTTACTCTACAGAGGGTCTATCTAAAGGCCTTCAATAGGCTCCAGGCATTGTCATCTTGGTAGCTGTATAGCTTTGAGTCTGGAGGAGACAAAGCCAAAGAAACAGTTAAGAATACATGGGCCAAATTATAAGGTCAGCAGGACTGCTATGAATATAGCCAACAAGGGTTTCCACTGGGAGGAACTAGTAAGAGCCTCCCACAAAGAGGATAAGGAGAAGGTCCAGGGGACTTCAGAATCCAACATAGAAGTCATATTGTTTAGTTTAGCAGTTATGACCTGTTTACAAGGTCGATCTGGTGGATCCCAGTAAAAGAATTCTAGCACATTTGTCATTGGTTCCATTTGTATGACTGTCTGGAGTTTGGAAGTCTCTAGGCAAGAATAAACAAAACTTTTAAGAAATTAGAGCATGTATAATCTAAGCGTGAGCACACTAGAATGGAAGGGCAGGGTGGGAAAAAGTCATGCTTAGAAACTGAAATAGTGATTGTAGCCTGCTGGCTCTTAGATTCTTTCATTGATAAAGGTTATGTATAAGTCTGATACAAGAAGAGACAATTTGAAGAACAAATCTCACTTAAGAAATTTAAAACTCTAGCTGAGCTCTTGTAGATTTTACCATAGTTTTTTCTAATGACCCATAACTGTGGTCAGCGACTGGTGTAGCTAGAAACTGCCAGAAAGAGTTAGTGACTGGAGCCCCTTTTTATATCTAGCTTTATTACTATGGCATTATTTTATACCTCTTTTGGTTATTCTTTTCTGCTGGGTGTTTAAGACCAAGTTAAAGTGAGACCTGTGTCAATCAGTCTGAACCTCTTGCTGTCTATCAAGGTCAGTTAAGTCTCCTCCCTCATTACTTTGGAACCATGCACAGAGCCTCTCAGCTCCTCTGTCAGTGTCAGCCGTCAGGATGGGTCATGACCTTGCTTGACCATATAGTTTTCAGTGAAAGTGTGGGAGATTTTTCCCTCTTGGTGACCCCCTTTGGCACATGGTACATTTGTCCTCTGGTGCCCAGCAATCTCCCTGCTCAGGAGGTTGAGTGACTTACCAAAGATGTAGGATCCTGTAGGAAAGGTTCCTTTGTGTCCTAGATTTTGTTGACCTTGAGGGGCCAGGGCCAAAATATTGGCTGTCCTCATAACCCAGTTACCTTTCTAGTTTTGGTCTCCAAACTTTAGTTGTTGAACACCCAGAAGAGAAGATCAGTGACATAAGCATTTCAGTAGGAGCAGTGAGCTTATCTATTATAATAATTAAAACACCAAGCACTTTTGAAATATATTTTATCAACCATGTTTCATTTTAGTAGTTGAATCCCTGCAGAATGTTAACAGACATCAGTTATGCACTATATAGAAAAACTTAAGATCAAGAGCCACACATAGTATTTTAGCATGACAATCATGATGACATTTTCTTTGTAACACATGTTCATCTTAGTATGGAATAGTCTTTTAGTCACACTTCCCTCTGATCACAAGACATTAAATGACATAAAGAAAACTCTATTTGTTATCCTTTAGTAGGATGCCATCTAAAGAGAACATACATATTGACCTATAAATGTATCTTAGGAGTTCATAATGTCTAGCCTCTAATTTTAGTGTGTGACATTGTATCAACTGGTTGGCTACTGAACATCCCTAAGTGTGGTGACACATATAACATATATCACATAAGTTTTTAAGAAAACTATTATTTGACTGGTTTTCTCTTGCTGGCTTGACATGTACCTCTTATCACTAGTGGTTGCTCTTTTTTCATTCTTGCATTGGTGACTTATCACCACATCATAGGGCTGGGATTTAGCTCAGTGGCATTGCTCCTGCCTCGCAAGCACACAGTCCTGAGTTCAATCCCTGGCACCAAAACAAACAAACAAACAATCACCACATCATAGACTTGGCTGTACTTGTTTTTATTAGATTTCCAAACAGAAGAATGTACTCTTCTTAGAATCCATACTGAATGTCCTTGCCTGTGTCTTTTCTCACCTGGTCCTGTGCTAGAAACATTTTAGGTTCTCAGGCATTACTTGATGTCTATTCATTTGACAACAAGCAACTCTTTCAGAAAGACTAAAATATTGTGTGGCTATCTGATTGTGGATGGTTTTTACTGTTTTCTTTTTTATCTGTATTTACACTTTTTCTCACTTACATAATTTTTTTTTAAAAGAGAGGAGGAAAACTGTCCTACTCTCCACCTTCTTCAGTATAGCAGAACAGGACAGCAGAAAGCTGGAATCCTCCATCAGTGCTCAAAAAAGATCATGGAATTGTCTTGGTTTTTAGACTAACACAGGTTGAGGCATTTTGGGGACCAAATGCCAGGCATTCACCCAGTTTAATTTAGGTTGTTATCTTATAAACCAGGATCATAGTCATACAACATATGCTTGATATTCAATAAATGTCCTAATGACAACATAAGAATTCTCTCCATCTTTCTATTTATTTAGGATGCTCTAGCTGCTATTTTTAAATGTAAGTTTCAAAGAACTTTCTAGATAGGGTTTAGAAAAGCTTCTGGATAAAACTGAGTGGTTAATAATTAAATACAAATTTTATGTTCAGAGAAATATAAAGATATGAACAGTCCAACGCAAATAGAACCATTTCTATATGGAAATATTTTACTTAATACACCAATTATAAATCATTTATTCTTGTGGGGTTACTAGATTGCACAGGTGTTGGTCTTTGGGAAGTGTGCTTGGAAGTCCCCTTTGAGGAGCAGCTGCTGGATGTCACAGCCCTGACAGCTTCCAGAACAATACTCTGTCCAAGATCAGTGTTAAAGGATCAGGTCCAGACCTTTTGACTCATGGCATCCCTGAGAGATGAACTTGTCCCCACCATTGGCCCTTGTTGCTTCCACATTTTTGAGAAAATCCTTTGCCCACTGGGCATTAAATAGAGAGCACAATTTTTCTAGATTTGGAAGAGTATTGTGTCAGTTACTAGTTCTCAGCTGATTCTTCAGGTCATTTTGGAAATATAGCCGAAATTTTTCTTAGAGATAGGGATTAGGTTATTTCCAACTAACACTTCTTTGAGATGCCTGCTGAGGAGCTGGACTGCTGTTAATTTATTCATAGATCATTTTCGGAGTGGTAGGAAATATTGTCCCTTAAGGAGGGCAACCTTAGCTGGAGTACGGCATTTAAAATGCCAATGTATTATTAGTGCTTGTATTCAATACTCCATGCCTTACCAAACTGAGGTCATGATACTGGGAACAACTGAGTTTTCTGGCTTTTCCCCCAACTATGTACTGAGGACCTCAGCAACTGGAAACATCCCACCTGTACCTGCTGAGAGCTTCTTTCTGTGTTTTCACAAATGACTGTCAGGTTTTAGGAACCGCAGTTGGACCTACGGTCTGCCAGGTGTCCCTCTTCTCCTGTTTGCTCTAATGAGCCCTGTCACAGTTCTGGAAACAACCCCTAAGACTGGACCAAGAGAGGATCCTGCAGTTTAGGGGTGAGGTGGCAGCAAGCTACTCCGTACACGAGCACAAAATGCAACAAATCTCTTCTTCCCTTGAAGGAGTCACAAGGCAGCCAGCACCTTAGCATGAGTTCTGCTTGCGTAATCCCACTTCCTTGAACAAAAGTCTGAGCCCACCTGATGAAGGGTCCCATCTTAGACACCTTTCCATTGTGGAACACATACACAACTGAAAGGAGAAAAGTTTTATTTTGGCTCATAGTTTTAGAAGTCTCTGTTCATGGTGGCTTCAAGGCAGAAAGATGGCAGAAGAGCATGGCTGAAGAGGGCTGTTTACCTCATGTTAGTCAGAAGAGTAGAGAAAAAAAGATGAAGAAGGAAAAGGAGAGGGAGGGGGAGAAGAAAGAGGAAGGGGAGAAGAAAGAGGAGGAGGAGGAGGAAAAGGAGAAGGAGAAAGATACATCCTCCAACCGGGCTCTGACTCCTAGTAGCCCATATGGCTATGAACTCACCAATAGATTGGACTCAGCACCCTCATGCACTAGTCACCTGGCTAGGCCCCAGTTCTGAACACTGCTGCATTGGAGGTCAGACCCTCATTATAGTGTCTTTGAAAGACACTTCATGTTTACACCATAACAGTCTCAAGGCCAGTGGCACAGAGGGGCCAGTGAAGGTCTGGCCTGCTCCCACATGTCTCAAGGCAGGCAGGCCTGTGGTGAGGGCCCAAGGCTGACCTTGGTTCAGGATTCTTTGTGGCCACACAACCTCCCCCTGCTAAGCAGACAGAAGCCAGGGCCCACAAAAGACCATATATTATACAGTTCCATTGTTAGGAAAGGTCCAAAATAGGTGACTGTAGAGATACAAAGTAACTTAGCAATTGCTTAGGGCTGGGAGACAGAGAGGGATTAGGAAATGAGAGCTGATGGATAGAGAGGCTTTTTTTGGCAGCAAGGAGAATGTTCTAAAATTGATTGTGGTGATGGGTGCACAATTCTGTACATCTGAAAACCGTCAAACTGTACACTTCGAATGAGTGAATTGTGTGGTTAAGTGGATTGCATATCAATAAAACCGTTCTCTTTCTCCGGTTCCTTGACAATATACAGCAATTGGAAATACCAAACATGAAACAGGATCTTTCTCTTTTTCAGCTCATTAGAGATTCCTGGGTTCTTCCATTAGCCGCTGTCTTAGTCCATTGTGGTGCTACAACAGCATGGCTAAGACTGGGTAATTCACAATGCACAGAAAGAAAGATATTGGCTCCTGATTCTGGAGGCGGGAATCCAAGATAAAAGTGCCAGTGCCTGGCTCAGGCCATCTTGCTGTGTATCTCACGTGGAGGCCTCATATGGTGGAAGGGCAGAGAGGGCTAAGAGAGAGCAAGAAGTTGAACTTGCAGCAGTAAGCCCTTTTATGATTAGCACTAATCCATTCATGAGGGTGAAACTTTGACTTAAACACCTCCCATTAAGCCCCACTTCCCAACCTTATTGTACTGGGGATTATTTTCAACATGTGCTAGTTGGGGACACCTTCAATTCATAATAGCTGAACTTAATAAGCACTCATGAAGTACCAGGTACTGATCCAAGCATGCCTGAAACACTCTCTGCTTCATCCTCACAGCACAGGGTGCTGTCCCCATTTTAGAGGAACATAGCAGAAGCCCAGAGAGATTAAGTAACTTGCCATAGATCACACAGCTGGTGAACTGCCAAAGTGAGGTTTGAAACTGGGCCGATGACCCCACTGCCTGTATCCCAGCCATTCCCCAGGTCTGCCTTATAACTTCATTGATAGCCCTTGCTGAAAGATTTTTACCTTCCACGGACTGGGCTGTACTCTGTCCCATGAATTTTCAACAAAGTTTAAATGGATGGGCCTAATTCTATTTAAGTATTTACCATACAATTTGCCATTAAGAAAAAAGAAACCAGAATCTACATTTTTGGGAGAATGATAATTACGATAAGGCATGAACTTGATGCCAGCAACTCCATCCAGCAGCTTCACTGCCAGGCTTGTGCTCTGCTGAGGAGATCACGTCAGGAAGGTGTCTTGATTTCTGTGCCTTTTCTTTTTCTACTCACCTCACCAGAAAGCCAGAACTTCGGACAGTATTTAAAGCTTATGTATATACCTGTTTTCAGAGGGAAAAGAAAGCTGAGTTAGGTTGATTATTCTGGGGTATCATTTCACATTTTTATATTCTATCTGGGGCCCACTATTTGTGATATAACGTATCATGAATACAAAAGCAGCTTCTTGACATGCTGACAATTGCTTTCTGCTTCGACGTGAGGTCGAATACTGTCCCCAGCCCTATGGCAGGCCTCGGCATCAGAATAGATTAATTTTGTCATTACCCTTTCTCAATTTCTGCCTTTGACCAGAAGAAAGAGGTTAATTGTGTGCCATTTCTCAGGAGAATGAGGCATCAGCATTTTAGTTCTTGATATTCTATGAATTGCAGGCAGCTAATTAAAACTTAAAGATTAGACGAGCTATTTTGGCTAAGAGGCCATTTGCAGGATTGTGAAACGAACAGCACAAAGGGTTGTCTTTTCTTTTTATCCCTACAGTTTAAATGAAACTTCACGGTGAAATAGGACTTTGAATTGTTTTGCATACTGAGTATTCATTGTATTGATTCTAATTTTAATTCTGCAGCAAATGACACAATATCTGAAAGCTATTGAGGGGTTAACATGGAGACGATTGGGAATGTTAAATACCAAGATTTGTGTTCTAAGGCTCCATTTGACCCTTCTGGACCTCTGAGAGATGTCTTAAAGTCATATAGGGGCCACTTAAAGATTCTATTAGATGTCCTTAATTGCCATCTCAGAACTCACTTCATATTTAGATCTTCCCTTCTGTTCTCCCTCACAGTTAACTGTTGAGTTACTTCACAGTAGATTCATGGATTCAAATAATGGGCTTTTTCTTGGTTCTTCTATGCATTTTTTTTTTGGCATTACTGAAATCACCAAAATCCTGCACCTTTAGTGCGTGAATCAAGGAAATCACTGGCCCCTACCATACCTGTGTGCAAATTAGAAAAACAACATCTTCAGCCAATTCAGTCCCCACGAGCAAGTGTCTAGGAAAGCTGAGTGTGGTTGGGTGTTTGCTCCTACCCACTTCCTGGTACCGTTTCTGGTATAGTACGAAACCCACATAGCAGCTTACAGTCACCATTACCCAAACAACCTTTTCCATCTTAAATTTCCTAGGTACTCATCTCATATCCTTCTTCATATAAAATCATTTCTTCTCCCTGAGATGGAGTTAGGCAAAATGAGATCTGAGCAAGTGTCCAAATGCAAACTCCTTGGTGCAGAACCAGGCCTTAGATACCTCCTAAGCTCCTAATCCAAAATTGAACAAAAACCTACTAGAGTCCAGAAACTGTTTTAGAAGCTGGAGGGTTTTTGTCAGGAAGGAGACCCTGCTCCAGACCCATAGAAATCACAAACTAGTGCAGTGAGTGCCTTAAATAACTACAAAAGAAATGAATGATTTTCCCCTGGGTATATGCAGCCATGGGGAAGCATGGGGGCCTTGGGAATATATAATTAGCAAACCTGCCCTAGACAGGGAAGTCATGGGAGGTTTCTTAGTAAGATGACATTTATGTTGGAACTTAAAAGATGAAGAAATAACCAGGCTGGTAGAGGGGTAACAATGGAGCAAGGGAGAAAGAATACTTCATTCAAATATGAGAGTGTGGGCAAAGACCCTGGAGCTGGAAAGAATTTGGTGTGGTCTAAGAATTAAAATAAGGCTGGCAAGACAGGAGCTTGAAAGGATGGGAAAAAAGGCCAAATCCTGGGGCTTGGAGTTGATACTCAGGATTTGGGATTCTACCCCAATAGGACCTGGAATCTATTTTGATATTCAGTTTTAAGCAGAGACCTAAAGCAATCAAACATTTTTTTTTTCCAGTACAAGGATCAAACCTGGATTACCAAACTTTTATTTTAAATAATTTCTCTGGCCATGAGAGAAAACAAAACAAAACAAAATAAACAAAAAACAACTAAAAGCCCTCAAGAGTGGATGCTGAGATCTGTGTAGAGGCTACACAGTTCAGACAACCAACAATAGTGAATTATACATGACATTGGTACTAAATGGGGAAATGAGAACGTCAAAGAAACTTTTGGGAAAACTAAAGACAGGAAAATCAACAGGAATTGGTGATGGATTGGCCAAGAGGAGAGAAGAAACACATCAGAGATAGATTTGGAGAGTGAGCTCTTGAAGTCACTTTGGACACACTGGATTTAAAGTGTCTGTGACTTCCAAGTTGAATTGGCAGTTACATATGTATGGCTTGGAACACAGCAAAGGGCAGAGTAGAAGGTTTAGTTGAGATTCACAAATAACAATTTTGGGTGATATTCATTTGTGTGGTTGAATGATTTTTCTGTAACACTTGGTTATTCAGGTGCTGTCTCAAAGATGGCCGATGATCCAATTTCATTGAAGGTAAAGCAATTGTGAGTACTCGAAGTATGATAATGATGGACAAAGGTATTGAGAATAGATAGGGAGGGAAATGAAGACAAAAAAGGAGAAAAGGTCCGGGAGAAAGCAGATGCCCATGAGGCTGGTTGTCCACAGGACTGAATAACAGTTGCACTGCAAGTATGTATTAGTGGGGTTTTTTTCAAAATTTAGAACTTTAAATGACATCGTTAAGAAAATGAAAAGTAGTCCTTAAAAAAACCATATTTATAATGCATATAACCTATGACCAGACTATATAAAGAACTCTTACAG